>OY728157.1:1557160113-1557760113 GCA_963277665.1 Viscum album | reverse complement strand
AAAAATTTAATCATAAATACCATTGGATAATTATGTCTTTTATTAAATGATAATTATTAAAATTAGGAAATTATAATTTCTAAATTATCTAAGGAATATTTATAGAATAAAATTATCACAAGATAATAACATTGTATTATCGAGGGATAATTTATTTAATTTTAGATGAATATTAATTGGAATTATTAATGAATATTATTGAATTTTTTATGTGAATGTTTCATGTTTATCAGTGGATAAATTATAATAAACTGGTTATTATTAATGAATATGTATGATAAATTATAAAATTATAATTATAAATAAAATATTATGATAAAGTATTAAAGGGAATTTATAAAGGATACTATATGAGAAATTTTCATATGAATTGTATAAAAGGTTAATTTGTGATAAATTATCAAGAGATAATTATAAAAAGATAATTTTTGGAAATTATCAAAAGATAATTAGAAAATGATAATTTATTGTTAATTATCAATAGATTATTATAAAACTATAATTTATGAGAAATTACAAGAAGATAATTATAGAAGGATAGTTTTTTAGAAATTATAAAAATTAATTATAAATGGATTATTTGTGATAATTTATCATGAGATAATTATTAAATGATAATTAATAAGAAATTAAAAAAATGATTATTCATTTGAAGTTCATTGCTCATTCATGTGTTGGCCTAAAATGAAAATTCAAAATTATCCAGAAGAAATAATGTACCATTACATGGGATATTTTACTCATTTTGGAAATAAAATAATTTCTTTTAGTTATAGTAACCCTTGACGAACCTAATGCTTTGATGTGTTGATGTTTGTGATCATAAGTCCAAGAAGTAGTGTTGTTGAATTTTGGGTTTTCCTCTCCATATATCAAACCACACATGGTTCTTTATCTTTGCCTTGACATCGAAGAATTTGAGATCAGAAGTAACATACCTTTTTTGGATTATTATTACACTTGTTTCCATTCTTAATTGATATATTGGATGATTTTATATCATTCTTGACTTGTGACAGTATGTGGGTGTATGTGTATCCCATGATATAATACTATTTAATTCCATGAGAAAGATGTGATAGCATGATTCCATGCTGATGATTGATTTACATGTTGATGTATATGATGATTCTTTTTTTATCATGATGGGTGATATAGTTTTAATCGTTATATGAATCAACATGATTTCCTTTAGAGGGATCATATGTGTATTCGTGATTGGTGGTCGTCATGGTATGATTTATCCTTGTGGGGTGAATAAAAGATGTGAAATGAGGTATACGTCAAAGAATAATAACTTTTTAGGGTATAATCTACTAGATTACTTGTGGATTCTGACTAGATTAGTGACACTTAATGACATATGGATTTCGACTGTTACACTATTTATTATGTATTTTGGGTAGGCTATAGATATTTTATGCTTTATAGTTTCTAATTATTATTTAATTATATAAGGATTCCATGTAGGTAGTTATCACTTAATTCCTTATAGATTTAGAGTAACTCACCAGTACCATTATGGATGGTTTTGTATACATATCAATATATCTTACAATTCCATCACGGAGCTGAAGAATGTATGGCTAGATATTTCTAGTGGAATTATTAGTATTTGACCACTCAGTTTTAGATTGTATGAATATTTTATTATGTGTTGATCATTAATACAGAATACACTGTTAAAAAAGAGATCTCATGGTAAACGATGAATTGGTGGTGTCCTACTAATCTTGTACTTGCACCATACTTAGGCATTTTGATGTGGTTTTATATTTATTGATGGATCTTGTGAAGTTAAAGGTAAATGTTTTCAATGAATGAGTAATGGGGAATGGAGATAGTATCAAACCTAAGAATATTCCATATGACTATCCATTTATTAATTTATTTACATACTTTTTATTGTATTGTTAATATTTCCACATTAGGGGATTCATTTTTTGAATGACATGTATGGAATCTTTACCTTTTTGAATGTTTTCACTTACTAATTTATAAATTATTCATGGTTGATTATTTATCCTACTATGTGATACTTAGGGTATAATCACCCCAATAATGGACTTATACCCTCAATGCTAGTTGAAATCCTATTGAATATGTAGAGGCATGCCTGTGGTCATGTGACCTTGTTTCTCAGACCAAGTGTATCTAGTTGGTATGTTAGATTTTATAATATGTTTTTCATAATAAAACACACCGTAAAAAATTCTCTATCATATTAGTAATAATTAAATAACAATACATCATTTGTATATCATGGTCCATTTAAGATCAATGTTGTGTTTAGAAATTTCAATCAAATTGATATTTAAGGAATATGTTTCTAAATTATTGGCGTGTAACAATCTAACCCCATAATTGAAATTAATCCTCTTAATTTTACCATGTTTAAAATGTAAAATTGGTTTTAAAAACATTAATAATTAATTCCCCAAAATGGAATAAACTATTCAATTCTAAAAAGAGAAAACCCTTTTATTATTTTAAAAAATATCATTTTTTAAATCTTACAATTTATAAAATAATTAAAAAACATATTTTTGAAATATAATAATAGATTTAGTTAGGTAACCTTTGTTAACACATAATTTAGAAGCCAATAAAAGAGAACATTAGAATATGTAATATTATGGACAAAAAAGATGAACCATTTTTTAGAAAATACATTACATTTATGATAATATAATCGACCATAAATTTATTATAATTCAGCATTAAAGGATAATATTTTCATTTTTAATTTTCATGTGTACATTTGAAGAATTAATTTACCAAAATGATTACAATCATAATAAAATATACACACTTGATTTATTTCTACTGATTATGCGAGATTTCAAACATTTCTAGTGATTTAAATTTTCTCCACCTTTGAATAATATCTTACTTCAAGAAATATGCATTGAAGATAAATATTGCATTGACAGTGTTATATTATTAAATTTCAATCTGTCATAAGGTCCAAAAAAGGTTATGAAGTCATTTCTTATATTTCAATATACTATTGAAAACCAAAAAATGGTTATCCCAATATATGAAATTATCAATTAAGAATAAACCCTTATATGAATAAATACCATATCAATCTACAAATCCTCAATAATAATATAAATGATTATCTTAAATCATTCCTTAAGTATGTAACCTTACTACTCATCAAGGTATTCTAATCTAAAACTGAATCCCAAAGATTATAATGATTTGATCATATTGTTTTTTGAGGACAACATATTAGGTATCTCAAAAAAACATTTCCACCCATATAGTTACATAAAAAATTTGTATATTCTATTATTATACAATATCAAGAATATTCTATTATTTTCTATAATTATGATATATAATCATAAATCCATAATAAAAATTAGATATTACACTAAATGATAAGTCAACCTTAATTTCTAAATCATATTTCACCATAATCATTTAATGTTCCTAAAATAATAATCTTCCAAAAATAGCATTATTTATTTATAAAAAAATTACATTCTAGTCTAATGGTTATGTATATGATAAAAAATATATTAATAAAATATAATAAACCTTTATGATGATTAAATCTATATACATAAATATCATTTATCATATTTAACAAAAAAAATTAATACCATTAAACATTTGTTTAAAAAATATTTAATCATTCATTATAAAATAATATTTTCACTAAAACCTATACTAAAACCAAGTGTTATATTCCCATTAACAACACCCAAAATATCCTTAATCATGTTAAATTCTAATAATATTAAACCACGGATGTGGTATATATTTATTATAATTATAAATGAAAATTGAATTAATATAAAATGAAGGTATCTAAAACTATTAATATATCACAATATTAATCATATAGAACTACAATGTTATATAATCCATTACATAGATACCAACTTTAATTCCCAATAACAAAAACAACCCATAATTAGGAAATTTATAATTCTATTTTATCAATATTAAAATACCTAAATTATTTTTTATAGTTTCAGTGAATAAGGAAAAAATACATAAAAAAGTGTAAACTTTTATATATTGTCCATTTCTCTACAAAAATTGAGATTACTATCTACACCAATGATTCAATCAAGATATTTTTTCTTCATTTAAGAAAATTAATTATAAAAAAACATTTCATTTATAAAATTTATAATCTCACTTAGATCATTTAGAAACAATTTCTATATTTGGGATGAATATAAAAAATATTGTTTTGTTATATTATAAATAAAGAATCCCACTATTCAAATGAAAAATGTAAAACCCATGATAGTAATCACCATTATCACAATAAAAAATTTATCACATAAATAAATCACATAAGCATGATAAAATAAATTTTTATTATGGTAAAAAAATAAAACCAATTACCAAGGAAAGAAAACCAAGAATGCATCATGTGAACAATTCATTGAGAAACAAACATTTCACCTCTAAAAGTTTGAAATTATTTATTTACTTTTAAAATATATATATTTCCACAAATTGTTTAGCAATTATCCAATAGGAATATTAAATCAACAAATTCCTAGCCTATGTTCACTAATGATTACTATGATTCATAAATAACTAAATTCTAGTTAGTTCTATATGAGTACCCATCCAAACCATCTACCCCATTATCACCTTCAATGACTAAACCATTACCCAATAAATTAGAGATCTATAATGGGGTCTCCCATCATCATGATCTACATCAAAATTACCTTTCATCATATATAATTATCATGTTTTATATAATAACTAAAAAATATATATGAATGTTATTTTCACTAAAACCAACTTAATAAACTCATTTCAACTAAATATCAAATAAAATTCCATTTTTAAATAAACATCATGAGAAATAGCCTCTTATTTTTAAAAAAATTTGAAACATAATGTTACCCCAAAAATGTAAATTCAATTCACATTGAAAAATCATGATATCATGAAGCGTTATACATATCAATAGTATTGGGAATCAAGGAGGTAAATCTTTATCTTCCCTTATACATTAAAATCATTCTTTTTTACATGTTGTAAATAATAATCAAAAAACACGTAGATAAAATGATTCCATGATTCATTTTCTTCTATTAAAAATAAATTAAAAAATATTTTAAATCGAATTTAAAAAATATTTTCTAAACATATAAGTAAATTTAGGATACATTTCAAATATCATGGGAATGGTGGAAAAATATTTTTATAGAATACATTCATACATGGTTTCATAGAAATATATATTACAAATTTTGTATCATTTCAATAAAAAGAACATTTAAAATGAGATAAAATATATTTTTAAAACCTAGTTTTTTGTAAATGAATTATATAATTAATTCATTAAGTAATTACAAAACATGAAAAAAGGAAACATTTCATAAAATTGTAGGAGTCTCATTGAAATTAATTTCAGTTGAGAAATTACATTCCACACCTCAAGAAATTCCACGGACTTTTTTAAACTCATGTATAATGAACATTAATTTTTTATTTAATTTATTAATAAACTTTATCATGTTTATTAAAATATCAGAATCTAAATTATTTAATTTCATATGATGTCTTATATAATAACTAAATTTAATAATTTTATGTCAAATCTTATGGGGGAATTACGTTAATAATCCCCAAAAACCATTAATAAGTTGGATTATGTAAAATGGTTCATATTCCTACAATCGATAAAAATATTCATCCTAATATAATTGTAATTTTTAGATAATAAATATTTTAGTTTCATACATAAATGGTGGACATGAAAAAAGATTTATATCACTTCATATACTTGGTATTCAATATGTATGCATAAGGGGCATTAGAATTTTGTAATGGGTTCAAGGGTAAGAAGATAAGTAATATATTATATTCCCTTAGTCATAATTAATTCATTAATATCATATATATTTTTTAAATCCATTATAGTAGTCATCATTGTGAGGTGGTTAAAAAATGAATCACATTACTTCATGGTGTTTGTAGTCTACAAACACAAACAATTTATTGATTGTTTTCCAGCATTATATAAAAGAAACTAATAAAGGGTTTATACATCACCATAATAAAATTTTAGAATGTGTAATATAATTATCTTATTATATAATCATGGTTAGGAATTAATTTAAGAAGTTAGATAAGAAATAAAAATAATAATATTTGTTAAGATTTATTCCTCTTCTTTGGATACCCTCTTGTGGTTGCACATTAATCTTTTTTTATGTTGATATTTTTTTAGACTATAACCACTAGGTAATGGTGAGGATTTTTTGAAAGATATTTGTGTTTGGATTGTCCATGATAGTGTTCTCAAAGACATGGATCCATGTATATGTGAGTGGACTAGCATAATTGTTAATATTATAAACATGACTACATAATATATATCACGATCATGTCATGTGGTACAAAATGTTCATATCTTAAAATTTTGGAAACGATTAGATCAATGTACCTTCAAATAATAATTTTTTTTTTCAAATATATGTAACAGTTTAAACTGCATCTTTTCAGTTAACCACCTAATTTATCATTTTTTAACATAATCATAGTATCATATTTTCAAAAATTTAGTGGTTGTGAATTTACATTTATAAGGAAAATTGTCTAACAAATTTCCCATAGAATATAGTTTTTACCATTTCTTATACAATACACCATATTTTAATAATTTGTTAGATTTTTAAATCATTTATTGAAATATGTTTTTATACTTTTCCATATATCTTATTTCTGTCATCTAAGACATAATAATGTTCTATTTTAGAGCCTTTTTAGTGTTTAAGTCTTGGGTATAACATTTTATATTGAAAATTTACAAGTTTTTATACTCCCCCAATTATAAAATCCCACCCCTCTCTTCTCTAATCCGTAACATAAAATACTTTATCTCTTTCCAAGTAGTAACCAAATCTATTCCTTAATTCCCTCCCAACTATTGATAATACTTCATTTTATTGAAATCCAATCATGTGAGGCTTTATGTAAAATCCTAATGTCGTGTTTTGGAGAAGTGATATTATTATTACCCAAGTGTTTTTTGTTATTTCTTCTTCCACCTCCTTAAAATAGTTTTTAGTCATTATGATATAATAAAAAAAGTATCTCTCACATACTAAGATATAATTTTATTAATGTAATAACCTATATCCTTCTCATCATCCATTATATGTGAAACATAACAATGATTACTGTGTATGAAGGACAACTGCCCTATTAATTTATATAAATAATTTTTCATATAATAATGTAAAATTTGTATATATTTATTAAGTTATTGTTTATATATTATATTAATGACATATTTCTCATTCTAAATAAATAATATATGATTTTATTTTATACCTTTACACACATTGGAAATGGTAATGTAGTTCATGTGTACCTGTGGACTACCACCTCTATGATATGATGGGATTTTTCTATCACCACATCACATAGAATACATATTTAATATTATATAAGGAAATAATATTTTATTTAGTAAATTATGAAAATTATTAAAAATTAAATTAATCCTTAACTTTTCTTCCATAATGATTATCGAATAATGGAAATGTTACTTATGTGCATCAGTGACCTACCATCTACATGATTATAAATTATTTAATTTTTATTATTCTCCTTTAATGATTGGTTTTAAAATTATTTTTTTTTGTATAAAAAATTAATATTATTGATTGATTATTATTCAAGAGATGATGAATTATGGAACACATTGAGCATTTTCATCCGACCTAATTCATTTTGTACATATGAATGGAAAATCATCAATACAACCAAGGTGAAATTAATTGATTATGTTATTGTAGATAAAATCTAAATAATTGTAGTAAAAGGAATAATAAAAATGAAATTTTTTTTAATAAAGTAAATAATTAAATAATGAATAATTTTAATGAAAGTAAACAATTTTTTTGTTGAATTAGAACATATGTAAGAGGCTCTTTGAATAAAATTCTCTTCTGAAAAGTTATATGGATTTACATTTTAAATATTTTTCATCAACGATTTTCTAAATGTTTTAGGGTAATTAATATTTATTCATCATTGGATGATAAATTTTATTTTTGAATATATTTTACTTTTAATAAAATGTTCTAAATTAATTAATGAATCTATTTAATCATTTGTGTGAGGGGAAATTCACATGAAAATCATTTTTTTAAAATTCATTAATAGTTTATTTACAAAGACATTTTCTTCTATATCAATATTAATAAAATTATGTTTTGGATGTATTAATTGGATCCAAAATATTTTTAAATGAATTTTTCTTCCCATTTTGAATTCCTATCAAATGATATCAAAAAGAATATATTTACAATTCATATTAAATATTATTACAAATATATATTTTCTATATAGATGTATAAAATGAAAATTTATTCCCCCCGTTGTTGTAACTAATATATGATAAGTTACATCATTTATAAGCTCCCATGGTTTCTATATTGAAAAATCCTCTTTCAAATTTTTAAGTAATTCTATTTTTATAAAAATTAGTTTTATAGAAAAGGGGTATATGAATATGAGACAATGTTTTCTTAGGGGTGAAAAGAATGTTTTTATAATATAATATTTTATGTATTTGGTGGTCCTTAATGGAATGTATTTATAATGATGGATTGTTCTATTATAAAATAAGATTGGGTAAACATGATATAGATCTTCAATGGACTAGGTAAACGATTAATATTAATCATTTAGGTTTATCCAAATATATTATGAAAATATATATTATAGTAATTTCAATTATAAATGTGAAGGTTTTTTGTAACTATGTAGGTTATTTTATTCGAAACCTTGATGGTTATTATATTTATATCCATAAAGGTTATTTTACTTTTTATGGGATATTAATGGGATTCATCATCTTAACTATAAGATTTATTTATTTTTTGTGGGTTTTTATTAAAATATTATGATTGAATAAATAGATGAAAACAGTTTATATATCAATGAAGGTATATTATAATTTTTAAGGGAAAAAATAATTACATTTCTGAAATTTTTACATGTTTTTGTCATAATTTCAAAAGAAACGTTCATTATTTTGTATTTCCTTTATTTTTTTCATAATAATTATTTTATAAATATAATTGAGTATGAAAGGTTAATTCTCAGGTAAAATTTTTTTTATTTGGACCCCAAAGATTTATTTTAAAAGGAATAATATTATATGTATTCACAGATTAAAATGATTTTTTATATTATTTTATACCCCTTTTTGAATTTTTTTTCATCAATAATTTATTAAAAATAACATTTTTTATGGATGGGTAATAATAAAGAAAATTTCATGTTGAAATTCATGAACATTATATAAAAATAAAACATGATTATTTTTAATAAAAATACATTGTTGAAAAAATAGATAAAGAGTCAAAGTGTACAATTTGAAATATATGATTTGTTATGTGTTAGTTATGACCTATTTGTCTATCACATTGAACATGAAATGATCATTAATATAATAGAGTGGATTATTGACATTATACTCAAGATATTATAATGTTTAATTATGAGGCGTTATAGTTTTTATTAAATGAGGGTTTTTATAACATTAGATATTGGGTTGTTTTCTTGTGATGTTTTCATAAGAGTTATGGAATTTATCATGTGTTTCCATGTTTATGGATAATCATTATATCTAAGTATTATACACCACATTTTTGGTATGGAGTGATTAAATTTTGATATTACTAATGAAATATTAGGAGAAATTTTATTGGGTTGATATATATGTAACCCTTAGGTTTAATGTAATGTATTATTAGATGAATAATAATATATTATTTTTTGAAAATAATTGTAATGATATTGGGGACCTTTATGGTTTATCATATCATTAATTTGTTTTCTAATTTTGGGTCAGTACAATTTGGTAATATAAGATACATCTAACCGTGGGATTGAAAATAGATTTAGTAATTATGTGACAAATAAATAAATTGATCATTTAGGGAAACATTATATAATAAATATAAATATAGCATTACAAGATTTTATTTTTGGAAAAATCATTGAATTATACCTTGAAATCTTATATGATTTTAATATGTCTTAGGGGTGATTTTGGTTTTTTATATAAAATAATCACATACCATAGAGAATATTGGAATGTGGAATATTAATTTATTGTATGAAAAATTTAATGGGATTGGTGTTATTTAGTGATATATGTTAAATAAACATTAAAATAAATTGTTTTCAAACATTTTAATACTTATATTTAAATAATATTCTGGAATATTTTTATATATTTTATGGATATTTATTTATGGAATGATTTAATTTAATCATTGGGTATTAGTGTTTAATTTTGGATATTAATGGTTTGATGGATTTATAATTTTGTGGAAATATATTACATTTTTCTAACCATTTTGGTTTTTGTTAATGTCTGAATACATAAGGATTATATATTTATACTTTTGGTTATTATGCGACCTATTATATGATGATATTAGTAATATAGGTATGATATATTCATCTTGAGTACTCATTAATTGAAGAAAAAGGATTTATTCTGACAAGATTATAATAAAAGTTGAAATTATACACATAATGTATGTATATTTCATTAGTTTCTTCACATTATTTGTAATGGAATTAATTAAATATTGTAAAATGATCATGATATAGAATTGCTTCCATGTTACTATATTCTTTAATGAAATTAATGGTCCCATTAACACATATTTGGTTTATGGTTTTGTACATCATAACGTTCCATGATCATACACTTTCTTATGACCAATGATAATTGTCCCACTATAATATTAATTTTCTATTGTTATTTTCCTCCATTTCTATATCATAAATTACCATCACTTTTTCCTTCTATAGAGACATAAATTTCTGTTGTTTTAGATTCTCTAGGTATATCCACATCCCTATTTTCAAGAGGAAGTCAAATTATCACATCTTATGATGTTGGATATCAATAAAGGTATTTCAAAATTTATACACTTTTCTTACATATAACATTATAAAACATTAATTAAAAATATTAAGAATGTGGGGATAATGTAACAACCCTAATATTTAAAAAAACTATGTTTGATAAAAAAATATAACACAAAACACTGAGCTTAAATAAACCTTTAAATATTATTATCTTAATATTATTTTTATAAACTATTTTTTAAATTGATGAATATTAATAAAATTCACTAAATTATGTAATATATTTGAATTTAATACTCAATGAAAATTTATTAATACACAATCACTTAATTTTTAGTAATATCATTCTATTATATGTTTTCTCCAAACAGGTTTTTATTGATTTCATGAGATATTTTTTTAGTTAATTTCATGAATCTTTAGAAAATATATTTGATAAAAATAATATCAAATTTTAAATCATAATATCCATGTTATGAAATAGTGGAATTTTCATTTTTTTAGGAAAATATTTATTTTTTAGTAACTAATGAAAATATCCAATTTTATAAAAAATACTATTTATTTTAAATAAATTAATTATTATCTAATCATGATTATGATTTTAATTTAATTTTAAAAACATATGTATTATTTTTTTATATTTAAACCATTTAATTAAATTTAAATCATCATTAATAATGGATATCAATATATGTTTATATTTTAGTTTAAAAACATATTTTTCCCTATAAATTATTAAAGTGTATAAAATTCCTCCTTTCAAATTAATTCAAAAAACCCCAAATGTCAATTTATATAAATGAAATGTTTCTATTATATATCAAGAATGAAAATAAATTCCTAAAATAATGATTAATAGTCATATATTTTGTATAAAGCATTGTATGCTAAACAAATATATTTCCTAAAAAACGTGTTTTTCAGCGTGTATGGAGAATTTATTTTAAATTAAATTCAACAAATTATTTTAATTAAAGATGGTAATATGTATAAATTTTTCTTGAATCATAATAATTTATTTTTTATTACATGTTAAACATAATTTTTTATAATGAATATTGAAAATAGTTTAAATTATTTAAGACGGTTAAGGTAAAATTGAGTTTACCAAAGTGTGTAACTAAATAGATAAGTGATAAAATTTCATAAAAACATTAATAATTTATAATATATAGAAATATTTGAATATTATATTGTATAATTCATGTTGATTGTCTATTTTGAACATTTTTAATGTATAAAACATGGTTATAAATAATTTTTTTCAATACATCCTAGTGTGTCATCTCCAACACTTATAAAAGGACACTAATTATTGTCTCTTATTCACATATTAAAATAATATTTATCACATATAACCAGAAAAAATACCTCCCATAATTAGATATCCACATAAATTATTCATTGTCTATGTTCAAATGAAAATATAGGGAGCCATTAGTTATTATCTTAATGAGGTGGTCACAGGAAGAATTATCATTCCTAACTGATCATTTTTGTTTTATTTTTTGTTCCAAATATATAAAATATTTTTTAAAAATTATTAATTAATGAATGATTATATATAATATAAATTTATGTTATTATATAAGTATGATAACCTAAATCCCTTTAAACATCCATCAAATGGGAAACAATACGTTCATTAATGTATACGACGGACTACCGCATCTTGAACCGATATAACTTGTTTTTCATCATATTCTTTCAAGGATGGTTATAATGATGTAATTAATTTAATATATTAAATAAATATTATTCTTTATTAAATGATAATATATCATTTTATTTCTTACCTTTCACCTCACAGAATAATAATAATGTCTTTCATTCGTACGTGCTCACTACCACCTCTATGAAGTGATGTGAGTCATTTTCATCACAATATAACATGGACGAAATATATATGTATATTAAGTGATAATATTCATTATTTTTTATATTATTAAAATTTTTTAATGATATTATAGTACGTACTATATTTATTTAATGATTTTTAGAAAATACAAGAGTTACTCAAGCATATGTATGACCTATCATCTCAATGATTCTATCATAGTTCAATTTTCATAACCATGTTTTACAATTGGTTTTAAAAGAATAATTTATTTATGAAAATGATAAATATTACATGAATTATATTCATTAAATGTTGAATTAATGAACTATTTTATATATTTAACCGGCCAATTAGAATTAAAATATATAATCTGAATACCATCCAAACATTTTTGGTGGAATTAATTTATTATGTAATTATATATAACATTGTCATAATAAAAGGAAAATTAATAATAAACTTCAAATATGAAATTAATTAAATAAATAACTAAAATAATATTTTTTTTTACGAATATAATGAACAAAAATGTTGAGTCAAACTCTATATAAGTGACTCTATGACTAAAAATATCAGTTTATTTGTTTAAAATATTTATTTAAAATTATTTTTAATTTAATCTTTTAAATTATTCAGGAATATTGTTATTTGTGATTTAATTGATGATAAAGCTATTTTTAACAATATTTTACATTCAATTAATTTTTTTAAAAAGAATAATTTATTTTTGAATGTTTTACGTAAGAGATACATTACATGATTTCATTTGTCAATAAATGATGTAAATTCTCTATTTTCTATATCATTATTTTATATGAATATTTTTAAAATAATTTTATAGATTTATTAATTTGGATATGAAATTTTTATAATGTAAATTTCACATCTCATTTTACTATCATTCAATGGTTTTAAAAAGGATTATTTTTAGATAATTTTTTTGACTTTCACTAAAAATATATTAGATGGAATATTTGATTTTAATTTCTACGATGAAAAAAATGTTTCCCTCGAGTATAAAAACAATTTTAGAATTGAATTCATTTATAATCATCCTTTTTCAAATAAAAACTACCATTCCCTTTGTTAATAGAATTTTGGTTATGAAAAAGGTTTCTTAATGGAAATGTATATATTGATATCCACAAATGTTTTTTATCGGTGAAAATAATGATTTTATGTTGAAATAATTTATATATTAAGTTATGTTTATTGGGAATTATTTTCCGTGAAATTATGTACCATTATAAAATTTGGATTAAGAATACCATTATAGCTCTATAATGTGTTGGGTAAAGTGATGTAGTATACTTATTTTTTCTATTATGAAATTTTGAGACTATACTAAAATTGTTATTCAAATTTTATCTGTAATTGTTATTTAATTTGTAACCATTGTGGAAAATTTATGTGTAACCCTTGTATTGGTAAAATGTTTACACATGAATTTCAATCCATTTTTATGGGTGATATGAAAGTGATTTTTCAATTACCTTTTATTATTTATGTATGCTTTATATGGGGTTTTATGGAAATTTTATGATAAAAAATGGTATGAAATGAGTATATATCATAAATAACTTATATGATATTTATTAAGGGTGGTATTTCTAACCTTGTGAAGAAAATATTTTGTAATAAATTATTTTAAAATAAACCTAGAAAAGTTTATTTTTCCTTTTTTTAAATTAAATTATTATGAAAATATTTTGGTAGCCAAGGTGATTTCTTGGGTAAGAAATTTTTTTAAGCACAAATATTAACCTGAAATGAAAAAATTACATAATTATTCAAGGAATAATGGTTATAATTTATTATTTTATGGCCCTACTTAAGAATTTTGTATTGATATCTCATTTGAAAATGTTTTTTAAATATTATTTATAATGGAAATAATAAATAATAATTAATGTTGAAAGTAATTATCATTTTTTATGAAAGTAAAATATGTTTCTATTTAAATATATTGCATTGTGGGAAAATTGGTTAATAAATGGAAGTGTCACCATTATAATATATGTTTTTATGTATGATTAAATACCTAATTTATTATTTATACTAATGAATTGTGTCTGCTAATACACTTGTTGTGGTTTTCTTCCTGCTTTTTTCTCAACTTCATCCCACTTTACACATTCTCTAAAATATTCCCCCCTCCCAGTCACAATCTTCATTTCCCCATTCCACTATTCTTACTGAATTTCACTTAATCCAAACTCTACAAACTGCACCACCTTTAATAGAATCTTTATCTCTAAAAAGATTCTCTAGCACCTCCAGTCCTCCTTCTAACTGTTTAATCCCACTCTTCCTCAACAAACCAATTCTGAATGCTCTTCCATGCTCGACAATCCACATCTTCCATATGATCACATTTTCATTGCCCCATCATCTCTAATCCCACATCTGTTACACTATCGATTTTCCCCTTCATTCGGCTCCCAATCTTTCCTACTACCCATCTATGTCTCATCACCTTCTTAGAAACCCACGTAGAGTCTCTCATAGGAACCCTATCCGAATCCTCCAATTTTTTGTATCAAAATATAATTAAATTTTTATGTTTATTTTTTATCTAATTCTATATTTAAGATTTACTTGTATATTATCGATTGAGTTACTCTATTTTTCTTCCTTCCACTACCACCATATTTGAGCATGCATCCGTGGAAATTTAGAGTGCATCCAATAATCCCCATATGGTTCAATATTATTCAGACCTTATGTTATAATTTAAAATATCCTATAAATTATTTTTTATTTTTATTATATTATATTTCATTTTGTTTTTTTCTCAGGTTCAAATAATCATTGTTCCATTTGACCAAAAGCTATTTATGTTTGGTTGTTCCAAAGGGCTAATTTTTTTGACGCCCCATTCTTCATGTAGGCCAAAACCTATTTTTTTATCATTAACCATAAACGGATTTTTTTATTAGTGTCTATATACAATGTTTTTTCTTTTTTTGGACTTTTAGTGCTAAAATAGTCAACAATAATATATTCTCCTATTTTGGATCATGATTTCATAATTTCACTGTAACTGATTTCGTATTCCAATATTTATTCATAATATTTATTATTTATATATATAAGTTTCTCATATTTTATTTGAATATATTTCGGTTCTATATTTGATCTTGATATTGAAATTTACAATATGTAATTGAAATAATCTCTTTTGAAGATATCTCCAAAACTATTATTTTTTTCTATTTTGTTTGGTTTGTACATTATTTTTAATTTTGTAGTATTTATGAGTTTTTAATAACATTATTAAAAAATTTATAGGTGTATAGAGTTGAATTATTAATTTCATATTAAATTATTTCATGAAGATATTAATAATTTTTTAGTTCACACAAATTTTTTATGAATCTGAAAAAAATTTCATGCTTGTTTGGTATTTTCTATAAATTTTATTCACTATTTCTTCTAAATATTCTAATACTATATTTTTTCAGGTTTTTTGGATTATTTATTTTGTTTTTTCTAGGATGTATACTCTTATATAAATTTATTTTTATGTTTTTGGAGGTGATTAGGTACATTTTTATGTTTTCCTTCCGGATAAAATCAAGAGATATTATTATTGGTCAGATTTGGAAATTGGGATTTGGAATATAATTCCTATTATTTTCATTGTACATGGAATACATAAATAAGATAGGTAAATTTATTTATTACCAAAATTCATTTATATTCTACCATATTTTTTTATGATCTACCACTTAAACAATTTTTTTTCTACGACTCCCATTATCCAATGGACTTTGGAATTCAGTTGTTAACTATTTAAACTTAAATTTCATCATACAACTAAAATTCAAAATACACTTATACACAATAAATTATAAAATTATATTTAATACTATTCAATTAAATAAATTTCTTTATTTTCTAAATATAACAATTGACATTAATCTTATTTGTGTATTTTTTAATTTCCATTATATTTTTACTCCAATTTTTTCCAATAATTAAAATAAGTTTTAGTATATTGTACTATAGAATAAACAAAATACAGGTTGCTAGTAAAATATTAATATTTACATGAATTTGTTTCATAAATTCGGATCCAATAACATAATGAATTTTTTTTAATTCAAATAAAATTCATTTTTATCCACTCATTCATATTCCTTGAATAAAATTAATCAAATTTTATATACTCTTATATGTGAAACAATGTTACTAATTGATTTTATATTGATTACAACAATCATGCCATTACTAACCATATCGTTCAATTTTTCATTAATATTTGGTTTACTAATTCAAATTTTCCATATTACATCTAATCTCAACAATAGAAAAAAATTTAAAACTATATTTCACTTTTTTATAATGACTAGTGAATGTGATGATATACAAAACATATCTACTAAATAAAACATGCAGATTCAAAGGAAATATACCATATTACAACATGCTCTTTCAAATTAAAGATATGATGTTACATTATTACAATGAACACATTGTTTTATATATGATACATGAATTCACTCACAGAATGATTTTTAATTAATAAAACTACCATTAAAAATTACATGGATTTTGTGAGGGAATCATCAATTCTCTTAGCCGCATATCATGTTAAACACATTCTCATACAAATTTTATTTATTTGTTGTTCAATATTATTTTATCTATATTCCAATTTTTTTTACATGTTTCTATTAAGTTTTTGAAGAAATATTATTTCATTTTATTAATTAATTTATAATTAAATCACTTCATCCTTTTTTATTTAACCCATTGTATATATAATCCCAAGGATAGTTTCACCAAAATCAGGTATGTTATCTAGGTAGTGTAGTGTGAATTATCCCAATAGATGATTAATATATTAGGTTCCCATGATGAATTGTGGTTTATTCTTATTTTTTAAATTAACTATCATTGAACTTAATTAAATTTAATCAACTTTATTTAATGTGATATCTTTAAGTGGTAATGTTTTGATGTTTGAGTTTTGGAAGTAACTAATATTATGAACATGATAGTTTCTATAAAAAAATATATATTAGAGGTTAATTTTATAGAAGATACAATTTTTACACTCGAATATCCATTCGTTGTGGCTAAATGTTCTTTCCTAAAAAATGTTACCTTAATATATTCTCATAATTCATTTATTCTACACGAATAACCTTCATAAAAATTTCAACATTTAATTATTATAGTTTGAATCTCCCAATATCATTATATGATCTTCATGTTTACAATTGTTTCTTCAATGATATTAAAAATTTCTTTTGACAATGATTTAATGTTAATGAATTGTAATTTTTCACATCTAATGAAAAAAGGCAAAAAATAACCATTCCTACAATTTTTTTTATCGGATACTCAATATAATAGTGTTAATTAGGAATCAATGATCATTATAATTTCATGATGATCTAATAAAATATAAAAACTTATGAAGTATATTTTAATTTTTTAAATGTTGTATAAAAAATAACCCTACATTTTGATTTCATCTTTAAGAAAATAATTTACGTATTCTTAGATTTAAATTTTTTCTTCCTTTATAACATTCTTTACATTCATGGATAAAAATGACATAATAGGTTTTATGCATCATGTAGATCAAATTCTATATTGTACAATCTTCATGCAAACATCTAAATCTTCTTCAAAATATTTTACCACCAAAATATTCCAAACAACATAAATAAATTATATAACATTTTTTCTTCCATGTTCTTCATGTTGACAAAAATTCCCCCACCCACATGACCATAGATTCAATAACCTTTTAAACTCAAATACAATCAACCCCTTGATATTTGAACTATTAACGACAAACATTATAATATGAAAAATTATTTTCATTGTCATCTATGATTATATTCATGAAGATATAGTAACAATTATTGATTTTTGGAAATCATATATACTATTAGATTGATGTTTCTATCATCATGATGGTGTGTAAGGTAAAATTTTCTTAAGGGAATATTGGATTTTGAATTCTAAAAAGATATTGGTTTTGTGATTTTAGTTTTTATTCAAAACCTATATTTTTAAACTATTTTTTATGTTCTTATTCATGTGACATCAAATGTACCATAACCACCAACAATGGAGAGCATAATAAAAAAAATGAAAAAATTGACTAACATTTTATCCTTCACTTTAATATTATCACATTTAATTTATTTCGATATGGATTATTTTAAAAAAAATACCCATTGTTTCCTATACTTTTCATTTGAATATTAATAACCTATTTATTTCTATAAACAAAATTTAACATTTATATTTTATCCTATCTAATGGTTAAATTATTTTCATTAATTTTGAGTTCTATTTTTACTGATGAAATATCGAGAGGTGGAGATTTATTTGAATTTCATTCTAGGATACTGTATTATTTAATGTGGTGAAATACCTTCTATTGGATTTTTCCTTCCCTATATGAGATTATTGTGTCTAATAGATATGTTTCAAGAGAGATTGTATTCAAATATGGATGCACCACCATTGAAATACTTACCCCATATTAAGTCAACCAATCTTGGAAGATTTGATGGATTTATATTAAAAAAATATTTGGAATTATGGATGTGTAATTAAAGGAATTTATAGATGCCTATGGAAGGATGTGTAGAGACAAATATATTTCAGGAAAGCCTATGTAAATGATATATAGCACCAAATTCCATTGATGTTGCCTAGGGACCATGGTGTCAGTTCACATTCCAACATTCTCTTTTTTGGGACCAATTTGGCTAAAAGGTTGTATTTTTTCAATAGTTATCAATGAATATCAAAACGAATGCGATCAAGAAGTACTCCAATGAAATAAAGTAATGGAAATTCAGATGATTCTTGTACTAATCATAAGATCAAAGAACATGTTTCAAAGGTGACATATTTTTTACAACAGTGAAGAATGGTGATGTATATTCCATATGAGGATGGTTAAAAAAGAATGGGGATTTGATGAAGACCATGGAATTCTTCATGATTTCATGAGAACCATGCAAGAGACTTCGTGAATAATAGAATCGAATGATTTTCATGAAGTAGAAAATGACGGTTGAAGATGAAGACAAAGTGTACGGGATTGGAATTCTGAGATGTCCATGTGCTTCTCATTTTATCAAAATATGATGATGCTAAAGCGGATTTATCTAAAGATATATATCACAATAATGGCATTTGTGATGAAAGAAGAGGAGTTGCTGAAGAAGGTAATTTGAGGTGATTGTTCTTGTGGACAAACCAAACAATGACACACAAATTTTTTAACAAAGGGGATTTCATGGTGGCATGTCTAGTTCAAGATATTTGGTTGATAGTCAATGTTTGATTCATGAACCTCGACAAAGGAATGGTTGATCTGGAGGTAGTACAAAAAGAACAAATACAAGGTGGCACCATTTTCCAGTGTTTGCCAATTTTTGGGGCCTGAAAATCGAAAAATGAAGAAAAGTGGTTTTTGGAAAAGGGAATTTTGCACCGTGTACTTAAAGGTGAGGAAACTTGTGCACCAAATTTTTTTCAAGATCATAACATCAAAAAATGGCAATTGAAAAAGGGGCACTCATGTATTGGGTAGGTTTTTCAAGTGACATGTGTGCCAAAGAAGGACATGCATGCCCGTGCCTAGAAGGATTGGAAACTTGCGCTCTATTTGTCCTTCATGATCATATCCTCAAAATATGGCAAAGGAAGAAGGGGAACCCATGTTTTTATGTTGGTCGTGCAAGTGTCTCGGGGGGTATAAGACTTGCGCTCCAAAACTTGTGCACGGTGGGGAGACTTGTGTGCCATTGCACAGGTTGTTCAAATTCCACTAAATACAGGTCAACCCCTCTTCATTTTAAATGATCTCAACACTTAGAGAAAATCAGAGCTCCCATCACGTAGGTTTGCTGGTCGCACAAGTGGTGTGCAGGTCGCGCAAGTGTTAGTTGCACGACAGTTGTTTGCTGTGCAACCGAGGTGTCTTTGGTGAGAAAGGGATTGGGTCGCGCAAGTTTGAAGTTGAAGGTGTGAGTGTCATGCAAGTGGTTGAGGTGAACATGCATGCAAGTTTGGACATGTGTGCCAAGGCTTTCATTCCATTTTGAGACTTGCATGTCGGGATTGGGGAAGTGCACCAGTTATTGCTGAACCCCTCTGGTCTTTTTGGAGCTGCACGAATGTTGGATGATTGCACGATACCTTCAGTGCAAAGTTAGATTAAAGAGGATATATAAATGATACAAGCATGATCTCATGAATACATGGAGAACTTATTCTGACAATGCCAAGTAAGTTGAGATTCATTTTTTGAGAAATCACATCAGCGGTTGTGATTTAGGCAAACAAATACAAGAGGATCTAGTGTGTTTAGTCATTGCACTAAAGAAGAAAGATTGTACTGAAAAGAGAAACAAATCAGAACCCTGATGCAAGAAAATTTTCATGCTGAATAGGAGTCAAAGAACTTCATGTCTATCTAATGAAGAGACCTTCATGTCTATAAACTGAGTGGGACTTCACCAAAGGTTGTGAGCCCAGGGTAGTCAATGGGAGTGACATGAGGGACGCAGTGAGCTATCCCTGAACTTTTGTAAAGGTAGTGAGCCTGGGATAGCGTGACTGTTCCCGAACCATTTTAATCCATAGCTAGTGAAGATTAGTGGGATTTTTTATGACCGGAAACTTGTCGGCATATGGTCCTTGGACGTAACCCTTAGTGGTGAGCCAAGTAAAAAATGATTTTTCACCTCTTTGCATGTGACTGTTTCATTACTGATCATATCCATCATACTGGTTTAACTAGTTTCTAACAACATGGGAACAATATCAATGCTTTTGAAAGAAAAAGTTGACACCCTGATTCACCCCTCCCTTCTCAGGGTGTCCCGATGTCCGAAAAGTGGTATCAAAGCGAATGGTTCACGTTTGTCGGATACACTACAGTAATTCTATTCAGAAGAAATTTGAGATTATTTCCTAATATCAACAATTAAGTGCAGTCTTGATGAACATTCAGTCATTTCTGAGCAGAATGCTACATCCTACAAGACCATGAAAAACAGGTAAAAGAATGAGAAGAAGCAGTTGAAGAGGTCCCTGATATCCAAAGAATATGCGGTGTCTGGTTAACTATTCCCTTCCAATAATGAACAAATATCAGGCTTAGAAAGTATCGCACAGGTGGCTCAGGTTCCTACCATAGTATAGGAAGACACTTTTATCCCAACTGATTAGGAGAAATTAATAAGATATCTGTGTGATATTCCTTAAAAAAGATTTGCTCCTGTTTTTAGAATATTTCAATGAATACAGGCTGAGATCAATCGATTGGAATGAGAAGATGATAATGTAGAAAAAGGGATTGGATGGAATAATTCATGAATTTTTAAAGCTCACCAAACAGATTAATTTCTTTTAAGAAATCGAGTGAGTCAATAAGACTCTAAAAGAAAATATCCATGCACTTGAAGCTGAGCTGAAGAATTTCACTGAAGTCAAGAGTTTTTGTTGGGAAGAAACATACAAGAGATTCGAGGACCTTGACTCTTTGTTACCAAAAAAGGTTGAGATTCTTGAAGATGAAGTTGAAAGAATGAAGAAGACATGTGAAGGGAATATGATCATGATTGAAGGTCAAAATATCATCCTCAAAATTGACAGTAAAAAATCAGAATCTGAACTAACAAATATTGACAAGACACATATTGAGACTTCACAAAAGAATGAAACAGAATTAGTTTCAACTGGTACTCAATGCTCACTAGAGGATAATAAAGCTGAAATACCATAAACATGTGACAAGAAGATTATGACAACTCTTAATTATCTATCTCAAGAAAAAATATTTGTTGCCATTCAATTCACACTAGAGGATGCTAAAGCCAAAAGACCTCCATCATGTGATAAGAAGATCATGACTTCACTCATTGATCTATCACAAGAAACTGAGAAGGTGAAGGTACCATTCAAACCATCTTATACCCATTTTTCTAAATACATTCTGACAATGAGTTCAGGCTGGAAGAAAAATTATAAACAATTATGGATGATGAGAGGTGAGGAGAAGAAACCTGCCACCATGGCTAGGTATGAAGAAAAAATTGAAAGATGGTTCCCCAAATAAATAAAAACACATTAGGAAAGAGGAACAACAACCTCATACAGAAGATACAATGAAGAAAAGATTTGTGGGTCAATGTTTGTGCTGCAACAGATTTGGGCATTGTGCAATGGATTGTTGGTATAATCCCTTCAATGAAAATTGTACAATGAAAGATTGTATCAATGGAAAGAAATCCAGAGAAGAAGAAGCAAATTCTAAAGGTCCAGAATCATCTGTTTACAGCAAAGAGATTTGGAATGCTTGATAACATCTGCGATGTATGCAATGGAAGTGGTCACAAGTTAAGTACATGTCCATCTCAACATGCTTTCACTTTTGATAAGAAAATAATACCACTGATGTTGTCTAAGTATGAAACAATTACCTTGGGAAGAAATTAGAAGAATTGTGTGAAAACACATTTCCCCAATAAGATCTCATGTAGTGAAGCTGAGAAGACCCATGATTTTTGATCCATTAAATTGAAGGGTCATTCATCCAAAAGAAAAACTAAGTGGGATGAAACTCAAATGAACCCATGTGGAAAATCCAAACCAGCTGCAACAGTTCCAAATGACATATTGGTCATCTAGCCAGATGATTTGGAAAGAATGAGGAAACTTGAAAAAGGATAAGCCAGGGCTAGTGGTGAAGGAAAAAAAAACTTTCACGTGATGAAGACAGAGTGCATGAGAGATTGCAAACCAAGAGAAACACATGTGTCAAAGATGTTCTCTGTGAGAGATGCATGAAATTTGTTCACGTTGCAAAAGGTTATCTAACCGTAATAGCAGAGCAAGAATTAGTCCTTATAATTAGTAAGAATGTATCATATATGAGGGATATTAAGCAGAACAATTCTCCACACAAAGAATAATTGAATATGAAGAGATCCATCCCACATCAACAAATATCAGAACATTTGATCAAATGTGCAGGCATGAAGACTGGAGTGAACAGAGGAACTTGGTTGACAAAATCACCTCAACCATGCCACTCATATTGATTAATAAATGAGGAACCACCATATTCCCTAAATTATTTGTGTATTGTATTTTTGCTAATAATGCAGGAAATTGAAGGTGAAGCATGCTCTCAGGGGGAGAAACTGAGAAATAGTGAATGATGTCAACTCTTGATAACTAATATAAAGACATTTTCATCCTTGGATAATTCTTCAATTGATATTCAATGATTAAGATGTTGAAGTATCACTCTTGATGAAGATGATGAGGAGTGTTCCCCTTGTGGGGGAGAAAAATGAAGAAGCTTCAAAAATCATTTTTTCGATCAATATCAACTCTAGCTGGTTTTAAATGAAATTAATCTATAAATTTCTTAAAGATCATGTCCTTAGAGAAGGTATGTCATTTATCAATCTCTCAACATTGGTTACTCAGAACATAGATCATTCTACAGAGGGGGATTAAGTGAATTGATCAGTGACATAAGAAGAATGGATGTTCCCCAAGGTCCCTTATCCTGCCGATTGCACTTGAATGTTTTTGATCTGTTTGATGATGTGAGTGCTTGATTTTTAGGTTGATTATTCCCTATCACAATTAATTTATTTTTCCTGAAATGAAAGTGGTAAACCCTTGATGACAAAATACATTAGTTCTCATCTCATGTGGTATCATGATTGGTGAATAATGGACAGCCTTGTTGTCTAAATCAAATCCTCTTGTTTTCTACATCGAGCATTGGTCAAGTAGACATAGAGTGAAATGATTAATGAAGCATTGATTAAGTATAGATTGATACACTCCCTAACATGAGATTTGTATTTCTTGTCAATAACGGGGAGAGAATGTGAAATGAATGTTTGAAAATAAAAGTTGATTGAAGAGAAGATTCTCATTTTGACATTGAAGAATTTATTTCAGAAGAAATGTAAGGTATTGACAACAAAATACAAAGGGGAGACTATTGGGACCAATTTGTGTATAAGGTTATATTTTTTGTCAATAGTTGTCATTTATGGTCAAAATTATGGAGATCAAGAAGTACTCCTATGAAATAGAAGATTGGAAATTCAGATGATTGTTGTACTAAACATAAGTTCCAAGAAAATGTGTCAAAGGTGACACAATGTTTACAAAAGTGAAGAATGGTGAGGTATAATCCATATGAGGATGATTAAAGAATAATGGGGGTTTGATTAACACCATAAAATTCTTCATGATGGCATGAGAACCATGAAAGAGACTTCTTAAAGAATAGAATTGAATGATTTTCATGAAGTAGAGAGTGACGGTTGAAGAACAAGACAAAGTGTAAGGGATTGGAATTATGAGATGGCCATGCACTTCTCATGGTATCAAAATATGATGATGATAATGATGATCTATCAAAAGATATATATCATGATAATGAAGTTTGTGATGATAGAAGAAGAGTTACTGAAGAAGGGAATTTGGGGTGATTGTTCTTGTTGACAAACCAAACAATGACATGAAAATTTGATGGAAAAGGGTATTTCATGGTGGCATGTCGAGTTCAAGAGCTGTGGTTGATGATCAATGTTTGATTCATGAACATAGACATAGGAATGGATGATCTGGAGGTGGTCAAAAAAGAACAGATACCAAGTGGCTCCGTTTTCTAGTGTGTTCCAAATTTTTGGGCCTGAAAATCGACAAATGAAGAAAAGTGGTTTTTGGCAAAGGGACTTTCACATCGTGTACTTGAAGGTGAGGAAACTTTCACGCCCAATTTTTTTCAAGATCAGTACATCAAAAAATGGAAAGTGTAAAAGGGGCACTCAAGTATTGGGTAGGTCGCGCAAGTGACTTGCGCATTGAGGAAGGACTTGGGCGCTGGTTCCTAGAAGGATTGGAAACTTCTGCACCATTTTTCCTTCATGATTAGATCATCAAAATATGGAAAAGGAATAAGGGGAACCCAAGTTTTTAAGTTGGTCGCACAAGTGTCTAGGGGGTAGTAGACTTACGCACTGAAACATGCGCGTCGAGGGGAGAATTTCACGCCGTCATGTAGGTTGTTCAAATGCTTATAAATACAGGTCGACCCATCCTCATTTTGCAAGAGCTCAACACATAGAAAAACTCAAGGCTCCCGTCACTCAGGTGTGATGGTCATGCCAGTGGTGTGCAGGCCGCGCAAGTGTAAGTTGCGCGACAGTTGTCTGCTGTGCGACCAAGGTGTTTTGGGTGAGAAAGGGATTGGGTCGTGCAAGTTTGAAGTTGAAGGTGTGAGTGTCGCGCAAGTTGTTGAGGTGAACATGCACACCAGTTTGGACATGCGTTCCAAGACTTGTGCACCATCTTGAGACTTACGCACCAGGCTTGGGGAAGCACGCCATGTATTTCTAAAGCCCACCGGTCTTTTTGGAGTTGCACGAATGAAAGACGATTGCTTGATACCTTCGGTGCAAAGTGAGATTAAAGAGGAAATCTAAATGATACATACATGATCTCATGCATACATGGAGAACTTATTTTGACAATGTCAGGTAAGCTAAGCTTAATTTATTGCGAAATCACATAAGTGGTTGTGATTCTGTCAAAAAAATACAAGAGGATCTAGTGCATTCATTCATTGTACGATAGAAGAAGGATTGTACTAAAAAAAGCATCAAATAAAAACCCTAATGTAGGAAAAGTCTCATGCTGAATAGGATACAAATAACTTCATGTATATATTATGAATAGACCTTGATTTTTATAAACAAAGTGGGACTTCACCAAAGGCAGTGAGCCAGGGGGAGTCAATGGGAGTGACCCGAGGGAAGCAGTGAGCTATCCCTGAACTTTTTTAAAGGCAGTGAGCCTGGGATAAAATGATTGTTCCCGAACATTTTTAATCCACATCTAGTGAAGATTAGTAGAATTTGGTATGACTAGAAACATGTCAGTGTATCCTCCTTGGACGTAACCCTTAGTGGTGAACAATGTAAAAATTGAGGTGTCACCTCTTTGCTTGTGAATGTTTCATAACTGATCATATCCATCATACAGGTTTAACTAGTTCCTACCAACGTGGGATCAAGATCTTTGCTTTTAAAAGAAAACGTTGACACCCTCATTAACCCCTCCCCTCTAAGGGTGTCTCGGGGTCCGACAAGTGGTTTCAGAGTGAAAGGTTCACATATGTTGGATACTCTACAGTAATTCTATTCAGAAAAAGATTTTAGTTTCTTTCCTAATGTCAACAATGAAGTGCAGTCTTGATGAAGATTTAGTCATTTCTGAGCAGAAGCCTACATCCAGCAAGACCATGACAAATAGGAAAAATAAAGAGAAGAAGCAGTTAAAGAGGTCCCTCTTATCCAAAGAAGATACAGTGTCTGGTTCTCCATGCCCTTCCAATAATGAATAAATATCAGGCTTGGAATGTATCAAGCATGTGGCTAAGGTTCCTACCATATGAAAGGAAGACACTTGTATCCCAAGTGATACAGAAAAATTAATAAGCTATCTGCCTGATATTCCTGAAGAAAGAGTCACTCCTATATTTAGAATATTTCAATGCATGCAGGCTGAGATCAATCTATTGGAAAAAGAAGATGATAATGTGGAAAAGGGCTTAGACAGAAAAATTCTTGAATGCTTAAAGTTCACCAAACAGATTAACGTCATTGAAGAAATAGATGGAGTCAATAAGACTCTAAGAGAAAAGATCCATGTTCTTGAAGCTGAGATGAAGAAATGCACTGAAGACGAGTTTTTTTTTGGATGAAACTTACAAAATATTCAAGGAACTTGACTATTTGTTTCCAAACAAAGTTGAGATGCTTGAAGATGAAGTTGAAAGATTGAGGAAGACTTGTGAAGGAAATATGATCATGATTAAGGATCAAAAGATCATCCTCAATATTGAAGGTAAAAAATCTAAACCCCAGCTGACAAATCTTGAGAAGACACATATTGAGACTTCACAAAATAATGAAATGGAATCAGTTGCTGCTGGTACTCAATGCTCACTAGAGGATACTAAAGCTGAAATACCTTCAACATGTGACAAGAAGATTATGAAAAATCTTGATTATCCATCTCAAGAAACAATATTTGTTGCCATTCAATGCACACTGGAGGATTCTAAAGCCAAAAGACCTCTAACATGTGATAAGAATATCATGACATCGCTCGTTGATCTATCACAAGCAACTGAGAAAGTGAAGGTACCATCCAAACCATCTTGTACCCATGTTTCTAAATACATTCCGACAATGAGTACAGGATGGATGAAAAATTATAAACAAGTATGGATGCTGAAAGGTGAGGAGAATAAACCTGCCACCATGGCTTTTGTAGATATGAATAAAAAATTGGAAGATGATTCCCCAGATAATTAAAAACACATTAGGAAAGAGGCCCAACAACCTCATATAGAAGAAACAAAGAAGAAATGGTTTGTGGGTCAATGTTGGTGCTGCAACGGATTTGGGAATTGTGCACTGAATTGTTGGTACAATCCCATTGATTAAAAAGCACACAGAAAGCCTACATCAAATGAAATAAATCCAGAGAAGAAGATGAAAAATATGTAGGTCAAGAAGCATCGATTTATAGAAAACAGATTTGGAATGCTTGATAACATCTACGATATATGCAACGGCAGTGGTCACAAGGTAAGAACATGTCCATATCAACATTCTTTCGTTGTTTATAAGAAAATAAGACCTCTGATGCCGTCTAAGTATGAAGAAATTACCTTAGAAGGAAATCAAAAGAATAATGTGAACACACATTTCCCCAAGAATATCTCAAGTAGGGAAGCAGAGAATCCCTAGGATTTTGGATCCATGAAATTGAAGTGTCATTCATCCAAAAGAAAAACTAAGTGGGATGAAACTCAGATAAACCTATGTGGAAGATCCAAACCAGCTGCAACAGTTCCAAATGACATATTGGACATCTGGCCAAAATATTCTGAAAGAATGAGTAAACATGAAAAAGGAAAAGCCAAGGATAGTGGTAAAGGAAGAGAAAAAACTTTCACTTGATGAAGGTAGAGTGCATGAGGTATTACAAACAAAGAGAAACACATGTGTCAAAGAAGTTCTCTGTAAGAAATGCATGAAATCTGGTCATGTTGCAGAAGGTTGTCTAACCACAATAGCAGAGAAAGAAGCAGTCCTTAAGTTGATTAATAATGTATAATATATGATGGCTATTAATCAGAAAAATTCTCCAAACAAAGAAGAAGATAATGTGAAGATAGCCATGCCACATCAACAAATATCAGAACATATGTTCAAATGTGAAGGCACGAAGACAAGAGTTAACAGGGGAACATGGTTGAGAAAAGCACCTCAACCATGAAACTCATATTGATTAATCAATGAGGAACCAACATATTCCATTAATCATTTGTGTATTTTATTTGTGCTAATAATGCCCGAAATTGTAGGTGAAGTATGCTCTCAGGGGGAGAAACAAGGAAATAGTGAATGCTGCCAACTCTTGATAGATAATATAAAGAAGAATCCATCCTTGGAAGATTCATCAATTTATATTAAAAGATTAAGATGATGAAGGATCACGCTTGATGAAGATGATGAGGAGTGTTCCCCTTGAGGGGGAGAAAAATGAAGAAGCTTCAAAAATCATTGTTTCAATCTGTATCAACTCCAGCTAGTATTAAATGAAATTACTCTATAATTTTCTTGAAGATCATGTCATCGAAGAAGGTATGTCATTTCTCAATCTCTCAACATTGGTTACTCAGAACAGAGATCATTCTACAGAGGGGGAGTAACTGAATTGATCAGTGACATAAGAAAAATGGATGTTCCCAAAGGCCACTTATCCAACCAATTGCACTTGAATATTTTTGATTTGTTTGCTGATGTGAGTGCGGGATTTTCCAGTTGATTATTCCCTATCAAATTTGTTTTATTTTTCCTGAAATGAAATTGGTAAACCCTTGATAAAAAAATACATGATTTCTCATCTCATGTGGTATCATGATCTACGAATAATGGACAGCCTTGTTGTCTTAATCGGATCCTACTGTATTCTACATCGTGCATTTCTCAAGTAGACTTAGAGTGAAATGATAAATGAGGTAAACGCTGCATCATCATGGTGTCATAAATAATTTGATTTAGTTAATGTCTAAAAATTATAAAAAAAATTACTATGATGTAGGAAATCTTTTTATCCTTCCAATTAATATTTATAGTCAAAAATATGACTTTTATAACCCCATAGAAAAATTGTTTTAGTAAAACAACACATGTTTGTGACATTTAAATTTTAATATAAAATAAAAAGGTATTAATGTCATTTTCCTACCAAAGTGGCTCCATGGGGTCTCCAAGTTGACCCATGGATTGTCTTTCTCGACCATGACACATCCAATGAGGGTAGAACATGTGTCTAGGTCATATCATATTATTAAAACATTATTTTTACATTAAATTACACTAATTACCTCTAATCGCGATTAATAAACTTATAAGTTAATATTCACCAAACAAATTATTTTAATCCCATAGAACCACATTTTACTTCTTAATGACAACCATTATCTTGTATTTTTGAAATTCAAATCAAGGAAGTGGTAAAGATTCATTTAAACGTAAAATCAGTTTCTTTAACTACCACTTAGTGGTGTCACTATTCATCAAAAATTGAAGTTTTTCAGAAAATTACCAAAAATTTACCCAAGGCTATATTTGATATTCCGAATTCAAAAATGATGTCTATTTTAAAAAATTCAAAACATATAAGTTAAATTAATTAATTTAATAATTAATTCCCGCTGTCAGACCAAATAGAGTGTTTTTATGAAACAATAAGTATCAAATGATTGACACTAGTTTAAGTCCAACTTCCAGATGAAATTAATTCCAACGACCACTATTGGATTAAATGGTAAAAATATATTATAATTTCACTTTGAAAGCAATTCAAAAGATAACATAATCATATAAATAAATTAGATTAAAAAGAGGTTTTGAATTAAAATACATTATTTTTCACTATTCATAAAAAATGATCTTTATCGGAAAAATACCAAAAATTTACACAAAGTGAATTTTGGTGTCTGGATTCTAAATAAGAGTTTTATTTGGTTAAATAGAATGTATAAGAGTGAACAAAACTATATTTAATGACGGTTTGCCATCAAAAGTTGCTAAGTGGACCTTTAGTGAAAATTAGAGTATATATGCCTAAAATTGAATTCTTTTCGTATTTTAAGCCTTTATCCTTTATTGGATAAATGTAAAAACATTTAACAAACATATATAATCATATTTTAGTTATTTCTATTCATTCCCACCAATACAACGACTACACGTTAACTAACATTTAAAATAATTTTATTTTATTATTAGAGTGCAATGTAAGATTTCAAAGGAACTCGTTGTTGCATATTGGGTAAGCCATCAAGCATAGCATTCCCTTTAAATTAATATTAATATTTTATTCAAAAAAAGGGATAAATATAGAAATTTCATATTCTTTATTTACATGGGGTGTTACATCATGAATTCATATGTTGTGATAAGGAAAACCCAAATTATACCCCACTGTCCCAAACCACTCGATGATCTTAAATGTACTCACATGGGACGTCAAGAGTTACCCCTACATCCTCGAATGTCAAATCCCCCACAACAGAGACACTCTAAAAATGTTCTCCTACAAAAAACACAAATGGTCTTCTACTATGCTTTGTAGGATTCATTTATCTTCTATATAATCAGTTTCTTCTAAATTGGCTATAATATCTTGGAGGTCTCATATACCATACCAGTACACATATCGATGTATCAAATTCATCATACCAAAATAATAGTGGACGAGATGACTTTCAATAAATATCCTCATAAAATGTTATATGAATCAATTCCACGTAACAATTGTTTAACTAAATCAAGGATTGGTGATCATTTAAATCATGAACATAGTCTATGGAATATGTCCAAGTAAAATCATAAAATGTTATATGACTATTCTGCTACAGTTCTTAGTCACCATAGATTTAGTCTTCATATAATGTGTTTCAAATGAAATTCATTTTTCCTCTGAGTGAAGTAATCCTCCTTTCAAAGTAATTTTTTTCAAGGAATAATAAATTTTATAATTTTATTAGTATTTCATATATCATTTTTTCTCATGATTCCTTTATTTAATTTCATATTCAATATCACTCTATATATTGAAATATGTGATATAACCCATGTCATGTTCATGTTATATACCACATGTAATTTCCATGTTTAATTCCTCACATGATCTAGTTTGTGTATTCTTAATTCATTAACTATCTTAGGTGGTCATTGTTGACTATCTAATTCTTTACACAAACTGATACTTCATATGCACTTCATAACTAATTCTCTTCAAAAAATAATTTCATAATTAGCAGAGAATCCCATCAAATAATACTTATTTTGAATATTTATCTATCAAGTATAGTGAATAAATGTACCTTATATAGTAATGTGTCTTCTTATACATCCTATAATCAAAAAAGTATTGTCCATGCTTTTACCCAAAACCAATAAATGTGTTTCCCTCATTCCCTATAACAATTAGAAATTTTCAATTGTCAAAAATGGTTATCCAATATAGGTTATGAGATCCTAATTCACGTAATTTTATTTCATGTAATCACCCATGCAGTTTAAAAACATCGTAAGATTATAGAAAACAATGAGGTCATCATGAAATCATAAGATCTAGTAGGGATATTATATTCTTATCCCACAGTCCATGTAATTCTCATTCTTTAAGAATAATTTGGATATTTAAATTTTCAATTTTTCATTATTGATGGTTCCACTAAAAAATATACACTATAAATTTGGAATACATTGGGAAATATCTTCATTGTCTTCTCAATATTCAATATAACATTTCTACAATCACTAAAACACTATAATATTGAAATGTAAACAAATAAGAAAACAAAAAAAATAGCTAAATGTCATTGACATGTATTTTTTCTCAACATCAAGAGTGAATTACAGTGACACATTAGGGTCAAAAATCAATGATATTTTTAAATAATTAATTATCTGTGTCACATATATATGTTTTTTTGTATTTTATGTTTTTAGAAAGAAATAAAAAATAAAGTGTTTTGTTGTTTGGTGAAAAAATTTAATGTATAAATTTAGGAAAATTTATTTTCAAAAAAAAATAATTATACTCATTGGTGGGATTACAAATAATTCTTTATCATAGTTTTGCATAATTGTTTTTCTTCATACTTTTTCAAACTCAATTGATTTAATCAATATCAATCACAAATGCAACTTTCAAGTTCTCACCCTTAAATGAGGATGTACATTACTATCATGTATGCAATGGACATTGTAGATTCATTTAATAAGTTGTAAATATAACACCTCAATTACTTTTGTGTTGTTATTATTCTTTCTATTCATTGAAATAGCAAAATTATTCCCATTTTACATGGATCATAATCGTGAAATCTCTCATTAATATATTTTTAAATTATACTGTATAAGGAATAACATAGATATGAAAATATTTTACCACACTAAATTATTTGAGAAGAAGGATATCTCATAGATGAATTGAGACGATTGATACATCCAACCAATTTATATTCTAGCAATCATAACCTTTAATGAAAATAATTAAAAAATAAGAAATTTGTGTTTAGTCATCTATGGAGTGTAATTTTTTCCTCTTCCTCATACTGGAAAGATTTATATATAACATTAATGGTAGAAATAAATGTTTATGAGTGACCAGGAATTTTGAAAATGAAAAATTAAAGAAGAAACTAAATCAAAAACAAGTCTAAGGATCTATAATTACTATTCTAATCCTAGATGTTCGAATATTATTTATAGTGGTGTCATATGAATTTATTGGAATCTCCCTCCTCATTCTTCTTTATCTACTAAGACTTCATGAATAGAAATAAATGCATACGATATCTACCTATATATACACCTATGTAAAACTAATTTATTAATTGGAAACCAAATTTGGTTAGACACTAGTTGTTTACATTCACTGATTGTAAACTTAGGGTATGATTTTAAAATACGTAGTGTTTTTTATCTAAATCTTGGATATATTCCTAATATATCATGTTATTAAGTCATTGATTATTTATAAAGAGTGTTGACGTGGATATTTTGAAGATGAAACATATAATTTTTTATATATGAAAGAAATAATTTAGTTCATATTTTTAAATACATTAGAATCAAGGGTAGTGATAGATAGTGTACAATGTTCACAATGTCTCCAAAATTTTCTTTAGTGTGATGGATATTCAATGTTTATGACGTATATGTTGTTATTTTTGTGTCCCTACAATAGTTGGATTATCAATTGAAATCATAAAAAAGATTATTTTAAAGGAAAATATTTTTCAATGGATTATTTGTATTTTTTTCTTGGATAGTAATTTATATTTTATATTACATGGACTTTTTATTATGCATTGGAATTAGTGTTCTAACATTTTAGGAATTTTTTAAGGAACATTAACCCATTCATATACTATTTTACTCAAAATATAAAATAAGGTATTCCCATAATCATAATATATCTCCACCACAAAATACAATAGTTGTATGTTAAAAATTCTTTACAACTCATTTGTTTTCTTATATGACTTTCATCAATACAAAAAAAATCAAAAAAAATAGAATTTCATCCCATAAGAATTTTAATAATATGAAATTTAAACATTTATTAAGAAATTTACAATATGATATCATTTAAATCCTCAAAATAATTATTTTGTTCCATATTATCATTAAACTATAAATCACTCAAAAACACTTAATATAAAATAAAATAACATCTATAGTATAATTAAAGGGGATATAATAATTTAATATTAGGATGAAAATGTTGAAAATATCCATTTCCTCATGACAACAATTGTGGTGGATGTTTTATTGAATGGTTTATAAATGGAAATCCAATGATTATAGACAATAATTGTTTATCTCAATTTAATGGTTATAAAAGAATTTTAAATGTACAAGAGAAGTGCATGGTTGTTTCAATTTAATTTTTTAATAATTTTAACCCAATTTTATTATAGTTGAATTAAAAAATATTAAATATAATAAATTTAAGTTTTAAAATAAAAATTATATGAATGTGTTAAGGAAAATAATTCATAGTGTGTCTCAAATTTATGATTTTGTAAATTATGTCACATTTTTAGAGGATGGATTCTTGGAGATCAGGTTAATGATTTTGTTTTTGTGAAAATGGAAAATGAAAATAAGGAATATTATTTTATGTTAGAGAAACTAAAAATTCATATCACTTAGTATTAAAGGAATTTGAAGGGTTTTTAAATTTATTAATTTTAATACATATCTAAACAAATATGATAATACATATAATATTTCAAAAATTTAAAAAATTTCATTTAATACAATTTGGAAGATATTATATTTTTTAATTAAAAAGTGGGATGATTGTTAACTCATCGATGGATAAATTTGGAAGTCTTCCATCTCATATATTGGATCTTATACATTGGAATATTTTTAACCATATGAGTAAGAACTAAATGATTTCATATAATTAGTTTCTCACTTTCATGGAATAGATTATAAATATTTCTTATATTATGTTTATAATGATTAATAATAGGACTTGATTATGATTATGGGTTTTAGGAGAAGTGCAAAAAACCAATGTCAAATCAATTAGACAAGAATTAGAATAGATGATAGATATGAGTATATGAGTAGAAATATATAATATTATTTGAAAAATTGGCTTTTGATATTACCTTATTTCATTATAAAACACATAAAAATGGTATCATCGAACAATAAAATATAATATTGGTGGAGACTTGTAAATGATATTTTTGGTGCATATTAATTTATGATATTATTTTTGGAGAAATCAATTTGGACAATAGTTCATATTCATAACTATTTTTTATATCACTAAACTTCAACAATTTTTATATTTAAAATTAAATTAAATTAAAAATAGATTAAATTACATAATATTGTTTATAAAATCTTTTATTATCAATGTTAAAGTATAAAAACTGGGAAGGTCTGACTAAAGATGTTTCAATGATATTTAACATTATTATCCTCCCAATAGAGTATGATTTCATTTTTATGAAAAGGAAATATGGTAGATTATTTTTAACTATGGTATTAAGTTACTAAACCACTCATCAAATGTGTGTGGAGAATAATTAAAATATTGATAAATATATAGTGATTAAGTAAAATCTATTAGACTATACACTAAATAATTATGAAATACAGAATATTTATGTGATGTTATAGTGGATGATATTGATTAAACCTTATCAAGTGATGAATAAAAAACAAACTAAATTAATCTAAGTAAGGAAAAGAAAGTGACGATTTAGAATTTAATTAGTGAATATGAAAAACTAGTCTACACCAGGATACCATTGAGAAAAAACAATAAATACATCATATCATTCACAAGTAAAACTATGAAGTTTTAGTAAAACATTAAATAATAAATAATATGTTGATTTTGTTAATGAATAATTAGAACACATTTATAATAACATCACCTGATTTTTTTTACTATGTTTAATGAGAAATAATATATTTATAATATTGTGGGAATTTTTTAAAAAATTAAATAAAAAGGGTGAGGTAAGTAGGAATAATTGAATGCTTATTTTTTAAGATATTTATCATGTTCAGTGGATTTAATATGACGTGAAATTCACTTCAGTATCAATTTTTGAGACTATATATATATATTTGGGTTTATATTTTTCAAAAAAAATAATGATATTCAAAATAGATTCCATGGATTTCGTTGTTGTTGGATGACATGAAGAGAAAATATATATAGGTAATGATGCTGGATTCATATGTTGAGATAAAAAGGAAATTTTTTAGTTCAGATAAGAAACATTATTGTATTCATTATGATATTAATTCAGGGAATTCATGGCTTAAATCATGTTTTATGATATTAAATTTCATACATGGATGAATAGACATCAACCATTATATCATAAAATTTAAGACATATCTCACATTATTATCATCTACGTTGCTGATATGATATTTAAAAAAATGAGAAATATTATTCTAAGGGGTAATCCTCTCTAATAAAATCTAGGATTGATATATTTTTAAACAAAGATTTTAACAACATCATAGTTATTAATGATTATTAAAAAATTAATCGTAAAATCATTTCTCAAGATAAGTATACCTATGAAAAATTAATTAAGTTTCTAATAGTGTGTAAAAAGAAATTTTCATCTAATATAATAATAGGGAAAACATTATAAGGATTATTAAAGTAAAAAATATAATTAAATGATGTTTATAAAACTCATTAAACATTTAATCAATTTAATTATATCAAGACCTGTCATCATAATGGTTGTCATATTATATCCTCATTACCAAAGTGAATAAATATAATCTCACATTATTGAAGTTAATTTGATTATAATATATATAAAATATTCTATTATATTTGTATAATATAATTTATTAAATAAAATATAGATAAATATATATGTATTTTCAAATCAGATTTGGTAGTAAATAATAATGATAGAAATTAAATATAAGTTTGAGACTTATTTTAAATAAATAGGTGTATTCCATGGAACATCATGATGTAAATTTCCTTTATATGTAGTATATTCTATGTATAGTATATTCCTCAAAATCAAGAAACTTCAAAATTAATATGGTTGAGAATATGTGTTGAATGTCTCAAGGTGGCATTAAAGTTACCATTTCAAGAAGGTTTTTATAATCAACCTATTAGTAATATTCTGATACATATATTTCAATATTATTTATCAAATTTTATGTATATCAAATACAAAATCATAATAGAAGTGGTTGAAAAATGAGTTTTAAAGTTTTAATTTTTTTTGTAATAAAGGATAAAGTAATGTATGTATATATTAATATATTGATAAATGATTAATTATAAATATTGTGGTTAATATAAATATTTAAACTTATATTTTCTTGTAGATAATGAATATTCTCTCACCCTCTCACCCAATTTTTCTTTTTATTTTTCTATCCAATGGGGAGATACAAACATAGTGGTGGCCACTACGTAATGGACTTTGGATACTAGACACACTCTATTACAAAAAAAATCCATAATCATATGGTAAATGATATGTTTTTTTAACATTAATTATAAGAAGTTTCAGACATGGATCTATAATTACTAAAATTATGATATAATCAAGAAACTGGTCATAATGATTGGCTAGGATATAAAATAACACGAAACTTGGTTTTTATAAATTTCTATAATTTTGTAGACAATATTAGTTCCAAAAATGATTCAAAAAGGTTGGTAAATCATTATGTCATTATGAAATTATAACCATGTCCTATTCAAAGTGAAAATATATATTTGAGTGTCATTGTTGTTATATAATTTTGAGTGACGAAGGAGATAAAGTAACTCCATAGCATAAATCACTAAGGAATATCAATGGTGACTATGAAGGATTGATTTATGAAATTTATTCAAACAAAATATAACATGATCAATTGTGTGTTTTATTTTGGATTTTCAAATTCATTTTCAAATTAAAAATATAATTGAGGGAGAATGGTGATTTTATAGAATATTGGAGTGTTTCATATATTTAAAATTTTGTGAAAATGGAGTGTAAAACAAGACATACATGAAACAATGGATGTAAGTGAAATTATTCATCCATTTAATTCCTTGAGTTCAAACACTTGAAATTTGATGTTTGAATATACTCTTAAAGAGAAAGTGGAATATAAAGGTATTTTCAGTAAATAAATAATAATATATTTATTATTAATATTCATGGGGTTTCAATTTAATCATAAAAATACAGTGAGGAAGTGAAATTAATTTTATATATGAAATATTGGGTGTACTCACTTTGTGATGAAAAATTTGTGGTTTAATGAAATAATGTTAATGTGGAGTTCATATAAAATTGATTAAACATTTTATGAAAATTAAATAAAAACATTTCTATATTTCTTGGATACTATTAGTTTTATTGTGTGAGACATTTTAAAGAATTTTTGATATATTTATATGTAACCCATGTTCAATTAAATTGTATTCCCAATTTTATTGATGATGATTAGTGGATTATAGGATCTTGGTTTTTCTGGATTATTCCAAAATTGCATTCAATATTTTTATAGGTAAAACAATAAAATATAAGATTCTCACGGTGATATTTCATCGATTTTTAGCTAATTAATTAAAATATTAATATAAAATATCCCAAACATCACTTGAAAATTCCATTTAATGTGGTCAAAAAAATCTTATTTTAGTGTTTCCATTTTATAAAAACCTATTTAATTTTAATTAATTTATTAAGAGTCGTGACTATACACATTTTCTATTTTCCATGGAAATATTATTTTTGAAATGAAATTGAAATAACCCTATATTTACTTATTTTTAGGATTCATATTTAAAAAAAATGTTGTTAGTTTTTAATGGGGGTGTCTACCCCAACATGGTTGTTTAATTGTTTTAAAATAATTGAATAATTTCACTATCAGGGGTGATCATTTTTAAATAAATATATTAACTGAAAAAATATATCATAAAAATTTATTCTATATAATTCAATATATGTTTCGTATCGATGACATTTAATTAAAAAAATCTTATTTTCCTTGACATATAGAGACTTAGGAGGCTTTATGGTGGAGGTTCAATGAGGATTCAAAATATTTGGACTCAACGATATAGTTCTATATATCATTTTTAACCATTTTTCATTTTTATCCTCATAAAAGTATCTCTTATACAATTTAATATATATATATTAAAAAATTATTGGAAATAAAAGTATTTTATTTTGGGATACATGATCTAAAAAATTTATAATTCTTTCAAAAATCTGATGAATAGATTTCTTGAAAATGTAGAATGATATTAGGATTCCCGAAACAAGCATATATATTTTAAAGGAATATTGATTTCAATAAAAAAATTATAGTTTTATTTATATTTAAATTTTCATATATACATTTATAATGACATATTATTTTTTTAATTTTAACATTTAGTTAAAGAGATAATTTTAGTAGGTTACATTTTACACTTTTTGGATAATTTAAAAATCTGGTGATACAATATGATAATTATTGAACAAGGATAATTCTTATTGATTGGAATAAAAAAATCCACTTTTAGTTGAGATAGTTAGGACTTAATTCAACAGTCATTTTCAATGATTACATAGATATAATTTTACCTAAATATAAACATCAATCTAATGTTTAGATTCCATAATGGTTGATTTTTAATTTGAAACTTATTTTCATCCTTATTATTCCATCATCTAGATGTTGTTCTTTCTGAATTTTTTTATAGAAAGAGAAATTTATATCTCTAGAAAATCACAATGGGTTATAGCTATTAGGGATAGAGGGTTAGAGAAATAAGGGTTGTTCTATCTAAAATAGGAAAACTAGAAGCACACCATGTAATCCCAAAGTTCCAATGAGCATGGGTTTCATGAAAAGGTTATCACCAACTTCTATGTGACTATATAATCATTATGGTGAAATGGTATAAGTAATTCCTTGTATCCAAACATAGAAACAAAAAATTTGATTTTATCATGGTGAATATATTATGCCCTATAAATAAATCAGATAACTATAGTGATGTTGCTGGTGAATACTAGGGTTTTTAGCAGTGCAATATTATCCATTTGAATATTATATTGAGTGGTCTAGATTATTTGAGGGGTGTCCAGGGTAGTCATGATTTTATGAAAGAATATTACTTTGTAACATGGAACCCGATTTTGTTTGGGATCTGTAAAGTTGTGTGATGGAACATGATATTTAAAAATTTGACAATAAAATATGTGATGGACCTATATCAATATTATAGTCCCCTTGACTCCATGTAAGACTCAATTAGATATCAATTGATGTGTTTTTCAATGAGTTAACGATTAAATAAATGAGAAAATAGTGTTATAATGAAGTAATAACTGAATAAATGATGTAATAAAAATTTAATGTGGGATTTATTATTACCAATAATAAAAAAATACGATTGAGAGCTGGTTAGGCTCCATGGGAAAGGAATATTAAGATCAGTTGTGAAAAAATAAAGAATTTTATTTTTGAAATATCATTATTATATAATAATAACAATATTGTTTTGAATTATTTTTTAATATATATCTATTTATATACACTTAATGCAATAGCATGAAAGAGAAACTACATTATGGGATGCAGTATTTGGTCGATTTTGATAACATAATGGTTATAAATAGTGGTTATACTAATGAATGGAAGATCATCATACACTATTGTGATTCATATTGGATTGTATGGATGAAACTAATAAAAATTTTGAAATTCAATATGAAATAATGAAATCGTGAAAAGATGAAAGACGGAAAATCTTTAACATGAATAAATTAAATCGATGATCCGGGATTATATTATGATAACAGAAAATAATTTCCAAGAGACACATTATAATTGAATGTGAAGTTTGAATTATGTGAATAAAAATAAAAATAAATTATTTAAAGGTTATTTGATGATCATTATGAGTGTATTTTTTATAATATTAGCACTATATGTTTTAATTTAACAATCTGAAATATAATTGAATACATCCTGGCATGGAATTTTATTTAATATAATAAAAAATGCTCAACAAATTGTAGAAATGGAAAGATTTATGGTAATGTGAACCATAAATCACATAATAGTGAATGACAAATAAGGAGGAATAGGTTGGAATTGAAGTGATTGGGGAATATATATTGAAATAAACTAATATAGTTTTTCTTAATCAAACATTATATAATGTTAGGAAAGTGTTATACTTTATTTAGTGATGAAGATGACATGATTAATTTCATAACTAGGTCAATGTGATATTGATATATCATTCACATACATTGGGCATGAAAAGTGGGATTCATTAGGGTTTTGAGGTAGCTATATTTTTATGATGGATATTTACTATGAATGATATGGTGGTCCCTTATCTATGGTTTATTTGATTATTATGGATACCCTTAATCATCAGAATTGATTTATCTTTTGATTAATTGATTTTGAAAAAAACTAGATATAATGATGGATCTTTATGGTACAGAACCATTGACTAGGTTAAAATTGAGTTGATTGTGAGTATACCTAGTCTCACACATTGATCAAGTTAGGTAAAAATATTGAAATATTCATTTATCTGTCACCAAAAAAACACTTCAATATGATTATATTTGTATTTATCATTAATAAATAGTTAGATATATAAAGTTATTTTAAATATTTCTATACAATATAGAGAGAGAAAATTAGTTACTCTAGTTTCCATGATTTTAGAATATGATATATGGGATAATTGGAGATGAGCAATTCCTTTAGTATAGAATGTATGGTAAAGAAATGTTGGAAACTCGCCTCCTTGGTAACACAATCTTTATTCACATATTACAAGAATCGTGGGGAACAATGTTGAACTTGCTACTTCTTATCCTCTTTTTCATGTCTTTGGAACCCTTGATGACAAAATACTCAGTAGTATAATAGGTGATGTGTATTTCATTTACTATACTAGTATACAACATTATCCTTGGAAATTAAAATTTCTGTTGACATTTTGTAGTTTATACTTTTCTATCTTTGTAGATGTGTATATCCTCTAATAGATCTATGTATATCCTCATGTATTCTCAAGATAGTTGGGGATGGGTATTAAATTCATTAAAATAAATATTGATGGAGACATGTATTTCCTCTATTTAATGACTCGACGTTAAAATATACTTGATATTTTGTTTATTCAAGAAATTGCATTCATTCATTTTGGGGATCATTTTAAATTTCATGTTTTAGAGAATTTCATCATAAATCATAAAAAAACCTAAAATACAAATTATACACTTATAATTAGTATCCCTTTTCCCACCATAATAAATATAAAACTAAACATGATTTTTCTCATGAAAACTTTTAATGATTTTCAATTGTACTATATTCTTTCCATAACCCATCCAATAGAAATCATTTAAAAATGTAGCATGAAAACTAAGATATTTTTCATGGATATAAAAGTAAAGATAATCATTAGCCTTGTGAAAAAACATAAATATCATTTAACTCTTACCTTTATCTTCAATGTTTATTGAGAATTTGAAATAAAATATTTTCACCTAAAAACACATGTTTTTTCTCAAATAAAATAATTGAAATCATAGAAAACTATTAAAACCCATTTTTGTGGCATTGATCATCATATTCTTATATCCCATTCAAAACCATTTTATTTTGAATAACCATATGTATGAAATACAATATAATAATTACCCATTGCATTGGATTACTGTACAGGTTATCCAATCATTTAAGGTATTATGAGATCACCCGATGCTTTCTTGGATGCCCCATCTTATATGTTATAATGGGATCACCCAGGGATATCTATGCCACCATACTCTATAAGATATAATGTTTTTAGACAATATAATCAAGCCCTTCCCATTATATCAGTTATAATGGGTCACTCTAAGCTATCTGGTTTCCTTTATTCGTCATGTATAAACCTCAGGGATCATAATATGAATAAAAAAATTATGCTTTCACTTTTGAAAAGAATATTTTAAAATCATAAAGAAATTACATTTAATAAAAAAAATAACATTTTCTTTTTAAACCCATTTTAAATAACAAAATTACATAAAATAAAAAAATTGGATTCCATTTAATAAAACATAAAATTTATCAAAGTAATCTAGGAACCAAATAATGTCCATGGTCACAGAAAATTCATTTCTGTCATGTACATTAAGAATATTACATTCCATTTTTCTTTTCTCAAAACACTCTATATAAAACCAACAAAAATTACTTTTTAAAAACCATTGGAAAAATTAAATTATAAATATTAAATTTACATATAAAAAATTGATAAAAAAAATTCAACCACATGGATGTGGGAAAATGATTTGTTCTATGGGAAACATTTGATGAGGTTTTTTAATGAATTTTTTTTGCCTATTAAGAAAAACTAGACTAAAAACTCCATTAAGTAATATTATTAAAAAACGTTAAATATAATGATAAATGAATAATTCATGATATATGATCTCATGGGGGAAGTATATACCAATTATTAAGGAATCTATGTTATAACATCAAAATAATGCCTTAATGAATGGAAATTGAGATGAAGTCCCTTTACTTGAGTGTGACTTATCATGTGTGAATTTATATTCCAGAATAACAAATATAATTTAAATATTTTCATGCATGATAATATTTTTCTATTATATTGTCACATGTTTACAAGTTATATGTAATTACTTAATCAATTATGTTTATGTCATTTGTTTTTACAATAATTGGTCGATGTGTCAAAAAATCGATTTGGTTAGTTTAATATAGTTACAGAATTAATTATTTAAATAGATATAAAATAAAAATCATAAACTAATAACCATATTTATACATCAATAATACATTAAAATTAAATCATGAAATATTTTTATGAAAAATGAATTAACTTTATGATCATTGAGACATTAAGTTGTACATACGGATGAGTAAAATTTTTATTTTTCAATGATAATTATAAAATTAATATAAGATATGTGTTATCATTAAATAATATTAAATATATCTTATATACCACATTATTTAATTATATGTACTTATATATATCATTCTTGGGATCTGGTTGAGAAAAAAATGAATCATAATCCTTTAAGGACGTGGTAGTCAACACGTCCGTGAATGATGTAATCATTTATTTTAGTTAGATAAAAGGTAAGAATAAATTGATATATCATAATTATATAATGATAAATATTTCCTGAATATAATAAATCATTAATTTATATATCATTAATTTGTTACCATTACTTTTATTACTTTCTATACATTGTGTTCTTGAAAAATTAATCACATCGTTTCAGGAGGTGATAGTCTGCTGTACAAATGGGCATTGTTATTATATCCCTTAAAATTTGAAAGAATAAACGGTGAATATGATATAATTACTCCATATGTATAATTAGTTTATCAATAATCTATATGTAATTTCAATCTACCATCATACAGTACTGTAAGATGTGGTAATAAAAAAATGAATGACATTGTTCCAAGAGGCAGCAGTTCACCGTGCATATGAATGATGATTTTCTAAACCATTTGAGGGATGTATTTGTGGTCATAGGTCATAATACTGACATAATAACACTTAACTATATGTAATATAAAAACTTTTCTATATCTTCATGGTATAATAATAATTTAATGAGGTGGAGAATGAAATAATATAAAAATGCTTGTTAAGGAGTATTACCTTTTTTATATCCTCCTTAGGATTCCACTAAAGGCCTTAAAAAGTTGAATTTATGCCCAAAAATATATTCTATGATAATGGGGGTGTACAAAAGTCATTTCAGTATGTATGTTATGAACCAATTGTTTTTGAAGGTGTGAAGAGAGGAGGAGAGTGGGTGGCCTTTTATAAGTGTGGTGAGTGGCACAATTGTAATGTCTTTGAAAGAGTAAATTCAACCCCATTTTTCATGTAACTGAGTCATAATAATGGTCCATTACATACTATTTAGGTAATATGGTATTAATATATCTATAAAATCTGTTTTGAAAGAAACTTTGGGCAGTATTTACACCTTATTTTCTAGGATTAACTACTATGTAAACTCTTTTTTATCATAATCGCTTTAAATAATTTATAATTTTTTCACTATTCATTATGGTCAAAATTTATTTTGAACATATTATAAATATTAATTTTTTTTAAAAAAAATATTTAGTCCATATTCCAAATCCAATTCACAAAAGTGGATGAATTTTATTTCATATTAATCCTACTGATGGGGAGAGATAACTAGTTTTTAAGACGATTATTTTTTAATAAAATAATTCTAAATGAACTCTATAACTAATAATGAACATTGAAAGAAAAAACATTAGTAATTATTGATATATAAAATAAAAACATAATTGGATACATTCCACATTAAGGAATATTTTGGTTATTTAAATGGGGAAACATTATTCATTTTAAAAAAAATTAGAAGATCTCGTTCTTAAACCCAAAAAACAAATTTATACAAAAAACCAATAAAAACTCGATTAAAAGGTTATTTAGGGTATTAAATATTATTAAATATAACTTTTGTTACTTTAAAGATTACTAAAATTTTATTTAGACATTTATTTTACATAATTTAAAAAAAATTAATTACTATTTAAAAAAATCTATATGATTAACTATTCCCTAAAAAGTCAATATTCTTTAAAAAATCAACAAAATCCACCATTTTTTATATAATGATTTAAAAATTGAAATTAATTTTATCAAAGTAAAATAATAAAATATATATTTTAATATCAAAATAAAACATTATAATAAATGATTTTAATTATATCAATTTCCTTGTTGATTAAAAAATAACTTAATATTTTTATAACTAATATTAATGTCTACATAATATTAATAACTATGAAATTGATTTATTTTATAATTAATTTTGTTGTTAAATCCTTACCCCATTTTATAAATTACTTCCTTACTATTTAATTAAATTTTTTGTCAAGAAGAGATATCTTTCCCTCATGCTTTATTTGATTCATTGGTTGCCTCTTCAACCATTTGGTTTTTCCCTACAAAATTATCCTCGATAATCACCTAATTCAATAACACTTTCTCTCTACAGTTGACAATATGAATGTTTTATTCCTCATAAGAAATAATCTCTACCAACTAAAATGAATTCATGCTCAAAACATTGGATGAAACCATTATATATTTCATTAACATTGAAACATGAAAAAATGTAGTCTATTTGAGATTAACACTGGGTAAAATTCCATCAATATGAAATTCATATTACTTTCCCTATTTTTTAATACGTTATTATAAACTTTGTAATTATTTTTTCCCCTTTTAAGAAATAGTAATGAATTTTCCATAGAAAATATTTTATAAGGACTTGATCACTTACCTTAAAATAAATATATTTCATTTAATTATCTTTAAAACTTTTCATCATTATCAAATCTTTCACCATATGTTTTTGAATTAACTACGCATTCTCTTTAATGACAACTTCGAACTCTTGGTGAATCAACTTCCATTCCCCTACATCATCGCAAAATACTAGTGTCTTCCATTATATAACATCTAATTCTAAAAAAAGGTGACATCTATATACTTTGATGAAAATTATTGTTATAAACAACTAAATTAAAGCATGCTGATGATCCCAATATTCCTACTAAACAATTGAGAATGAATGAACCATATCATCCAAGTGATGAATTATTTCCCAGAATTTGCATCATATTGAATATAAAATGTTAAGTAAAATTAAATTCAGTAGACAATGAAATCTGAAGACATTTATAAAAATCATATGTGCACCTGGGATCACAATATGATAAAACATAGATAAGAACTTCATATAAACTAAATATATTATATAGATAAAGAAATTATATTTATCTAAAGACATTATAAATCAAATGGGAATAAAACGTGAATATTTTATAAATCTATAATCAATAACCCAAATCTCATGATTAACTCCTAACATCCCTTTCAATCCCACAATGTAATACATATATTTTATTTCCCATTTCCACTCTGGAACTATAAAAGGTTGAATCATCCCCATCGGTAACTATTATTATTTTTGAACCTGCTACCAAGTTAAGCACTTCATAGTGAAGTCAGTAATATCACATTTCATTCCATCCAACTAGTAATACTCCTCAAGGACTCTATATATTTTGGTTTTATCTGTATGAATAGAAAAAAAATAACGGTGAGATTCACTCAATAAATATCTCTTAATCTAGGAATAAAAATGAACACATAGTAATTTTCCAAATAAACAAACACCTTCTTCATCAATATTAAAAGCAGTGAACTTAACCAACATAATTAATTATAAATTTTCTTATAAATATTAATCCTCCAACAATGTTTTCTTAATTATTTCTGACAAATTATAATTCACTAAAACTGGAAACAAAATAATGGATGTCCCTTCATTCATAACTTTTAGGCCAAAATTTATCAAATCATTTTTGAAAAGGTCTCATTGAAATTGTGACATGGTTACAAAAACATTATTTCTTATAATCAAGTAATGAAACACTATTTTTATTTCCCATGATTTTAAAAAATATTGTAATCATAATCCTTGATCAGTTTCATCCATATTATATGTCTTATATTCAATTATTTAAAAGTGAATATAAATATTAAAATTTTATTATCAGTATATATTTAACAATTTACTCCATAAAAATGATGCCCCTAAATTTTTAAACCAATAACAATAGAAGTTAATTAAAAATCATGTGTAGGTTCATTTAACTCATGATGTTTCAACTAACATGAAGCATAAGAAATTACCTGATTAATCTAAATTAGTATACAACCAGAACCATTAGATAATGAAAATTTTATATTAAGAATTCTCTATTTCATGAATGCTTGGCCAAAATATTAGAATTCACCGATATTATTTTTAGTTTCTGAAAACAATAATTACAATATTTTATCCAGAATAATTTAACTCCATTTAATGTTAATTTATTTAATAGTCTAGATAGAGAGAAACATTTCCCAAAAATTCCTATTATTTACCCACTAATCCAATAAAACTATGAATCTCTATGAAACTTTTAAGAAATTTCCATTATTCCAAAACTTTTTTTAGTATTTTCAATTATTATTCAATCCTTAGAAATAATATGACCATGGAAAAAAATTATTTGAACCAAAATTCAAACATTAAAAATTCACCATACTGGTTCATTACATTTATGGATTTGATGACAACCATTAGGTTTCATTCATGTTCTTCATGAATTTGTGAATATAAATATATTCATCAACACTCAAAATAAAAAATTTACATGAAAACAAGAAAAATTATTTTCTTATAGTTAATAAATATTTCATATGAACAAGATATACCAAAAAACATAACTAAAAACATAGTGTGACCATATCTATTCTAAAAAATCGCATTTAGAGTATCTCTATTCCATTAAATTTAGTATATGGTACCCCAACGATAGGTCTTACTTGAAAAAATATTGATATCTATAAATCTTTCCAAGAAAATCATTGATAAGAGACCAAGGATAAAATTTATTAAAACTGGTGTTATTCAAGTCTATATAACCAATGAAAAGTCTCATAGAACAATATTTCTTTTTTGGAAACAAAGTAGGAGAACCACAAGGTGAAGTAATAGGTTCAGTGAAACCATTATCTAATAATTCATACAATTAATTTTTAAATTATAAAAAATACACTTGATACATTCAATAATGGGGTTTAGAAATAGGCTTAGAATTAGTTACTAATTTAATTCTAAATTCAACCTCCTGACCATGAATAAATCCTATAAAATTATTCACAAAAATATCCTACTGTTAATTTACTACTAGAACATCACTATTTTAAAAATGTTATTTATTTTCAATAATATGATACAGGTAAAATTCACCTCCACATTTAATTAATTTCACAATTTCATAGTATGTAAATAAAGGCATGAAATCACTGAACACAATATTTATAGTTAAAAAATATATCTTATCAAGATAAACAGAATTCCAATATATACTAATAATTATATTAAAATATACTATGACTAGTTCCACAATATTTTTTAGGAAATGCCATCACACTAATAAAAATAGGAATATTCCTATAAATATTGGTTTCATTAATTCTTCCACCAAGATGTCACGACCCGTCCTCGGGACCCGTGCCGTGACTACCCCAAGCCTGCCTTCCATAGGCCAGGGGCTGGTGACTGGCACCAAAGGTGTAAGTCCCGATAAAAAGGGGAATGCATTTCCTTATAAAGTAAAAAAACACCACAGAGTAAGCCAGCAGAAGTATACACTAAGTAAAACTGGGTACAATAGTAAGTGCGGAAGGTAAATTGGCCAGAATACAAACCCCAACGGAAAGTAAAGTACAACTGGAAAGAAAGTACATCAACTGAAAGTAAAGCAGCAAAGTCGAGCCATCCACTGGGAGTCCCACCTGAAGGGTGGGTATAGATAGCCTCCTCAACTCCTCGGGTCCAGCCGTCTACACCGTGTACGTCCCGCCCAGTTTTCCACCTCCAAGTACTGACCTACTCCACAAGTCCTAACAACGATCAGTGTTGTCCATCGTCTGTATCCAACACAACGTACTGTGGGCATAGCCCCTACAGGGGTGAGTATATGCAACTCAGTAGGGACCCCGAGACCCCCGAAGGTCTTCCAGAATCCACAAATGATAATTGAAAAAGGAAAGATACAATCATGAATAAACATCCCACACGACTTAGGTATATGCCCATACATATACCTAAGACATCAATTTTAGTTCGGCTCCAACATCCGATCCCAAGATTGATCGCGTCCACACAGGATAGTACATCCCAATCCACCCAGGAAAGCACAACACAATCCTCATAGAAAATCAAGTCAATCATATCGATGATAATGATTGAAAGTCAAGACTCAGCTCACACTGGTATACTTCTTCATAAGATAATAGAGACGATCAGATATAGCCACTGATTCATCTAAGTTGGGACCCATGTATGATACTTAACCTGCTAAGCTGTCGGACCCAAATAGGATATAGACAAGCTACTCTGCCAGACCCACGTAGGATACAAGAATAGAGTCAAACACTACCGGACCCACGTAGGATACAAGAACAGTAGTACTGCTGGACCCATATAGCATACAAGAACAGTAGTCATTGTCGTCGAACCCATGGAGGATTTCAGTATGGTCTTCAATGCTACCGAACCCACGGAAGATTATAGTGCAGTCTTCATCACTGTTGAATCCACGGAGGATTTCAGTGCAGTCGTCGCAGTCGCAGCCAGCTCTAGGGTTCTTGCACATAGCATGCTCTTTTCTGGGAGGGTCCGCTCCACGAGCCAAGGGGTTCGATACATCAACTGTCATGTAGTCTAGAGTGGATGTATCCCAAAGTTCCATTTCGACATAGGGAACTCAACATGACAGACGGCGCATCAATCGGACGCCCAGTCTGAGATTTATTGGCTTTTTCGTTCAAGGGTTCTGGTTGGTTTTTAAGTAAAAACCAACCCAACCATACACCAACTACGTACAATCCTCGAGTGAAGTAAGCCAAAAGATTCTTCTCACTAATAAGAATTCAACAAAGTCTACGGCATGTCAATTGGACGTTCGGAGCTCACGTTATAAGCGTTTCCGATCCGAGGGCCTGATTGGTTACATGTTCGAACCAACCTGGCAATACCCAAAGTTCTACGAAACCATTAGTGTAATAAACCAAAACGACTATCTCAATCCAAAGATTTCACAACAACTAACGGTGCGTCGATCAGAGGTTCGTATCCCAGGATGTAGGTGTTTCAACGGAATTGTCCAGAAATAGGGGGTTTTGGGCCCGGACCGACCCGCCCAAAGACTCCCTGGGTTGGCCCGAACCGGGTCTGGGTCTAGCCCATTAGGGCACCGCCCAGCTCGGTGGGTGCGGCCCGGCCCCGCCAGCGTGGCCCGGCCCAGCCTGGGCGGTTGGTTGGCCTAGCGTGGGCGTGGCCCGCGTGGCCAGACAGCTCGGCTCGGCCCAGCTCTCGTGGAAAGGGGGGCGCACTGCCCCCTAATTGAGAAACTGCGGCCCCCACATGGGGGGGCTCCTTTGGCCAAATGGGGGTTACAACCCCCGGCCACCCTCGATCGGCCGGCCCGACTAGCCGGTCGTGCTGCTGCCACAGAACGCCAAGGTCACGCCCCTCCGACGCGCCGGTGGCCACCAGCCACCACTCCCTGCTCCTCCACGGCCAAAGGGTGTGGCCTTAGTCCGGCCGGAGCGGCGCGACGGCGCTGCGCCCCTCCAGCGCGGCCTATCTCTGGACGCGGTGTCTTTATGGTTCTCCGGCGCCGCGCGACGGTGCCGTGCCCCTTCGCTGCGGCCTGACTCTAGCCGCAGGTTTGTTCTCCCTCAACACCGCGTTTTGACGGCACCACACTTCTTCGTCGTGATTCTCCATGTTCCCGCGAGGTGTGGTTGCACCGCACAGCCTTTGTTCATGCCGCAACAAGAACAACAACAAATAGGAAGGAGGGTCGGTCATGTTTTTACAGTCCGACCTCTTCCCGTTATAACGATAACAGGAATCCCAAAAAGAATAAATAACCTCATAAAGAAAGGGAAAATTTAATCCATAATATTTGAACTCAAACCCCTACCTCGATGAAGTCGTCAAACGCGGTTCGTCGCGAAAATAAGACATCACAGAAGATGGAATCACAGAAGGAGGCTCCGTAAGCATCATTGACGTCGCGGGACACGGCATCGCGGTGAAGAGGATCATCAGCGTCACTAATTTGATCTCTGAGGAATTAGCGTTCTTCGTCGGTGTCGATGCGCTCTTCGCGTTCTTCAAGGAGGAAGATGAAGTTCTTCGTGGAAATATCCCTCTCAACACAACGAAGCAACCCCTAATGAAATTAGACATGTCTTATTTAATTAACACACACAAGCCAACATTCCATTTGAAATTCAAAATAATTCATTCAATTAATTAAATTAATTGAAGAGTCTTAACCGTCCAATAAATGTGAGAGTTAACTTGGCATTTAATAAGGGGGTGCGGGTGTGTGACAAAATAATGGGGGTTTGAGGAAGTTGAATAGGTGGGGCTCGTGTGGGGCCCACCTCACTAATATCCTATCTAGAGGGGTTAGGATATAGTGGGTCCCACCTCAACTTCCATAAGAAGGTTTAAACTACTTAGAATATAAAATAAAAAATGTTACACAACATTTATTTTATTCATTAGTTAATCCCTTTTTTTTAACCACACCCGAGCAAACACAACTCTAGAAAAGGTGTTCCTAAGCAAGTACCGACGCTTCGGTTTATTTTGTGGCCTCATATTTTGATTCCAAGCACTAGTAAAAAAGTTAGGAAAACCCGCTCGTTCGTTCACTGAACGTACCCGAGCTAATCTTCGGAAAATGATTCCGGGCACACCAGGCCTCAGAATCAGGTGCTGTCAGAAACTGCATTATTGTAAAATCCCAATGAAAATTAAGAAAAAAAATTCCATTGAATTGTACGGGTATTTACATTACTCCCACCTCAGTGCTTTACGTCCCTGTTAAGATACATCACAACTAGGGAAACTAATGAGGGTACTGAGCACGTATCTGAGACTCCCACTCCCAAGTGCTCTTCTGGAGGTTCTCATGATGGAACCTGATGCGCACTAGAGGAATCAACCACCTACGTAGGACCCACTTCTGTCGATCCTCGATCTCCACCGGGACCTCCGCTAAAGTCGCCCCGTCATCGATGTCCAACTCCCCGTGGTCAATGATATGTGTTGGGTCATGCACGTATCTCCTCAGCTGAGATACGTGGATGACGTCGTGATCCCGGTGCAACTTAGGTGGTAGAGCCAGGCGATAAGCCACCTCACCTATCCTACAGATAATCTAAAATGGTCTGATGAAGCGCAGAGATAACTTGTTGCCCCGGCCAAATCTCTGTAATTCACGTCGAGGTGAGACCCATAAGATAACGTGGTCGCCATCCTCGAACTCTAGTTGTCTTCGCCTCCTATCAGCATAAGGCTTCTGCTAGCTTTGAGCTATCCTCATCTGCTCCTGGATGACATGGAACTTCTCTGTCATGGCCTGGACCATCTCCGGTCCCACAAGTGCTGTCTCCCCAGGGTCTTTCCAGCACAGAGGTGATCTGCAAGGTTGGTCGTACAATGCCTCGTATGGTGCCATCTCGATGGTGGAGTGGTAGCTGTTGTTATACGTGAACTCCACCAAGGGTAGTTGGTCCTCCCAGCTGTGACCACAGTAAAGGACACATGCACGGAGCATGTCCTCGAGAGTCTGAATGGTCCTCTCCGTCTGACCATCAATCTATGGGTGAAAGGCGGTGCTCAGACGTAGCTGCGTACAGAATGCCTCCTACAACCCCTTCCAAAGCTAGGATGTAAAGCAAGCACCTTGATTAGAGATGACAGATGATGGTACACCATGAAGCCGTACAATCTCCTGAACGTAGAGACGTCCCATGCTCTCTATTGAGCCTTGCTCTCTGATAGGTAAGAAGTGATCCAACTTGGTGAGTAGGTAGACAATCACCAAAATGGATTCATAATCTCTGGAAGTACGTGGAAGTCCAGTCATGAAATCCATAGATATCCCGTCCCACTTCCACTCCGGGACCTCCAAGGGATGTACAAAGCCTACTGGTGCCTGGTGGTCTGCCTTCACCTGCTGGCAGGTGAGGAATCGAGAAATGAACTCTGCTACAGCCTTCTTCATACCCAGCCACCGATGATGTCGTCTAAGATCCTGGTACATCTTCGCCACTCCTGGATGTACCGATAAATGGGAAGTGTGAAACTCTCTCAGCACCTCCTCTTGGAAAGTAGCTGGTACCATGGTACGTCCTCTGAAAAGGACATCGTTTTCTCCTCCTATATAGAATCCATCAAGTGCCTGTCCTGAGGATATCGTTGCACGCCGCGTCTCATAGTCAACGTCCCCATGCTGTGCCTCTCTGACCCACTGTAGTAGTAGAGGAGTGATTTTGAGTGACTGAAGAAAGGCCGCTCCATCTCTATCCACGAAGGATATCTGCAAAGCGGCTAGCTGCTCCATCACCTCTCCAAGTAGCTGAATGTCCATCCTCCTGCTGAGAGCATCGGCTACTACGTTCCCCTTTCCAGGAGTATATACTATCTCAAAGGCATAGTCATGGAGGAACTCGAGCCATCGCCACTGTCTCAGGTTCAGGTACTTATACGAGAAGATGTACCTGAGACTCTGGTGGTCAGAATATACTGTAAAACGCTCGCCCATCAGATAGTGTCGCCGCATCTTCAGAGCGAAGACCACTACTGCTAACTCCGGGTCATGAGTAGCATAGTTCTGCTCATGCTACCTCAACTGTTGTGATCCATAGGCAATCACTACCTGCTCCAGCGTCAGGACACATCTAAGCTCAGTCCCTGATGCATCGCTGTAAACTACGTACCCTACTCCCTCCTCCTGTAGCCTCAAGATAGATGCGCTGGTCAACCTCTGTCTCAGCTCTTCGAAACTCTGCTAACATCTATCTGACCACACGAAGGGTTTCCCCTTCTTCGTCAAAGCTGAAAGTGGTGCCACAACTCTGGATAAGTCTGGCACAAACCTCTAGTATTACAATTCTAGCCCCAAGAAACTCCGCACCTCCGCCACGCTCCTAGGTGGCTCTCATGCTAGCACTACCTCGATCTTCACAGGGTCCACCAAAACTCCCTCCTTAGAGATGACGTGTCCTAAGAAATGGACCTCACATAAACAGAACTGACACTTCGAGAGCTTACCATAAAGCTGGTGCTCTGAGAGTGTGTCCAGTACAACCCGCAAGTGATAGGTGTGCTCCTCCTCAGTGGTTGAGTATATCAATATGTCGTCGATGAAGACCATGAAAAATCGATCGAGGTATGGCTGAAAGATCCTGTTCATGAGACGCATGAAGACTGTTGGAGCATTGGTTACACCGAATGGCATAACCAAGAACTCATAGTGGCCATACCGACATCTGAAGGCCGTTTTCTGTACGTCATCGTCCCGAACTCTGAGCTGATGATAGCCTGATCTGAGGTCTATCTTCAAGAACCACCATGATCCCTTGAGCTGATCGAAGAGGTCATCAATCCACGATAGCGGATACTTGTTCCTCACAGTCACCTGGTTTAGGCAAGGATAATCGACACACATTCGCAAGCTCCTGTCTTCCTTCTTGTCGAACAATATCAGGGAAGCCCAGGGTGAAACACTAGGTCGGATAAATCCCTTGCCCGGCAAGTCATCCAACTTTACTCGTAGGTCTCGAAGCATAGCAGGGGCCATCTAATATGTTGGAGTGGATATCAGGGCTATCCCGGGGTACAGGTCAACATAGTAGTCTACCTATCTGCGAGGAGGTACTCCTAGAACTTCATCAGAGAAAACGTCCGCATACTGATCCACCACAGCAGGAAAACTAGGACACCGCACATCAGCTGCTCCTAGGATGAGGCTAGCTAACTGATGACTGATCGGTTTTCCTCTCCTCTGCATGAGTCCAACCTATACTGCTAAGGTTCCCTTCTTGCCGGTGAAGGTGAACCTACTCCTGTCGGTGCGAACACATCGCACATTGCGCCTAATATAGTCGATATGAGCATGGACTGTAGATAAAAAATCCTTGCCCAAGATGACATCCTAAGGCCTCGATGCCTATACAAGAAGATCCCAGCTGATGCTCTCACCTCTTAGTGTAAGCTCACACTACCGGCACCAGTGCATAATCATCGAGTCTACTCCCGTAGGAGTCTCTAGCCGTAAGGATCGAGCCAACTGCTCCATCAGAATCTCTGAGCTCCGAACAAGGGCAGCGGCAATAAAAGAATGCCTCGCTCCTGTGTCTATAAGAACTGCATCAAGGGTGGAGTAGACACAGATAGTACCTTGAATTATCTCTGGTGCGCTGTGGTCATAGGCCTCTGCTGCCTGAAGCTGAGCCTGCCTCTGCCCGCCAGCTCCCGGTGGTCGGGGTGGACCTCCTAGTGGTGGTGGTGGTAAAGCCTCAAAGCGTCTCCCATCACCTGCCATTGGGCCAGCTCCTCTTCCTCGTCTACATGCTCCCTACGGACCGCCACGGTCGACCCTCTGCCCTTGCCTGGGTGGCCCTTCAACCGCCTGATGCTCCTCTGCACGGTGGGTCGGGCAGTCACGAGCCATGTGGCTCTGCCCGCCGCATGCATAGCACTGTCTGCTCCTCAGAAGGTTGGCTCTGCGCCGTGTGCTCTGCATCTCTGAGCCAGTGTCCTGAGGTCATCTGCCTAATGCCCTGGTCTACCTAGACCCCTGTGACATCTGTCGACTACCAGCTGCAGACGATTCTGCTACGTGCTGCCCTGCGGTAGGTCTTACTGCTGGAGTAGGCTTAGCAAGAAAGCTCTCTTTGAGAATGGCTCGCTTCAGTACTCATGCCTGTGTCGGAATTCTAGGGGATATCATTGATGCCTTGATCTCATGACTCAGCCCCTTCTTAAAGGTACAGGCCCGGAAGAACGGGTCTCGTACCATATCCGTCAAATAGTGCGAGAGATCGGTAAATCTCGCCGAGTACTAGGCTACCATCATGCTGCCCTGCCGCAGTTGTAGTAGCTCTTGAATGGGCACAGCACGGAGGGGTGGCTGGGACAAACATTGAGAGGAAGAGGCTCTCAAAGTCCATCTGGAGAAGATATGCCTCATCGTCCACCTGGAGCATCAATATCCACCATCTGCCTGCTGCCGCGTGTAGGAGGCTCGCTGCAAGCATCACCATGAGGTCAGATGGTGTCCCCACTAGCCTGAAATCTAAAACTACAGCCTCCAGCCAATCCTCGGCTGCCTGAGGTTCCGTCTCCCCACGGAACCTGGGTGGTCTCTGATGCTGGAACTCGTGCAGTGCACTAAGGCTACGTGCGCTCTCAGCGGCTAGGGCTAGTGGCATCAGTGGCTCGGCAGGTAGTGGTACCGCCTGTGCCTCCGCTGAAAAAGGGCCCTGCAGCGAGGCCTCGTCGCTCGGTGGGCTGTTGTCTCGCACAAAGCTCGGAACCCCAGCTGGCTGCCATCTTGGGGCCATCCTAAAAATAAATAGTTGTGCCATATTCAAACAGTTTACCTGGTGAGCTGACACAAAGTAATCACAATGAAAACTTTTGAAACACACATGCAATCAATGTTTTCGTGCATTGAGTCGGAAATCAGAATTCAGGGTCCTGGTGTGGATACGTCGGCTGCCGCACCAACACTGGACTCCCTAGACTGATAACCTCACTCAATACCCTTAACATTATTACTTCACAAAGATGAAAGATTAGAGTCCAGAGTTCTGTGGTAGAACCGAACTCCTTTGATACCAATTTGTCACGACACATCCACGGGACCCGTGCCGTGACTACCCCAAGCCCCCCTTTCATAGGCCAGGGGCTGGCGACTAGCACCAAAGATATAAATCCTGATAAAAAGGGGAAGGCATTGCCTTATAAAGTAAACAAACACTACAGAGTAATCCAGTAGAAGTAATCACTAAGTAAAAATGGGTACAATAGTAAGTGCGAAAGGTAAATGGGCCAGAATACAAACCCAAACTGGAAGTAAAGTACAAGTGGAAAGAAAGTACAGCAACTGAAAGTAAAGCAGCAATGTCAAGCCATCCACTAGAAGTCCCACATGAAGGGTGGGTACAGATATCCTCCTTAGCTCCTCGGGTCCAGCCATCCTCTCCATGTACGTCCCGCCTAGTGGTACACCTCCAGGTACCGACCTGCTCCACAAGCCTCAACCATGATCAGCGATGTCCGTCATCTGTATCCAACACAACGTAGTGAGGGCATAGCCCATATAGGGTTGAGTATACGCTACTCAGTAGGGACCCCAAGACCCTCGAAGGTCTCCCAGAATCCACAATGGATTATCCATAAAAGAAAGATACAATCACGAAGTAACGTCCAACACTACTTATGTGTATTCCCATACATATACCTAAGTCATCAATTCAAGTTAGTCTCCAACATCTGAGCCCAAGTTCGACCACATCCACAAAGGATAGTACAACCCAATCCACACAGGAAAGCACAACACAATCCACAGAGGAAAGCAAGTCAATCATATCGAAGATAATTATTTAAAGTCAAGACTCACATCACATAGGTATACTTCTTCGTAAGATAATAGAGATGATTAGATGTAGCCATTGATTCATCTAAGCTGGGACCCACGTAGGATACTTAACCATCTAAGTTGTCGAACCCACATAGGATAGAGACCAGCTACTCTACCAGACCCATGTAGAATACAAGAACAGAGTCAAACACTGTCGGACCCACGTAGGATACAAGAACAGTAGTACTGCCGGACCCACGTAGGATACAAGAATAGTAGTCATCGCCGTTGAACCCATGGAGGATTTCAGTCCAGTCTTCATTGCTGCCGAACCCATGGAGGATTATAGTGCAGTCTTCATTTCTGCCGAACCCTCGGAGGATTTCAGTGTAGTTGTCGCTGTCGCAGCCAGCTCTAGGGTTCCCGCACATAGCATGCTCGTTTCCAACAGGGCCTGATCCACGAGACAAGGGGTTCAATAAATCATCTGACATGTAGTCTGTATTTGATGTATCCCAATGTTCCATTTCGACATAGGGAACTCAACACGATAGACGGTGCATCAATGAGACGCCAGGTCTGAGTGTTATTGGCTTTTTCGTTCCAGGGGCCCGGTTGGTTTTTAAGTCCAAACCAACCCGACTGTACTCCAACTGCATCCAAACATCAAGCGGCATAAGCCAAAATGTCCGCCTCATTAAGAGGAATCCATCAAAGTCGACGGCACATCAATCAAACGTCCGGAGCTCAAGTTATAAGTGTTTCCGCTCCGAGGGCCCAGTCGGTTTCGTGTTCGAACCCACCCGGTCATACCCAATGTTTTTCAAAACCATCAGTGTAATATAGAGAAACGAATGCCTCGATCCAAATATCTCATCGCAAATGATGGTGTGTCGATCGGAGGTCCGTAGCCCAAGATACGGGTGTTTGAACGGAACTGTCCGGAAATAGGGGGTTTGGGCCCGGACCGACCCGACCCAAGACCCCCTGGATCGGCCCGAACCGGTTCGACCATAAACGGGTCCGGGTCTAGCCCATTAGGGCATGGACTAGCCCGGTGGGCGCGGCCCGGCCCAGCTGGCACGGCCCGGCCTGGGTGGTCGAGTGGCCTGGCGCGGGCGCAGCCCGCGTGGCCAAACAGCACGACATGGCTGAGCTGTCGTGGAAAGGGGGTCCGCTGCCCCTTGATTGAGAAACAACGGCCACCATGTGGGGGGGGTGCTCCTTTGGCCAGCCTGGGGTTATAACCCCTGGCCATCCTTGATCGGTTGGCCCAGCTGGCCGGTCGGGCTGCCGCCGCGGGACCCCGCGGTCCCGCCCCTCAGACGCGCCGGCGGCCGGTGGTTCCGGCCACCGCTCCCTGCTCCGTCGTGGAAAATGGCCCCGTCCTTAGCCCGACCGGTGCGGTGCAACGGCTCCGCGCCCCTCTGCCGCGGCCCCGCTCCAGTTGCGGTGTCTTTTTGGTTCTCCGGCACGGTGCGACGGCGCCGCGCCCCTTCGCTACGGCCCGACTCCGGCCGCAGGTTCGTTCGGCCTCAACGGCGCGGCACGACGGCGCCGCGCTTCTTCGCCGTGATTCTCCATGTTCCTACGCGGTGTCATTGCACCGCGCTGCCTTTGTTCGTGACACAACAAGAACAACAACAAAGAGGGAGGAAGGTCGGCTGTGTTCGTGCAGTCTGACCTCCTCCCATTATAACGATAACAAGCGGCCCAAACAGAATAAATATCCTCATCAAGCAAGCGCAAATTTAATCAATAATATTTGAACTCAAACCCCTACCTTGATGAAGTCGTCGGACGAGGTTCATCGCGGAAATAAGACTTCGTGGAAGACGGCGTTGCGGAAGGAGGCTCCGTAAGCGTCGTCGACATCGCAGTACACGGCGTCGCAGTGAAGAGCATCATTGGTGTTGCGGTACACGGCATCACATCGTCGATCTCCGAGGAATTAGCATTCTTCATCAGTGTTGGTGCGTTCATCGCGTTCTTCAAGGAGGAAGATGAAGCTCTTCGTGGAACTCTCCCTATCAACACAATGAAGCAACCCCTAATGAAATAAGACTTTTCTTATATAACTAACACACACAATCCAACATTTCATTTGAAATTCAAAAGAATTCATTCAATTAATTGAATTAATTGAAGAGTTTTAATAGTCCAATAAAGGTGAGAGTTGACTTGGCATTTAATAAGGGGGTGCGGGTGTGTTACAAAATAATGGGCGTTTGAGGAGGTTGAATAGGTGGGGCTCGTGTGGGGCCCACCTCACAAATATCCTATCAAGAGGGGTTAGGATATAGTGGGTCCCACCTCAACTTCCATAAGTAGGTTAAAACTACATAGAACATAAAATAAAAATTGTTGCACAACTTTTATTTTATTCATTAGTTAACCCCTTTTCTTTTAAACCACGCCTGAGCAAACGCAACTCCAGAAAAGGTGTTCCTAAGAAATTATCGGCGCTGCGGTTTCATTGGTTCCCTCGAATTTTGATTCCGAGCACCAGTTCAAAAGTTAGGAAAACCCGCTCGTTCGTTCACTGAATGTACCCGAGCTAAACTTCATAAATTGATTCCGAGCACACCGGGCCTCGGAATCAGGTGCCGTCAGAAACTGTGTTATTTTAAAATCCCAAAGAAAATTAAGAAAAAAAAATTTCCCTTGAATTTTACGGGTCTTAACAAAAGAGGTGTCAAGAAAAATTTCCTATCTTAAATGTATGTGGTGATGTTCCCAATATAATATCAAATTTAATAAAAATGGTAGAATATTAAAAACCAAAGGAAAATAGGGTATTTTAATAATTCAAAAACACAAGAAACATACCCATCAATACTACTTTTTATGAAAAAATGTAAACTATAGTAGTATAAAATGATTCTCTGCACCTTTCAATTCCCGATTGTGATGATTTCCATCTTATAAAACTAACTTCAGACTCATTTTTGTATATTGAACCAAATACTTGCAACTAAAACACCTCTCCATTGGATAGATATTTTTTAAGCCATTCATTTATTGTTTATAACTCTTTTTTACAATGACATGCCCTATTTCCAAACTAAACATCATGAAAATACATCTGAGATCCTATCATGCATTACTTTAAATTTTGTGTTCCACACTAGGATCATTTTCGGGCCATGACTCCAATATTCTTAGTTTGTTGTTTCTATATTTCTCACCACATCAACCGTTACTTAAAATTGTCATTTCTAGAAATATACATGTTCATAAACTTTATATCATCATTATCAACACAATAAACCACATTATTATAAATGTCAAATACACATTAGGTCAATTATCATTAAATCATGGTTTCAACCCTGAGTAAAATATATGAATTTTATTACTAGTGTCCTGAATAACATCTTACTCATACCATGGCAATCATCAAATGTTTTCTTCATATGAAGCTATAGAATATTCATCCTTCTTCATCAATTCTAGGAATTTGTTTCCATCCCGTGCTGAAAAAACATAATAAAATATTTAATAAGGAAATAATCCTTGATTATTTCACATTCCAATGAATAAAGATCATATTTTTCATTGGAATTATTAATCAAAGACTACAATAAATCAGAATCACCTTCATAATGATAAACAACATGTTCTTTCTATATAAAATTCCAAACATTCCATTACATCAAATATTTTACTCTGAATGTTGATCCATCTATCAGCTAACACAGGGTTATATTGTAACAACCCAATGTTTTATTAGTGGAAATTACCTTATTATAAATATATCGTATTGTATAATAACATAAGATTACATATAGAACACAATTAAGACTTTATAACTGAATAATAAATTAAATAAAATAAAATTATAGAAGTTAAAAAACATATTAAAATGGTATTGTATCTTGACCTTTGGAATAATAATATGTCATTTATGAATAGTGAACCATTCAATTAAATAGTATACTCACTGATGAAAGTATAAATAAAATTTATCTAGATTATAATTCACTCAATTATATAATTATATCATGGTATTAGTAAGTAAATATTTTAAAAATTATTAATAAAGTGTTGGTATTTTTGTAATTAATAAATATTTCATTAAAATTTATGAATAATTTAATAATTTAAATGAAAATTTACTTTCATAAAATTTATTCATTTAGTATTATTTTTATGTAATATGAATATAAGATAATTTTATGAGACCTTAGAAAATTTTCCGTAGTGTTATAAAATAAGTTATAGTTTTAAAATATATATTTTTTTAGTAAATTATGATTTTAATTAAAATTTTAATTTCTCGTATTTATAAAATTATATACATAAAATCGGATATTATTTTTCTACATTTCAAAAAAATCGTTAGGTTGAAATTTTGGTATTTTTCTGAAAAAATTGATTTTTTGTTAAATAATGAATTTCTGGTATTTAACAAATAAATGAATTTTTCATCATGGATTAGTCATAGATGATACATGGAATATGTAAGCCCATAATATAGGAATATAATTATAAATAATGATATAGTTTATGATAATTCTAAAATTATTCATTTTTTATCCAAAATAACTAAGTAGTTTATATAATATTGAGAAAACGCCCATATCCTCCACTATGAATACCACCCCTACCCAACTCTTCCCCTCACACCTCTCAAGCATTCTTCCTTGAACAAATTATACTCAAATATATTAATAATGCCATCCCCCATGTCAAGTAGCTCTTGGTCTTACATGAAGACCAAAACCTTTTCCCTAAGTAGGCTCTCAAGAAGGATAAATTCAAGAGGTAAATTCAGTTTTCTATTTCTTTTATTTTCTTTTCGAGATCATTCTTTTATTTATCTATCCTCACCACCACTTAACCAAATGGTATTTTATCTATATAACCATACATATACTGTAATGTTTTTTATTATAATGTAATAGTTCTCCCTCAACTCTCATCCCCCCTCCATTTATATTAAAAATGTAAATACTCTCTGAGATGGGTAAATTTATCACATTCAAGGGTGATGGGTTTTAAATTTCTTCAACCATCATCAAGGATTGTCATGAAACCATATTTATGGTTTAACCATATTCTAACATATTTATTTTATATTATTTATTTTTTGGTAATCTTAATACACACATGATGTAAAATAATAATACAAACTAGTTTATTGGGAGCAAAACCGATAAAAATAATCTAGGCGATTATCATTAAAGATTTATCTAATGGATCATCCACACCCAAAATAAACAAATTAATTTTCTAAATTTTTGACCTTATATATGTTTAAAAATAACATATAACTTCAATTTTTTACAACCATCCCCATCTTAGATTATTATCCATTCTTGTATATAAGTAAACAGATCATGATAACCAAAAAACCAATACTCCCAAACAACAAAATTGAATATATAAACCCATCAAAATGGATATAAATTAAATTAATTAAGTTATAATAAATAAAATACATGTATAAAGGGTCCATTAATTATTAATTAATGATTCTAATTTTATTATCCTTGATAGATCAAGTGAAGAACACCTTTTAACTTAAGGTAATGGATTCTACCTGAACCTCTATTATTCCTTCTTGCTATTCATTATCTCTTTTTACCCAAATGAAGTTCAATTTTATTTTTATATAAATATTCCAAATTCTATTTATATTTTCCTAAATCATGTATCAATGTCTATCTAACCTTCTTTCTGGGGATAGACATGTTTTTTAAAAGGTTCCCTACTCGATTCTTCCTGATAAGTAAGCCCGATTTAACAGAACTTTTGGAATTCTTACCCAATTTCACATGAAGAATGTCATATTTTTAATCCAAAATATTATTTATAAAATAAATATTTTTATTATTAAAACATTCTAGGTTAACTTCTTATTTTATTTAAATGATTATGCCATATTTTTTAAGTTCACATTAATGTCTTCCATAAACTGCACAAAAATGTTTTAATTCTAGAGTTTCTTAAACACTATTTTTATATGTTTTCACTTCTATTTGACATAAAATATCATAATTTATTCCTAATTTCCCTTATGAATTTATAATTATGATTTTAATTCTCTATATCATGGTCACCCTTATGATATTCTCATTGATTATGCCATTTGAAACTATTATGATACCCATTTCATTCCATGGGTAACCTATATGTTTACATTGGATCTCTTATGTATAATTCTTAATGTGGTACAAATATTTGTGAACATTTTATGATGTATTCACCCAGATATCAATCCAATTCATTGGGTAAATTTTATTCTTATTACATGTTATGTGCAGCGGTCTAGGTGGTTTGCCATGGATCGTGCTCTATGGTCCACAATATTGGTCGTTAGCCTTTACTCGTGATCCTCTATGTGCAATAAGCATTGACTCATGATAAATTATTTTTATATGTTGCCTCAAAATTTCTATAATTAAATTATTATATGATCCCATATAATATATTTTTTTATTCCATATGTTTAACTGTGTTCCAAGTATTTTTATATCATTAGGCTATGTTTTAAAAGCCATGTGGTAAGAGTTATTCTTAAGATTATTCCCATAGTGGTATTTTTATCTCATCCCATTATTCATGTTATCCCTAGGTTATCATATGAATATGTAATGTATCAAATGATGCTTGGTGCTCTTTATGGATGACAAATAATGAAATTTTTTTTACATCTGTGTTTTTGGATTTAAAAAACTAGTCTTCCAAGGTACAATAATTTATGGTCCTTGACTTATAATTCGATGTTTAATTGTTCTTGAAATCATGTAATGATATTTTTATAGGGGTAGGGTTATTTTTGGTGGTATCAAAGGCGAGGTATATTTATTTATATAGATTAATAATTGGGAACTTTTGAAAGAACCTTGTGGATTAGGCTATGTATGAGAAAACATCACAAAATTTTTGTATGTATATAGTAAGTAGTTTATCAAGAAAATATATCCTTATATAGATATTAAAAGTCTACATTGTTCTGAAATATATTTACTTGGTGTAACAACATAGACATGGTGTTTTCGACTTGAATTGTCGTAACTGGTTATATGAAAATATTCCTTAATACGCACCTTTTTTGGATATATTGGGGGATTTTCTTCACTATATTTAAAAAGCTCATTATGAAAAATTATTATGGGAAAAAAGAAATACCCATAAATATAAATGATGGGAAACATGTCATGGATAACCTAGATTGAATCCTAGGGATCCGCATGTTAGGATATGATATTCCATTATTTTTTTTCATTTTATTTTTATACTTATTTATTTATTATCAACTAAGTATTCAGTCCCCCGAAATTCACATTATTTTTTTAGTTAATTGTTAGAAATAGAAGAACACATTACAACAATCAAAGTGCTTGGAAATGTGATTATTTATATAATGATATTATAAATATGAATAGAGCAGGTGATTAAATAATTATGACAGTACTGGATTATCTATCTCATTTTATAAATAATAACATGAATCATATGGAACTCCCTCATTATCTATAGAAGATAAAGATGTTGTCGAATCCTTTATATTGAAATGGTCTCCCATGTTTAGTGGATCTTTCAATCTCCTCCATGAAGAATAGTGGATTAACTCCATTAAAAATATATTCTTAGTTATAGAGTGATCAATATATGAGAATGTTGTTCATGTTTCCTATCACCCTAATAGGGAATTTGATTAGTGGTGTAAACTAAACAAAAATATTAATTTTAAGTAGAAAATAGATTCCATGTATTGGGAGGAATTAAATAAATAGTTTTTCAATAAATATTTTCCCCAAAATCAATATATCAAGATGGAAAGAGATGTCCTTGTACACAAGAAGAAGAAAGATTATTCTATTAAGACATTTGAAGAAAACATCACAAGGCATGCATGATATGACTCAGGAATTTTCATGAACATAGAATTCAAGGAGGACCGCTTATTTAGAGTATAGAAGCCAAGTCTATAAAAATAATTATCAATTCAAGACATTATCCATTATGAGGTGATTATATTTTGTTCCCTCAATGATGAAATGATTATCAGAGACTCTTAGTGGTCTCATTTTCTCGAGGAAAAAAAAGAAAAAATTGTATGTATTAAGGGTGGTTCTGAAAATAAATATCATAATAGAAAAAAGATTGACTATCCAACATGTCAAAAATGTTTGAATAATATTCTTGGGAACTGTCTAAAGGGGACCAATAATTTCTTCAAATGTGGAAGAAAGGGGCATATGGATAAGAGATTCTAATGGGATTTGAAGAATTCCACTAATGTGGACGAAGAAAGAAGGGTTCAGATCAACACTCATCATGTGGTGTGGTGTTACAACTACAAGGTACATGGGAATTATTTCAACTATTTACATAAGCCAAGGGTTGTTGGAGGAAATCAACAATAACCTCCAAGGTAGAAAGGATAGTATTATATTATCACTACTTTGGATGTGGAGCCAGACAACAACGTGGCGACGGCTGTGATGTTTTTTCATTCAAAAATGGAGAACATACTATTTGGTGTAGGTTCTATACATTATTTCATATCTTCAATGTTTACTATAACTATTCAACAACCGCCTCCAAATATGTATGTTTATTTTTATATGAGAATAAAATATGGGAAAATTATTTTGACCAAAGTGTATAACTCCTATTGGTTAATTTATGTAGACTATACCTTCTAGAAAATCACTTTATACTTCCATTGGTTGATTATTGATGATATATTGGGCATGGATTGGCTAACTTTATAAAAATCTACATCAACTGTCAGGAAAGGGTTATCACTCTTCACGTCATGAAGAATCGTCCAATTTTGAACAAGTGTGAGGAGGATGATGCATATCCTTTAGAATAATCATCTCAAGTATAGAGTCTATTTATATATGAGAAATAATATAATTATAAAATTATCGTGATAAAGGTTAAAATCATTCTCGAATACATTCTCGATGAGAGAGATTACATTGATGTATTCCCTTAAGAATTCCTAGGTCTTCTTCTTGGATGAGAGGCTGAGTACTCTATTTAAATTCTTCATGTATATCTACCACTATCAAAGAAATCATATTTAATGTCAACCATAGATCTAGAAGATATTAATAATAAGTTAGAAGATTTTCTATAGAATGGTTTTATATGCCAGATTGATTCACCCTGGGGTGCACCAATCTTATTTGTTTAGAAGAAATATGGATGAATGATCCTCTACATTGATTATCAGGAGCTAAATAAAATTACTATAAAGAAAAAACATCCCCTACCATATATATATGACTAGTTCTATCAGCTATTTGAGGCCAATTATTTCTCTATGGTGGACCTTTGTTTAGGATATCATCAATTAATGGTGTGGAAGGAAGATATTCCCAAGACATCATTTAAAACAAGGTATGAACTCTATGAATAAGTAGTTATTCCATTTGAATTCACTAATGATCTATAAATTTTAATGTATGTAATGATTATATTCTTTTTAGATTACCTTGAAAATTTTTGGTACTCTTTGTTGATGATATTATGATATAATACAATAGAATGGAGGAACATGGTGAGAATTTAAATATTAGGCTAATGAATCTGTGAAGGGATTAAAGTTATGAAATTTGTTGTAAATGTTAGCTCTAGATAGAGGAAGTATCATTCTTGTAGAATGTTATCACTAGAAAATGGATATTTGTAGACCATTCCAGGACAATGTAAATCAAAGAGTGTCCCATTACAACATCGGTAACAAAGATCCACATATTTCTTGGTCTAGATAGTTATTACTAATGATTTGTAATGAACTTATCATGACAGTAAAAACTTGTAACCAAGCTGACCTAGAAGGGAGTGAAGTTTGTTTAGACTCAAGAATGTGAGGAAAGATTCAAGGATCTCATAAATGGCTTTTACAATTCACTTGTTTCCTCACTACCAACAATTGGAGAACACTTTATGGTCGATATTGATGCTTCAAAGAAATTATTAGTTTTTGTACTTATGAAAAATGAAAACGTGATACCCTACACCTCAAGTAAGTTGAAAAACATGAGAAAAACTATCCCACACATGATTTAGAGTTGGCAACTGAGATCATAAAATTGAAAACATGATGGGTTTATATCTAGAGGGAGAAGTGTGAGATATATGCAGATCAAAGAAGTCTCAAATGTATATTCACACAGATTGATCTTAATATGGGACAATGAATATGGTTAGTGCTCATCATTGATTATTACTGCTCAATCCAATACCATCGTTCTAAGGAAAATAAGGTAGTATATCCTCTATATAGATTCGATCCCATTTCATTATAAATTATAAGAATTCATGAGGATGCAATCATCATAGATTTTTATAGGATGGACATGGGAATCATTAGGGAGGGAATATTATAAACACTTTCTTAAAATATTTCTCAACCATCCCTCATGGATAAAATAATAGATGCTTAAATAAATGATGTTTAAATTTATAAAAAAGTGGAAGCTATAAAAAATAGAAAATCCTATGAATAAAATATTTACAATAATGGATTCCTAATATTAGGGTAATAATTATGTGTACCATCTGATCTAGAGATAATAAAGTAGATTTTGAATGACTCACATTGAGATCCCAATGAGAATTATTGGTTGGACAATATTAATAAGTAAATTTCTTATTATACATAAATGTTCCATGTATGTTAACAAGTGAAAGATGAAAATAAAAAGTCTAATGGGATGATCCAACCACTACCCATACAAAAATGGGAGTGGGAGAGAATTATCATTGAATTTTTTCCTAGAAATCCGATTAAATATAGAGGGAACAATGTTATATCGTTATTGTGGATATTCTTATCAAACTACCTAAATTAATCACAATTTAAGAGGACGTATCATTAAACCAAATTTCACTTATATATATCAAATAGGTGGCAAGGATATATGGAGTACCACCTCCAATTGAATCTGATCAAGAAATGAAATTCACCACAATGTTCTCGAAAAGTATCCAACATGGTCAAACCACTGATCTAAACTTCAGTATGTCCTATCATCATCAATCAGATGTCCAAACTGAGTGAACTATTAATACACTAGAATAAATGGTGATAACATGTTGTATGGACTTAAACGAATGATGGGACCAGCAATTACTCTTGTAAAATTATCATAGAACAACAGTTTTCACTCCATCATCCAAGTGGCTCTATATGAATCGATTTATGGGAAAATGTGTACGACACCAGTATACTGGGGTGATGTCCGGGAGCTTAAGCTTCTAGGACCTAAAATGGTTGAACAAATGGTAGATAAGTGGAAAACCATTCAGCAACACATCAGGGAAACCCAAATTTGATAAAATATCTATGTAGGCAATCGTCAACGATACATTGAGTTCAAATTTGGAGACATGGTATTCTTTAGAATATCTCCATGGATGGAATTCATGAGATTTGGGAATATTGGAAACATAATTCCCAAGAACATTGGCACATTCGATACCCTTGATTGTGTTGGCCATGTGGCCCATCAACGAGAACTTCCACCCACCCTATCTAAACTAAATGATGTATTAAATGTATCATTCTTAAGAACACACATACCATATCCTTCTCATGTAATGACTTCAAAGGTGGTACAGTTAGAGAATGATCTTTTTTTATGGGGAGTATCCAGTGGCGATTATGGATCATAGAGATAATTCTCTATGTAATAAGAATACTCACCTGGTCAATGTAATATGGAGGAACCATAAATATGAAGAGGCAACATGGGATCTCAAGGGTGCAATGAATTAAATTTACCCACACCTGTCCTCAGGTTAGATTATAATACAAAATTTTGGGGAAAACATTCATAAGTTGGGGAGAATTTAAATACCAAAAGTTTTATCAATGGAAATTCCCTTCTATTAATTATTTCTTATAGTATAATCACATATTATTGCATAATTAATAGAATAAAAACATTATAAATAAAGAATGAATGAAAAAAAATTAATTTCTATATGTTAAGGAACATATACCAATGGAATAGTAACTTGTCCTTTTGAATAGTAATGTGACCCAAATGAATAGTAAATCAATGAATTGAATAATAACCCCCTAATGAATGTATAAATAAAATTTACCCAACCTATATGTGACTATGATATAATAATATCATAGTATAAGTAAATATTTTAAAAATTATCAATTATGTGTTGGAATATTTGTAAGTCATAAATTATTAAATACAATTAAATGATTATTATAATAAATTAAAAGAAAATTTATTTATATAAAATGAATTAATATACTAAAAATTTTATGCCTTATGAATATAATATGGTCTTATGAGACCATAGGTAATTTTATAATGTGTTATAAACTCAGTTATAATTTTAAAATATGTATTTTATTCGATCCCAAATAACCAAATGAATTTTATAACAATATAATCTTCTCTCTGTTAACTAATAACATATAAATTCAATTCAATCTTACCATCCTTATCATAAATGATTATTCATACATCTATATTAGTAAACCGGTCATGAAAACCAAGGAATCAAACATTCCCAAACAACGAAATTGAATATCCCAACCGATCTAAAAGGATATAAATGAAAATAATTAAATTATAATAAATCCAATACTTGTATAATATGTTATTTTATTATTAATTAATGAATCTAATTTTATTATCTTATAAGGATCAAGATAAGAACACTGTGAAACTTAAGGAATGGATTCTACCCAAACCTTCATTATTCGTTCAGGTTATTCATTGTCTATTTTTAACCAAAATAAATACTGTTCTATAATTATTTTAATACTCTAAATTCGCTGTATATTTTCCAAAAACATTTACCAAGATCATTCCTTCATTATTTTCAGGTATAGTCATTATTTTAAAAGGTTCTATAATTGATTATTCCCTATAAGTAAGCCCGATTTAAGGGAAATTCCTGATTTCTAACCCTATTTTAAGTGCACTCTATCATCTATTTTAATCCCCCATAGTTTATATAAAATGACACTTATTATTATTTAAACGTTCTTGGTTTAATTTTAGTTTTATTTAAAATATTATTCCTTATTCTATTTTAAATCCATGGTCATGTTTTCCTGAAATTACACTAAAATGTTAGAATTCTAGAGATTCTTAAATACGGTTTTTAGATGTTTTCACTTTTACTTGAAATCACATATCATGATGTATGCCTAATTTAAATTATGAATTTTATTGTACTATTTAATTCCATTATTTCATTTTTATCCTTATAATATTATTATTTATTATTCCATATGACACAATTATGTTTCCCAATTCATTTCATGGGAAAACCTTATGTTTACGTAGGATCACTTATGTATGATTATTCATGTGGAACACAAATTTAAGAACAAGTTATGATTCATGTGTTCCAATAGAACTCCAATGTATTGGATAATTTTTAGTCTCATGAAACAATATGTGCAACTTTTTGGTGGTTAACCTTGGCTCATGCTCCATGTGCATTGGTTTTGGTGGATAGCCTTGACTCATGCTCCTCTATGTGAAATGATATTTGACTTATGCTAAATTCATGTTTCATGTTGCATCCATATTAATATGATTCCATCATTATATTATCTCATGTTATATATGTTATGAATCCATATTTTTATCTACGTTCAATTTCATTTGCAATCATTATGCAATATTTTACAACCCATAGGCTAAGCTTTATTCTTATATTTATTCCCTTACTGGAATTTTTATATAATCCATTTTTTCATATTATCTCCAGTTTAAGCTATAATGATCTAAGGGAACAAAAAAATAGGACATCTTAATGGATGATAAATAAATAAACATTTTTAAGTTCCATGTTTCATTTTTATATCCTAGCCTTCCATGATAGTAAACATTACAATACTTGTCTTGTAATTTGATGGTAAAATATTCTTGAAATCATGTAATGATATGTGTAAAATTCTAGGGTAATGATATATATTTTACATTGAATTATGTTGAATATTTCCTCGTGATATTCTATAAAAAAATGAAATGTTACATCATGGTAGATCAGGGTCCTCTCTTGTATGGATACCACAACCATTTTTATATTGTTTCATTTGATACATCATTTAAATAATCTATTTTGTTCCAATTACAACAATATTGAGTTTCTAATTTATAAGTCTATTTTCTACTCAGTTCAATCCCACTATAGAGTCCATATTTCCTATACAAAAAACATTTCAGAATAGAAATAGATTATTTGAGAAAATACGGTAATCATTGAATTCAATATATTTTTAACTTAACAATAAGGTACAATCATTCATGGGAAATATATTAATAATATAAAAACCTATAAATTTATGTAAACATGTCCTTATATGCCAAATATAAGGACATAGATTTAAATAATAAAATATAGTATATTTAAGTGAACAACTTACTTTCTTTCATTTTGAGGATCTTTTTAGCTTTAGAGTTCTATAGAATAATGACTTAAAACATACATAACAATAAAATATATTAAAAAGTAGATAAATATGATAACAATCCACTTTTCCACCATAAAACATATTTAAAACAAAACATGAGTTTTTTTCATGAAAACTCTTCCTGATTTTAAACATTTCTTCAACTATTTCATTACCCATCTTGTGAAAACCAATTAAAAATGTGGGATTCGAAAATTATGTCTATATGTGATATAAAAATAAAAGAAACCCCTTTTTCTAATGAAAATATGAGATCACAAATAATTTCTACCTTTATTAGAAATTTTATTGGAGAATATGAAATAAAACATGCTCGGTTGAAAAACACACAAACATTTTTCACAAAAAAAATCATTAAAACCCGTATCAAGATATTAAAACCCTACATTTATGACATATAAAATCATATTCAGAATTCCCATTAAAATCCCATTTTATTATAATAACCATATGTTTCAATTACAATATAATCATTACCCAACCCATTGCAGCACAACTTTGTCACACTCATCATTTAATCAATAACGGGCTCCCCTAGTGCTATGTGGGCCGCACTATCAGATAATATGTAAATGAGTCACCTTGAGGTAAAATGGATTCCATATCTTATAATCTTTTAAGTGATCACATGATGCTATCTGGGCTCACCCATTTCTCATATATAATTCTCAACTACCATAACCGAAATCAATTATTTTTAAGATTTCACTTTTGAATAAATATTTTAAAATCCTATTAAAATAACTTTTTGATATCAAAATACCCTTTTATAATAAAACAAATTATCAATACCAAAATTACCAAAAATGGGGCAAATTTACCATTGAATAAAACATTATATCTTTTACCAAATCCTGGTAATCAAATAATAGTAATAAAACATTACTTTTTTCATTAGTCAAAATGTTCCATATAAAATAGGTAAAATATTATTTTTTGGAAAAAAATGATAAAATTGCACATAAAAATTATTTTATTCCTATTTAAAAAATTTTATAAAAAATTGAAAAATATATATATAAGAAAAGTAAGGGTTTGAAAGAAAACATTAAAGGATACTTTTTTCAATGAAAAGTTCTTTGTCACATGGGAAAAACATGATTCATAAACCACATTAAATAATAACATTAAAAAATAAAATTTCTTGAGAATAAATAAACTAATTAAATATATGATTTCAAGGGGTATTTATATACCACCTACAAAATAATATCGGTATATAACATCAAAAAATACTTCAATGAATGGATATTGAGATGAAGTCCCTTTCCATCTGTTTGACATGTTTTCTTTGTCTTTATCTTCATGTATAATAAAATTATATTAATCATTAAATTTATTGAGAATATTTTTTAATTATATTAATAATTTTATTTCACTTATTACTAATTTATATACAATTATTTATTCCATTAAGTTCATTTCAGATGTTTGGGCCAGATTAATTTTAGGTCTAAAAAATGACTTTACTAGGTTTAATACCATCATAGAGGTGATTATTTAGACATATCTAGAAATATTATAATTAAATAACTATATGATTTTTAAATAAATTATAATTTTGTGAACAATCCTGAAATATGGTTATGAGTAATGAACTAATGTTATGATCATTGAGATGGTAGGTCGAATATAGGCATGAGTATGGGTGCCACTTTTCAGTCATCATTATGGAATGCAGGTGAGTAATATTTTATCATTTAATAATGTCATTTATATCATAAATTCCCAATTATTTAATTATATATAATTAATTCTATAAATATTGTTAATTTATAGAGAAACAATAATCACAATGCTTTGAAGAGGTGACAGTCCCCACAAGCATGAATGATGTTATCCTTTTTCTTGGTGAGTGAAAGGATAAAAAATGATATATCATATTTATATAATGATAAATATGTAATTAATAGTCTAAATATTTAATCTATATCATAAAAATTTATTTTCCTTACCCTTTTTTCATTCCACGTAATGTGTTATTGAAAAATAAATCACATCACTTCGTGAGGTGGTAGTCCATTATACACATGAGGGACGTTATCATATCCCTATCAAATTTTTACATAAAGGGTATATCTAAAATATTCACCTTAGATGTGTTAATATTTTTTAAATATAATATATAATCATTATATCAATTATCATATTTAACAATGATTTTGGTGATGGAAGAATGAATGACATCATTTTGTAAGGAGGTAGTCCACCATAAACACAAATGATGATTTAGAAACCCATTTGATGGAAGTGTGTGAGGTTTTAGGTAAAAAAATTACACAAAAAAATCACTTTATCTTTGAGATAATTATGTTATTATATCATCGTGTTATTATAATAATTTCAGTAGGTGGGGGAATCAATAAAACAAAAACGCTTGTTGATGAACATTGCCTCTTTGTTGGGTATCCTATATGGGATTCCACCAAAGGCCTTCCTAAGTTATATTTATGCAGTTAATAAGTTTCATAGGACTCTTTATGGTAATTTTATAAGTTATTTGGGTTGGTAATGGATGAAAAATCAGCTTTTATGTTGTAATAAAATGAGTGTAGTGGATGGCCTTTTATATGGTGGTGGATACACACTTGTAATTGTTTTTTAAAGTGTGAATTACACCCATGTTTTCATCATGATACCAAGCCCTAATAATTGTAAATTCTTGATTATACAAGGTATATGTTTTAAATAGTTCCATAAAATTTGTGTTGGAAAATTAATCCCTCATTTTTACATCTAATATTTGTATTTTAACCACTATGTAAACTCATTTTTACCTTAATCGTTATAATAAATTTTAACAGTTTTCTATAATAATAATTTTAAAAAGTTATGATAAATATTTTATTAATTATATGTTATATTGATTCCCAATACTCAATCCAATTTTAAATGTTCAACTAACATAAGTGGGGGAATCTAATTAAACATTAAACCCACAGATACGGTGAGATAATAAGTTTCTATGAAGAGTATTTTTTTTAAAAGATGGTTCCAAATTAACTCTATGATTAATAATAATAATAATTTTGTAAAATAAAGTAGTATATTATTATATATAATATATACGTTTAATTTATTAATTCTAACATTATTAATAATTATAATTAATTAAAATCAGATACATTGTGTATTTTGAAATATGTATTATAAAAAAACCCAATTTTTCGACCCAAAAACAAACATATACATATATACCATCCAAATATTTATTTTTTATTGTTAATAGACACATATAAGTAAGTTGTAACCTCACAGATGACCAGATATCTCAAAATTCAAAACATACATAGCTCTAAATTCAAACATAAAATAAGAAAAGGGTATAATTATTCCATGTAAATCAACAAATCCAGAGACCGGTATCCTGGTCAATTCAACGTCCCAGTTATTCACACCAAAAACCATAAAATCAATGACACTACACCACCCATTGGCACAAATATAATGTTTCAATGTTTCAAATTTAAAACTTGAAAAAAGAAACCATCATCACCACATCAGTTGATGAGTTGCCTCACATCTTGCAACATGACCCCAATCATACAACATAGCCATTCTTTAGCACCAAAAAAATTTACCCAACCGAATTTAGCATCGACACCAAAGACACTCCCAATAGAAGACCGCATAACATCGAATCCATAGTTGATGATTCTTCACAACAATCACGATAGCATTTCAAACAAAAAAACCAAAAAAACACCATCTTCACCATCTCTCCCAAGACACCTTGAACAACACCACAAAAAACTAACAGGGAGAAGAGTGTTGGAATCTAGTGCAAGAGAAAAGTAGGAGGGGCCACCATCGAGAAGGAACGTGAGCACTGAGAACTTCTATTGTAGTCATAGACGAAAACCCTGAACAAATCCAAAAAATGATGAGACCAAACATCAATCGGGACTGAAAAGGACCACCAAAGAATAGAACGGCCCAAACCAGATCCAGCGAAGAAGTCTGAAATCTAATAGAAGAAGAGAGCCAAAACAAATCTTGAAATCTGTAAAACTGATGAGCTCTCAACAAACATATCCCAACCCCCCCCCCCCCCCCATGATTTCCACTACATCAGGCCAAGATGGAGTCTAGTGCAGTAGATCTGGTATAAAGATCATAGATTGAGGTAAAAAAGGGCTTGGTAGTGGGCCATGATCATAGAGAGAAAGAAAACTAGACATGTATGGATGGAAAAACAATGTAGGAGAGCATTGAAGGTCAAGCAAGTGCCAAGATGCAAGATGATAATGGCCCAGTTGAAAAAATATGTCATCGTAGGAGAAAAACCTCTTCGAGGAGAAGAAACAAGGACACATATCCAATCCTATAAATGAAAAAAAAAGTTGAAATAATCATCAAAAGAAAAAGAAAAGAGAGAAAAATCTGGAAAAGGACTCCCCATTGATGGGGAAAACCTAAACAGAATAGAGGTGCAGTGCTCTCAGGGGAGATATATGAGAGAGAGGGGGTCATCAACATACACAAAAATACAACATAAATTTGATTTGAATGTAATATCCCGACCCATCCCCTAGGACCCATGTCGTGACTACCCCAAGCTCGCGTTCCATAGGCCAAGGGATAGCAGCTAGCACCAAAAGGCATATTCTCTAAAATGGGAAGGCATTTCCTTCAAACCTGTAAAAACACAAATTCCAAAAACACTACAAGAAAAAACAATGAAGTAAAATTTTGTAGTAAAAGAGTGTTGAAAGAAAAGGGGCTTGAACACAAGCCCAACTAGAAAATTACATGTACTACAGAAAAGTACAAAACATCTAAAATGGTGAAAAGTAGCTCATAGATCACCCACCATGGATCCTACCTAAAGGGTAGGTATAGCTCATGATCAGTATTACTTATGTCACGTCACATCATGTGGTCCACCCCAGATCCAACCTGATGGATAGGTACAGCTCACGATCAGTAGTCCTTGCATCGCATCACACCAAATGGTACACCTCTGAGCATCATCCAGTCCTGGCTCCCCCAACCTCAATCAATGTCATACGTCATCTACACAAGACACACCAATGTGTAAGAGAATCCCATGAACGGTTCAGTATAACGATACCCAGTAGGGACCCTGAGACCATGTAGGTCACCTAAAGTTCCGCAAAAGAAATTCTACAATGCAAGACATCATTTATACTTAAGTATATGCCCATACATATACCGAAGATATCAAGATATACTCATCTCATACATGAAGGAGGTATACTAAAAAGGTAACACCAAAAGGGTAGAAGTACAACACAAGTAACACCGTGAAGATAGTACCATGGAGGTAAAATACCTAGTTCAAATAGAGCCTCATGCCAAAAAATGTATACAACTCAGAGAAACTGGATATGATGCTGACCCCCACAGGATTGCTATGAATACTGATAGCCAGCCACAGATTCTCTAGGCCTTGGAATCGGTAACAATCCCAGTCCCAACATCAAACAACATAGATTCTAGAGGACTCCTCCTTTATCGAGTACAGTGGGCCTACTGCATCAAATAGAGGCGCTTCCCACTAACCTTTTACCGTTGAGGTACTCCGTACCATCGTGTATCATGGATCTTTCGGGTAACACAGTGCCACTCCCCCACTATGGCCTATTGAGGAACCCCACCCCATCACATACTGTGGTCGCTCCCTATCTTGGCCTGTTGAGATACTTCTCCCCATTGCTTTCCATGGGCCGTCGAGTAACTCCTAGTCGAAAAGTTTGCAGTTTTCAGGTCTCAGCCAGTCGTTGGGTTCTGTACATAGTGCATTGGGAACAACATCATCCCAATCCATCCGTCATATTTCAACCAGCACGACATGTCACAAAGAAGTAACCTAAGTATTATTCATGTATAAAGGTTTCCAACGCAATAGATGACATGTCAACTAGACGCTCGGTCTATGCTTTATTGGCATTTTAGTGCCAAGGGCCTGGTTGGATTCAGGTGTGATCCAACCCATCCATACTCCATGTTTCTCAAAAACTCTAATGGATTAAGGGAAAAGTCCCATCTCAGTCTATGTATCCTAACTCCATATATAGTTTTTCAAAAGGACCTCTAGTTCACAAGATATGGCCCTTTAAGTGTTTCTGGGCCCGGTTGAGCCCGGGTCCGGTCCGACCCGGCTTGGCCTGGTCAGGGATGGGCAATGGAAGACTCATCCCATTGAGATGAAGTCTGGCCTGGCCCGCAAAAAGAAGCGACCCACAAGGGCCTCTCAGCCCGCATAGAGAGGCCAACAAAGGGGCGGCCCATCTCGTAAGGGGCGGCCCGCAAAGGTGACCACCCTCTTGGGTGGCGGCCTGCTAGGGTGAAGCCCGCGGTGTGTCCTCCAGGTTCCTCGAAAGAGCCACTCACCCAAGATCCCAATCATCCAGAGTCCATTCAGCCTTTGAAGCGGCGGTGCCATGTGGCCACCGCCGAACCTACCAGAGGTGTAGGTTTCACCTCCTCCGTTGTGGCTTCGGTTGTGGTCCCCTTCTCACTGGTGTTGTGTGATGATGTGTCGTCCTTCATTTCTACAGATGGAAAAGGATCCAACCGCCTTCTCCGACTGCAATGACTGATAATCCGCTGCCCCTTTACAAACTAGCAGTGGGTGATGGCGTGTCTCACCTCCTTTGTTGTCGGCCGGTTCCAGCTGCTCTGATGCCATCCGTAGCCTCCTCCCACGGCATGCATTATCACTGGGCCTCCTTCATAGCCAGTGGGGCTGGTGCACTAATGGTCTTCTATGGAAGACAAAAGGGTAACAAAGTTTCCGAGGTTTCTGGCCAAGTTCGCTAGTCCTACACCCTCCAAATTAGCACATGATTGATGGGAGGATAAAATGGGATTAACAATTTCTCATATTAAACAAAAAACCAAACCCCACAAGAACACCCCATTACAGCCTCCCGCAAAAATAATGATTCATGGATCAACCCATTGGTCGGTTGACCCATGTTCTTCATATAATTTTCTTGAAGGGGAAGAGAGAATCATTTAAGGAAACATAAATGAATAAACCCTCAAACTTGTAACCCATTGGAGAGCGTCTACGCCTTGAAGACGGGTCATGTTGTTTGTTTGCGCAACTTGTTTCCAATGACGACACTCACACATCATCCTTCGGTTCATCGTTCGGTGTCGTCCATAACCTCTCACTAAGATCGGCTCCTTCCTCTAAGGGTTGTGTGATGCAGCACTCCATCATCACTTTGTTGCTTGGAGAATTAGTGTCGATACCCCTCCACAGGCTTCATATATATAAGAGAGGGGAAGGGTAAGTAAACATGTTGGATTTTAATGGGGCTCATCAATTTGTAAGCTTCCTAATTACCCAATGACGTTGTTACTTAGGGATGGCTGGTCAACCCATTTATTGACTTGAAACATCATTGGTCCCACCCCTTTGCTTTTCCGTTGGATGATATGAAATAAAATAATAAAATTATTTTATTTCATTTGTTTTAAAAAGTAACAAAACAGAACATTTTTCCTGACCTATTGTGGTCAATGTAAATCCTTTCTTAAGAAAATCTTGGAACTACAAATTCAACGGTGCCCTTAGATTTTTAATTCTAGTAATGGTTCTAATGTTAAAAAAACTCCGCAGACACGTTTACTGAACATAGCCAAAATAAAGTTCAATAAGTTGTTAACGTTCACCCTGAACCCTCTTCATTCATGGTTAGACTCTGCCTAAGGAGAGAACGCCCCAATGAACCCAGGAGTACTCTCATATTTTCATTCCGAGTTACCATTTTGAAGTTATGGATTTAACTATAAAATAATTTCAACTTAACTATTTTATTTATGCCAAAAACTAACATTCACTGGTGGCCAACGCTGGCTAATGTTAGTATCAACCTAAGGAAATAGTACCCTCTCATGTTTAGCGGTGGTCTTGGATTTTTAATCTGAGTTGTTGTTCGTGAGTTATAAGCATTTTAAATATAAAATAACTTTATTGAATTATTTTATCTATGGTTATGCCATTTTTTGTTTTTCTCATAGGTGGACCACACCAACTATAATTCAATCACACCTAGGGTGATCTCGCCACCCTAAATGCTATGGTTCCCTCAGATTTTTGATCCAGGAAAGAGTTTAAGAGTTATTCCACTTTTTTAGGAAAACTACTTACATGTGCTAATTAGGCCTTAATAAAACTTTGACGGATCATTCTGGGCACTCTGGGCCTCACAATCATGTGCGGTCACATTTTTCTGTCTTGAAATAATTCCATATATATATATACATATAATTATAAAGAAATACTGAGACATGAAAATCTCCCCATCATAGGGCATTATGTCCCTAAAATCCCAAAAAAGGAAAAACAAACAAATGATGGTACTAAGCATGAATCAGAGCCTCATGCTCCCATGTTCTCTACTAGATGTTCATGTGCTGCCATTGAACGCACACTAGTGGTATCGACCACCCATGAAGGACCCACTCCTATCGATCCTCAAAATATATCGGTAACTCTATAAAAGTCTCCTCATCGTCAATGTTAAACTCTCCGTAGTTGATAACTTGCGATGTATCATGCACGCATCTCCTCAATTGCGACACGTGGAAAAAATTACGTACCTGGTGCATCTATGGGGAAGGGAATAGATGGAACAACACCTTTCCCACTTTGCTGAGAATCTAGAGAGGTCTAATGAACCTTGAAGATAATTTGTCCCCATGACCAAATATCCAAAAACCATGTTGAGGTGAGACTCGTAGGAAAACATTGTCTCACTCCTCCTGCCAACATAAGATTTCTATCAGCTCTGTGTAGTCTGCACTTACTAACAAGTGAGGCATTGTGATACAAACGGATCCACTACATCCTTCATCCCTGGCCATTAGTACTGATGTTAGAGGTCTCAGTACATCTTTTCAACTAAAATATGTACCGTTAAAGGGGATTTATGGATCTCCCTCAACACCTCCTCTTGAAGCATCACTGGTACCATGGTGCGTCCTCTTAAGAGGATGACATGCTCCCCACCTTCAAAGAATCTTTGAATAGATCGTCCAGGGGAAATCTGAGCACATCATGCCTCATAGTCAACACCTTAAGCTGTGCCCCCTGAATTTTTTAAAGAATTTGGGGAGTGACCATCATAGACAAGAGGTAAACTACTATATCATTATCAATGAAGGATATCTACAGTGCGCCTATCAGCTCTGATGCCTCACTTAGTAGTTGTAAACCATTCCTCTTATTGAGTGTGTCTGTTACCATATTCCCCTCCCCATGTGTATAGACTATCTTATGATTATATTCTTTGATGAACTGTAGACATCCTTTATGTATCATGTCCAGTTCGTTCTATGATAAGACACACCTGAGACTCTTGTGATCATATTAAATAGTAAATTGTTCACCCATCATGTAATGTCACCACACCTTCAAGGAAAAGACCTCTGTTTTTAACTACAGGTCATGGGTATCATAGTTCTACTCATGTTGTCTGAGCTTCTTGGAGCCATAGGTGATCACTGCTCAATCATGTATTAGAAAACACCCATGTCTGGTCCCTGATGCCTCATAGTAGACTACATACCAAATTCCCTCTTATGGTAGCCTCAATATGGGTGCACTTTTCATTCTCTACCTCGGTTCCTAAAATCTTTGCTGGCATCTCTCTGTCCACCCAATGGGTTATCCCTTCTTCGTCAATGCTGATAAGGGTTCCACTAATCTGGAAATGTTAAAAACGAATCTTTGGTAGTACATAGACAAAGCATATGTCCCTCTCCCTTTATGTAGGTAATCCTGGAAATATCTTTTGAAAAGATTTCCCCACACTATGTCACTCCTGTTGGGAATTAAAACTCAAAACTCTCACTGCCACAAGGGTAAGTCTGGCCAACTCAAGAGTGAACGGCTGAACCCTCCTATGCATGAGTTTATCTAGAGCTTCCTGGGTTTCCTTTTTTGTTGAACAAGGAAAACACCAATCAAACGTTTTAGATAGACCACTATATTTTTTCCTAATATAATCATTCTGAGTATGAACTGTGGATTTCCCCTCCATACCCAAACTAATGCCTCAAGGCCTCGATGCTACCACCAAGAGGTTCTAACCGAAACTCTTACCTGAAGTGTCATATCACACCATTGTCGTAAGTGTGATTATCGAGTCTCGTCCCAAAGGTATCTCCATACGTGATGGTCAAGTAAATGGTTTAACAAGAAACTCCGGGTCTTGGACAAGATTCATGGAAGGAAGGAATAATCAGTTCCTATGTCTATTAATAAGGCATCTAGCAGTAGATATAAACAGTACCATGAATCATTCCTAGATCCCTTGCATCACACTCTTTGACCGCATGTAGCTACTCCATTCCCCTATCCTCTGGCTCCCTGAGCCTACTGGGGAACACATAGCGGGTGGGTTGTAACATGTCAAAATGTACACCACCTCATGTTTCTCTCCTAGATCTACTTCCACGTCTGTAGCCCCACAGATTCATCTATCCCTAACACATCCTCTTCTTAAAAAAAATTTACATGACCGGGTCTCTAATACTGGTGTCAGTTTCTTGTTTTCCCACTGTTAACATTCACTGGATTCATTCGTTCAGCCCAAAAACTTCAACCACAAAGTTTCTCTCTAGGACCCCAACATAAGTATGTATTCATAAAGGAATAGTGCTAGCTCGGATGTCCCAAAACACTCCTCGCTTGGAGGTCTGAGGCCTGAAGTATTGATCGTACTGTATTCATCGTGTTCTAGGGATGGTCGGTACACCACGATGAATACACAGCTACTGACATGTTGCCTTGACGAAGCTATGGAAGCTCTTGGGAACTCCTATCCCTTATCTCTTTATGGAAAGAGACTCCCTTATCTAATGAAGGTTCTCAAGATTCTCCACAGAAAAGTCACCTATTAGAAAGATCAGGGTAACCTAAACCATGTCATCATCCTGCTGAGCCACATAGAAGGCTCTCTACCAGGATCACCATTTGATCGAATGGTGCCCTGGATAGATGGAAAATCGGTTACCTCCTCATGCCAGTCCTTATTCACCTCTGATTCGAGCTTGCCTTATAACTTGAGGGGTATATTATTCTGAAACATATGTAAGGAACTAAGCCTACATGTGTCTTCTACCATTACCACCTGCTATAACTGCTGACCAGCGGGAAGTGATATAGATGACACACTACCCGAAGGTAATATCAGGGGAAATGGTCCATGTATCAAAGCCTCATTACCATGAGTACCATCCTTAAGGTAACTTTCTGGGAAAGACCAGCAGCTAGGATCACCATCTACTCAACTGGTGTCCCAACTAGGTAGAAAACTCTAGCCACAGCCTCCATCCAGTCCTTAACTTCCTGGGAATCTATCTCCCCTCGAAAACATGGAGGCCTCTACTACTGGAACTCATGCAACATGATCAGTCCGCGTGCACCATCTGTTGGTGGGGTTGGTGGCATCTTCATCCCAATGGGTGGTGGTGCTACTGATGTACCACATGAAGGTGCTAGCATAGTAATAGGGATCTACACTGAGGCATCATTGCTAAGTGGGCTATCATCGTGTACCCTCATTGGAATCATAGATGGATGTATACGCGGAGGCATCCTGATAAAAAATAGTTGTTCCACAGTCTTTAAGTTATAGCTGGTTAGAAGACTCTAAAGAAATAAAAAAGAAGAACTCTTCAAAAACACATGCAATCTGTGTTTCTGTGTACTCAGTCATAAACCAGAATTCAGGGTCTGGATATATGGATACGTGTGCCTTTGCACCAAAACTGGACTCCCTGAACTGAAAACCACACTCATAACACATAACCGTATAGCCACATAGAAAATATCAGTGTCCTTTTTTTCAGTAGAACCGAACACCTCTGATACCACTTTTTCACAACCCGTCCCCCAGGTTTCTTCCCGTGGCTACCCCAAGCCCACCTTCCATAGGCCAAAGGATGGAGATAAGCACCGAAAGGCATATTCCCTAAAATAGGAAGGAATTTCCTTTAAACCTGTACAAACACATGCTCCAAAAACAAAAAAAAAAGAAGTAACTATGAAGTAAACGGTTGTAGTAAAAGACTGTCGAAGTAAAGGGGCCGAAAAACAAGCCCAACAAGAAATGTACAAGTGCAACTGAAAACTAAAAAATAGCTGAAAGGGTGAAAATATTATCTTGGATCATCCACCACGGAATCTACCTAAAGGGCAGGTACAGCTCATGATCAGTAGTCCTTGTGTCACTTCACATCAAATGGTCCACCCCTAATCCTACCTGATGGGTTGGTACACCTCCCGATCAGTAGTCCCTATGTTGCATCACACCAAATGGTCCATCTCTAAGCACCATCCAGTTCTGGCTCCCCCATCCTCGATCAATGACGTACATCGTCTGCACATGAAACAATAAGGTGTGGGTGATGCCCATGTTGGGGTGAGTACAATGATACTCAGTTGGGACCCTGAGACCCCATAGGTCTCCTAAAGTTCCACAAAGGAAAATCCACAAAGAAATACATCAACTCTACTTAGGTATATGCCCATACATATACCTAAGTTATCATTATATACTCATCTCATACATGATGTAGGTATACCAAAATAGTAACCCCATGAAGGTACAAGTACCACACAAGTAATACCGTGAAGATAGAGCCACAAAGGTAAAATACATAGTTCAAATAGAGCCTAAGCTCAATCCAGGTACACAACTCAGAGAAATAGGATATGATGTTGACCCACACAGGATCGCTCTGAATGCTGATAGCTAGCCACAGCTTTTATAGTCCTAGGAAAAGGTAAAATTCACATCCACAACATCAAACACCATGGATGCTAGAGAACTCCTATATTGAGTAAAGTGGGCCTACCGCATGACACGACTGTGCTTCCCACTAACCTTGGATTCCATAGGTACTCCTCCCCATCGCATATTGTGGGTTTGCTGGGTCACACAGAGCCGCTCCCCCACCATGACCTGCTAAGGTACTTCTCCTAATCACGTACAGTGGCCACTCCTCACTATGGCTTACTGAGGTACTACTCCCTATCATGTATCGTGAGCCATCAAGTCACTCAGATTCAAAAAGTCAGCAGTCATCAGGTCTCATCCAGTGGTAGGGTTTCGAACGTAGTGCTCTTGGGAGAACCTCTCCCCAAGACCTATGTCATATTTAAACTAGTAGGAAGTCTCAAAAAGAAGTTACCCAATATTCTTTCATGTCACAAGGGTTCCAACGCAACAGATGACATGTCATCCGGATGCCCAGTATGTGTGTTATCAGCATTTTAGGGCCAAGGGCCCAGTTGGATTCGGGTGCGATCCAACTCAGACATTCTCCATGTTTCTCCAAAACACTCATGGAGTTATTCAAATGGATTTTATTGCTCCAAGGATCCTGACTCCATAGACAGTTCATCAAATAGATGTCTGGTTTTCAAGATATGACCCTTTAAGTGATCTCAGGCCCCGTTGGGCCCAGGTCCGGTCCGACCCGATCGGACCGACCCTGCCCGACCTGGCCCGACCTGGCCTTGGATGGGACATATAAGACTCCGACCACTAGGTTGTGGTCTAGACTGTCCTGCAAAGAGTATCCCTAGCCCGCAAGGGTCGGCCTACAAAGGCAGTGGCCCGCTTGGGCAGCGGCCCACAGTATTTTCCCCAGGAGGCTCGAAAGAGCTTCTCCCCCGAGATCCTGAATGGATAGAGGCCATTCAGCCCTTGTAGTGGCAGCACCATATGGGCACCACCCAGTCACCACGAAACCCACCAAGGGCATGGGTTTCACCTCCTCCACTGCAGCTTCGGTTGCGGTCTCCTGCTCATTGGCGGCGCGTGATAGCACTCAATCCTTCCCTTCCACTGCTGGCCAACGAGTCAGCTGCCTTCTTCTACTATCGTGGTAGAAGATTTATAGACCCTTTACACACTGGAGGCATATGATGGTGTGGTACACCTCCTCTGCATCCATCTAGTGTTGGATGCTCCGATTCTAGTCGTGGCTTCATTTCAGGGCCTCCTCTCGCGGCGTGTATTGGCGCGTACCCTCCTTCGTAGCCAGTTGGTGCTGTTGTGCTGACAATCATACATGGAAGGCTCAAGTGTAACAAAGTAGCAGAGTTTTTAGGCTAGGTTCATTAGGCCCGCACCCTCCGCATTATCTCATGATCGAAGGGAGGATAAAATGGGTTTAACAATTTTTTTTATTAAACAACAAACAAAACCCCACAAAGATATCCCGTAATAACTTCCCTCAAAAAGAATGTTTCATGGATCAACCCATTAGCTGGTTGACCCGCATTCTCCATATATTTTTCAAGAACGGGGAAGATGGAATAATTAAAAGAAATGTAAACAAATAAACCCCCTACCTTGTAACCCATTGGATAGCGTCAGCAGATTAATGGTGGATCGTGTTCTTCATTTCCGCAAACGGTTTCCAACAACGGCACTTGCACTTCGTCCTTCGGTTTTGGGTTCGGTGCTGTCCATCACCTCCTACTAGGATCGGCCCCTTTAACTAAGGGTTCGACATCATGGCGCTCCATCAGTACTTCATTTCTTGGTGAAGATGTGCTGATACCCCTCTCCAAGCTCCATATATATAGGTGAGGTGGAGGGTATGTAACGATGTTGGAGTTTAATTGGGCTAATCAATTAGGAAGCAACCTAATTCCCCAATGACATCATTATTTAGGGTTTCCAGGTCAAGCCATTTATTTTCTTGATACATTGGTGGCCCCACCCCTTTGCTTGTCCGTTAGAGGATATGAAATAAAATAATAAAATTATTTCATTTCATTTCTTTAAAAAATTCTCAAAACATAACTTTATTCCTGAACTAATGCTATCAATGTAAAGCATCCATTATGTGAATACTAGAACTATGGATTTATCGGTGATGTCATATTTTTAGTCTGGGAAATGGTTCAAAAGTTAGAAAACACCGCTCACAAGTTTTATGAACGTACTCGAAAAAGAGTTCAATAAATTATTAACATTCACCATCAACCCACTCAGTTCTATGTTAGGATTTTCCCAAGGAGAACACGCCCCAACGAACACAACAGTACTTTGGGATTTTAGATCTGAGTTAACCTTTAGATATTATGGATTTTACTATAAAATAATTTCCAATTAATTATTTTATTTACGACCAAAAACTGACTTTCACTAGTGGCTCGTGTCAGCCAATGTTAGTATTAGCATAAATAAAGCATACCCCCATTAGTTCATTGGTGGTCTTGGATTTTAAATCCATGTTATTGTTCATGAGTTATAATCATTTGAAAAATAAAATAACTTTATTTAATTATTTTATTTACGGTTATGCCATTTTATGGTTTTCTCACAGGATCCTGTGCCCACTAAACAGAAGTCACACCTATAGTAAACCTGTCATTCTAAACGCAATTGTGCTCACATATTTCTGATCTGGGAAACCGTTTAAGATTTATTCCACATTTTCAGGAAAATTGCTTACACGCACTAATTAAAACATAACAAAATATTGACGGATCATTCCGAGAACTCTGGAACTCAGAATCACGCACCGCCAGATTTCATGGTCTTAAAATAATTTTATATAATTAAAAAATATATACGTAAATTCCAGGACAATATAAGAAACCAATGGATTATATATAAATAAATAATACATAGGTTTCATTAAAAATATTAGAAAAATACCGAGACTTTAATATTTATTAATTTATAAAAAAACTATGTCAGAATAAAAAAATTGGTAATCATCAGTACTCACTAAGAAATAGTATTTACAAAATCTTCCAAAATTTCACCAAATGTCAATTTTGATATTTTTATTTCAAAAATTATTTTTAGTTTTATCAAATTTTATTTCTATAAATTAAAAATAATTCATCTAAATATAACCTTATAATTAACTTTTTTAATTTTAAAAAATTTCCTTTTTCATTAAATAATTACTTAATATTTTTATAATAAATATAATTGACTAATTTACATTAATATATATTAAAATGGTTAATTCTGTCATTTCATATGATCTTATGCTATATAATCTCAATATATTCTCATATGAATTTAATTATTGAGCTATGAATATGTTATTAGATGATTAATGGGTTGTTATGTTTAGATATAAGATATAAGTAAACCATAATATACAATATGAACTATGGAAGTAAGATATGATTATTTTGTGAATGTATTGATATTTATTGTTTCTATGTTTTTTATTTAAATAGCTATATTATTAGACTAAACATTTTTTATGTCTTCCATAAATTAACATTATATATATGTGTGGTCAGTACACTACGTAGGATGCCCATACTAGGAACTGTTATACACACTCATGCTTGAAAAATTGGGATTTTTCTTTATATGTCCAAGAAGATCACATTTCAGGATGTGACATGTTTTGTATGTGTTTTCTATATTTAATTTTTTTTTTGTACCGTATTTTAAATTTTTATTACATGTAATTTCACATTTATGGTCTATTTATATAATTTACATTATATTAATATTTTTATTATATTTATGAACATGTGCCTTTTTATTTAATTTATACTTCATGCATGTTTAGTGGATGTTAGTGTATGATAGGAACTGATGAGTATGGTTAGAGGAAATACCAGGAATGATTGTGTGGATACACTAATTCTAATCATTGTCCCTCAGTATTACAGACGCTTCATGGCGTATTTTATGAAATTGTAATTCTAGATGTGACATGTTAATAATCAAGCTATGGGATAGATTCTATAGTTTTGAACCTATGAGGACTGGTTGGGATAGTTGGATCACGTCTTACTAAGGATCCTAGTTCATATAGTTCCTTTATAAGACTATGTAATGTATGTAGTGGGTAATTCACTTCTCATCGTAAATTTTATTGGTGACTCAACCGTTTTACAGTAGTGTAGGAACTATTATTTTAAAATGGGGAATAATGAACTATGTAGATCTAAAACATTCTTAGTTATTTTTTTATAACCTTGATTGAGTCGACAAATATTCTATGGGGAATTTTCTATAGTTCTTGATAATATAATAATTACATATTATTTTTGGTGTTAAGATGATATTAGGGATACTGTGGGAAGGTATTACTAATATGGAGATATTTTTTATTCATTGGTGACTGTAATAATGAGATGAGATAGGAAGAGAATAGTATATGTTATTGTATATATCCAGATAATAAATTTTAGATGGATCAATATATCATTGAAAATATTCTTTTCATATGGCGGTATTGTTGGCAACTAAATATGTAAGAAATTCCCTATTTATAGAAAAAACACCACTATTATGGTTTTAGTAGATTGAGATTTGGAATTCATTGTTGTTTTATAAATGTAACTCTATTGACTTCTCTTAAATTAGGATAGATATAAAATAGATTGTTCTACTATTATATTACCACATGTGGGTGTTTTGATGATGTTGGACCATTATTACTAGAGTAGTATAGTAGAAGCATAATGGTAGATGGGAGAACTAGTTATAAAGAATTCATATTCAAATAATTACACCCATGGAAATAAATCTTTTGAATAACATCCAAAATAGATAAATCTTAAGGAGAGTAAATAGTTAATTTACTACAAGTTTCAATATGAGGGTACTTGACATTTAATTTACTATGAAACATATCATTTAAGATGATACTATAAATTGGTTTGGGGTTTTAAGAATATGCTTGGAATTAACTATGAATATTTGTTTTGTGATCATTCAATGGTTTATATTTCCACTTTCCTTAGTATTAATAGTTTCACTCATCTCAAATTAGGTGATATGCAATATTTTTAACTAGATAATTCTATAAGTATAAATGAATTTTTAATGGCCTATGTGAGTAGTGCTTATATTTTTCCAATCAAAATAGTAGATGTAAATGAATTATTGAGGCCATCCAAATCTTGTGTGATGATAGTAGTAAGAAGGGTTGTCGGTATCATGATCCATTATAAAAACAATAATATTCAGTATGATTTCCTTTATTATGGGACCTTTGGTTTTGAATAGGTCATTAAAGCACTGGTCAAATAATGTTCTTTTTTGCATGGTGTGTAGTGAAAATGATTTCTCTATAGTGGAATGATTCATAGTGTGATGATTTATTCAGAATAGTTATGTTACGTCTCAAGAATATGTGTGAGAGTTTGTTTTATATTCTCATTTTTTGAAGTGATGAACTTTTCATTTATGATTTTCTTATATGATGTTATTATTGATCAAGTGAAAATCAATGGTTATATTTTTATTGGTCTCTATCTAGAATTTAATTTTTTTTGTTTTTTTATTTACCCTTATGTGAGTAGTTTTATTATTAGATAAATGATATCTTTGTATATTTATAAATAAAAAATTATACATTTAATATAGAGTTGTAAATGGTGACCTATGTTTTATATAATTCAATAAAGGTATACTGATATTGGGTTAACTATTAGTTAATATCGTGTGGCTCCAACTGGATTGTTAATAATTATTATGAATGATCAAAAATAAATATTCATTGATTCATGAAAAAATATTTATGAAAATTCTCATTGTGATTAGATAAATTTTTATAAGAAACCCTAGGATATTATTTAAATGTGGGGAGATTGACAGTATTACCAAGATTTATTAGTAAATTATGGATAGGTATAATGAATGTGTTGGGTTGTAATCACACTCTCTAATGATGAATCATTAATATCATATATAATGATGATTTATAAAAAAAATTGTCACCTTTTAGTCAATTTTCATGGATATCGTTGAAGATGGTATCATTATGGATATGATTTGTTTTGAGACATATTTTAGTTGGGAAAATAAGTTTATATTATAATGAATCATTGTTCTGGTAAGTGTTAGTTCAAGTAGACTACTTGGATGTTAATTATTCTTTATACATTGTTTGATGGTTATTTATTTATTCCCTTTTTTAAAAATGGATGATTGATGACTATGTTAATATTATTTTCATGGTTTTTTCCTTTGAAGGAAAAAATATTTTATTGTTGATGGGGTGTATTATCCCAATCTCCAAAAGAGAAACTTTTTACTAATAATCATAACCCAACAATAATATTATGTTCTTTTGTTTTATCATTATTTATTTAAATTTTAATTAAGTTGTTTATTTTTATGATTAATCGCGTATAGATTTTCTATAGGAAAGTATTGGCCTTCAATTGAAAAATGAAAAAATGATAAATTCACATTCTCCAATGTGTGAAAATAGAAAATATATTTATTATTGAGTCTATAGTGAAATCATCTACCACTAAGTCACCTTGTATCAGGATGGGTCTCCTATCACAGGACTTGGAAAAACATTCCATTAGAAACTCCTACTTCAGGTTCCATCACATTGTAAATGAAGACACTACCCTTTTCCTTATCCCTCAATGTAGATATATATCTTGTCTCTATTGGTTCACATAGGAAATAATAATCTTTTGGACCCTTATATTTCTAACCTTTATCAAGGATGATGTTCCCTATGTCCCTACATCCCTTCCACACATTCTTCCTCCATGGACTATGAAGTCCTCTATAGAGATTTCCCCCTGCACTAGCATCAGAAAAGTATCCAGAATCCTCATCTCATGAATCATATTCAGACCAATCATGTATTTCTTCTACAGAAACAAGAACCTCACATTGAATAACATATTATCCTTATAAAACATATATATTACTTCAAGATTGATGAATATTCATTACTAAATATAAAAATCCCATGATAGGACTATATTGTATTACTGTCTTTAGAAAAAATGAAACTTAAATAACTGGTTCATAAGAAATCCCACTTATTACTTCTTAACTGCACCCCTTTTTTACATATCTTACTTAATAACCTTCTTCCTGACCTATGGGAAAGAAATATCAGAAAGGGTGATCTCAGATGCTCAGTGATGGTAATATAGGGATATATCATCATGAACATAATATATAAGAACAAAAAATTTGATAATCTTATCCTACATATGAAAGACAACAATATCAGGTCATGGGATAAATCATAAAATATCATAAGAATCAATGATTGTAATAAAGAGTCATAAAATAAGACATAAAATTTCATGGAAATCACTTATACAAAGAAAATAATTTCATATTAGTCAAGGATCATTTCCTATACCATCATATCTGACAAATTCCATTACTAAACCGAGTTAACCCATCGTTCTAGCCCTATATTACTAAACTGGGTTTACTTGTCACCCCGACCCTTTATTATTTAACCGATTTCTTTTCCCATTAAAAAACTATATATATCATGAGATATAAACATTACCCAATGCATTGGAGGGAGATAAATATCTCACACATCTCCTAATTAAATAATTCTTACGGGTTCCACAAAATTATAAACCATTAATTGTAGGATAATCTAATGAATAACATTTGTTTTGTAAACATCATTCCATCAAAAAGTAATCCTGGAAAAATGGATTTAATAAATATCATAAACATAATCAAAAAATTGGAATAATAAGGATAATATTCTTGAAACATATCCTTATTAAATAATTACATTTAAATCTCAGTGGGAAAACAAATTTGATAAAACACATGAAATTGATTTGTGATAAAAATATGTTTTCTTCCACACCAACATTTTCATTTAATAAAACACCGTGATATTTTACAAGTAAAAAACAAAATTTAGATAAACATGAAAACTTATAAGTGAAGATTCATGTAAATTAGGAATTGGGAATTCATAAACATCCATTCTTGTTGTATAAGGTCAAAAATATTCTTTTCATACTTTTTTGAAATTAAAAAAAGTACCACATTTGGTAAATGAATGTAATATTATTTTCTAACTGTGTAGTAAAAAGTCAATAATGGGTAACAATGACTTTAAACATTAATAGGATAAGATTTAAACATTTATGAAATCATATTTAGAAAACATGGGCATGGATGATAAATAAACCATAGTAAATACATACATATAAATAGTCTTGTAAAATAATTAGATTGTGAAATTATCCCTTACCAATTTATAAGTAATTGAATCATATTCCTCATAAAATAACAAATATTATATGAAAAGGTAAATTTCATAACCATCATAATAATAATAAAAAAACCATGGTCAACATAAAAATCACAAAAAAATAAATAGGTGGTGTATAAGGCATATGTTCCATTGAAGTAAATATGAGAACAAAATAATCGTTTACCTTATGTACAATATCCTTTACATGAATCCAATTATTCTATATAATGATTTAAATAACTTCATTGACTTATTATGTAGTTTTAGTGATACTAGAGTTATTACATTATAATGGAAATGACTCATGAATAAAAACACCTATAAAAGGTGAATAATGAAGTTGATAAGGGAAATGGGTAGGGGATAGCCGAGATTGAAGGCTTGATGTGAAGTGATGTTTTGACGGGGGGTGTTCCCTTGTAGAATCTCCAAAAATATTTATTTAAAATAATATATTACCAAGTAAAAAAAACAAATAAAATGCGCACATTTTGAATATGAGATGAGATAAGATTGTAATACAATCAATAAATAAATTTTAGAAACATTTTTATTTCTATTTAAACATTACCATTTTTATTTAACACATAGATATTTTATTTCATTTTAACTGGGGTAAAAATTATTTCAAAATTAAAATGCTGAAATATATATTCATTTGTTGAAAATTAGAGCATAAAAAATAATTTAGACCATTTTATAGCATATACAAATTATTCTATGTTTTTAAAAATTGTTCTATGATTTTTAAATAATCAAATAAATCATTATTTGGAAAAAACCTCAAGAGTGTCGATTTTGACATTATTCAATTCTGGGATAGATAAAAATATCATGATAATATGTTATACTGAAACCAAATATTGTAATATATCCCTATGGGTTCAAGTTAATCCATCAAATAAATTGGATATTTTTGTTACCAAAAATTATATTCATCTTAATATTTTTAACAACATTAAATTTATATATCCATTAATAAAATAATTAAAACATTAGTTTTGTGTAATTATTCAATTTTCTTATATGTAGAATAAAAATAAAACATTAAAAACTAAAAGGAAGAAAAATTATATATATTTTATAATAATACATAAAGTCAGATATGTGGAAAATAATACATTGAAACTATTATATGTATTAAATCATGAATGTGACAACATTAACATTACAATAAATAAAATATTATAAGTGTCTTAATATGTTCCATATATCTCTAAATGGTCAATAACTTGAGCCTTGGATTATAATGGTAGATATATACTTGACCAATAATATTTGGTAAAGTGTTCATTTCTTTTAATGGTTATTATCATTTTAATAAATATTATTTTATTGATCTATCGTAAACTAAATTATTTTTGCATCATCAATGTATATGTAATTAATGTAATTATTTATCTTCAAATAGTTAAAAATAAATTTCCATGATAAAAAAATATTATATATTTTAAAATAGTTTTTATAATCAAATTTATGTTCTATATTACCTTATATTAAAAATTGATATAGTTATTAAAATTTGAGTAAGACATAATTATATTCTTATTAAATAAAAGACATTAAATGTCTTAATATCATCCTAGTGTCTACCAAAGTATATCATTTATACCAAAGGATGATTTAATTCGAAATAAACTCATCAAATTAAATTAAAACAAGTGTTAGTATACTTTTATAATATTATATTTACCATTAATTAGAAGATTTACCTTTTTACCATATTAATAACAAATACTGATGTTAATATTCATAATGCCTAAAAATAAAAAATAATGATTTACATGATTTGGAAGTAACGGTCCAAATATGGAATCCATTTTTCAAAATTCAAAACATTGAATTTTCAGTAATTAATTTAAAATTAATCCCATTGTGGGAATAAAAAATAGGTTTGTAAAAGATAAAACGTTGCAAAAGGTAGGGAAGTTTTACAAAAAAATTCAAGGAAAAATATTCCAGTAAAAAATATTATATTAAATTATGAAAATATAATATATTTTTACTTTTAAACTATTAAATAATATAATTTATCCCCATAAATTATTTTTATGAAAAAATTTGTTTTCAATTACAATTTAGTATATTTTTTCAATGTATCAAAACATAAAACTATGAAAGATACATAAATACATTTGGTATATTTTTTAAATTTAGTATATTTTTTCAATTTATATAATGACTCCAACTAATAAGTTTATTTTGTTAAATTGAATATATAAAAATTTTTAAAAACAATATTTAAATTTGGTGTGCCATCAAAAGGCAGAAAAACTATATTTCTTTATAATAAATTTTTTACATAAAAATTGAATTTGTTATTATTTAATATCTTGAAATCATATAAGAATAATTTTAAAATTTAAATTATATATATTAAATATATATTACATTGATAAAATACAAAAATTGTGACTTTATTAATTTAAATCCTCATTTATTTTCATTTAAATATTTTTTCGGAAGAATGTTATTATTGTTTAAACCCTCCATTGTAATGACTAGGTTATAAGGTAACATAATAGTAACTTTTTGTTCACATAAACATGGTATTTCATGAAATGAATTATATCATAAGATCATAAAATTATGTGGAAGACAAATCGAAGCATAGTGTTTTGTATACTACCAGCTAAGTCGGTGTGCATATAGTTCCAATATTATCTTAATATAACATAAAACAAAATACATTAAATAAATTAAAAATATATCTCAAAAAATATATGGTTTTTATATTCTACACCCCTAAAATTAATTTCACCATCAAAAATCATCCGGGTTGTAAATGGATTATTACAGGAAAGGTTCTTTCATAGAAACCCATATAGAAAAAATGAATCATAAAACATCCTTTTAAAAAGGAATAGTTGGAAAAAATACTTAACCAAAGTAAATTATAACAAGGTATCTATGTTTGAGAACATAGGTGAAGATTGGTCATGGAGGAAAATAATAAATAATAATAGATATTAATAAAGATCACTGATCACAAGAATGTTTTTTATCTAGTGAAGGTTAACAATAACAAAACCATAAACTCAACAGGCATGAATATTTCCATTGATATCCTCAAAAATGATGATAATAAGACAGAAAATTATATAATGAACCAATTTTTCTAAATGTTCAAGAATTTACCTGAGTGGATATGCTTACATTTTTTGGTACAATCTCACCATTGGTCGAGCCTTGAACAATTTCCCCTTCAGTTCATATTAAATGAAATGAAGTTGAATTCAAAATTCATGCATTGTTAGCAGATCATGTGACCCATTAATATAATGATAGGTCCTTTCATCTAAATTTATCATAAAAAAATTATCATAAGTTATAAAATCATCATAAGTCTACATATAGTGAGATAATAATTTAATCTAAGAAACTTCATCCCATGTTTAACTTATGCTATCCCTAAATTGATAACCTTACAATCCTTCTGAATACTGAAAATCCAAGACTTTAAAAAGAGGTTCCCTAACTCAGTATAACATTTATCCCTCATAAAACATAAGTTAGCTCTTATTGGATACATTCTGAACAAGGGAATTCCTTTATCATGTATTCTCTTGAAACATAGTAATAACTTGAATTACTAAATAACCATAGTGAAACAACCATGATTTCAAAAATTATGTCGTTCTACATACCATAAATCCAAAAAATTAAATATAATTAATCCATGATGTCAAAAATATATTTTTCATCATATCAGTCCCTAGGAAATTGATAATATCAAATATCTCATTATTTACTTATCCAATACATTATTCACATATTAAGGGTTATCGATATGTTAATGTTTTTTCAGAAATATCTTAATCAAATTTCATGGTTATAGGTACTTCCTAGCATATAGTCGTAAATACATGTGAAAAAACCACAGTGAACCATTAAATAAATATTTCATTATTCTAGAAAACAATAAAAGTGATTCTACATCATTATTCTAGAATCCCATTAATTCCACCACATCATTGTCATAATAAACATATCCATTTATGATTTCATGTGATTTCCCTTTTATTCATAAGATGTTTTTGACATTGATCACCATCGATAAACATGTGATTAGGGAATTTGTTGGCATAGTGTCCTATTTCCTTTCACTTGTAGCATTGATGTGTTGGAGGTGAATTCTGTGTTTATTTTTCTCTATTCTTATCATTAGTTATCTTTTTCCCGTTAATTCAACACTAAACCACCCAATGACCATATTTTACACCCTTACAACATTTAATAGTACCTCTAATACATTATCCACGAAACCTCATTCCAAACGTTGAGAATAAGAAAACACTCATCTTATTTTCTCTATTCTATTGATATTTTCCCTTAAAATTCATCTTTCATTTCTATTAAAAACCATGAGATTGATATGTAACCAAAAAATCCATTTCAACCTAGATAAAACAATAAACAATCTCTTCATAGTTAGTGTAGTCTCTTATGGATAACACAATGTGATTAATTATTTTTAATCCACTAAAGAATCGATCAACCTTATATTTAGTTTGGATGGTAATGCCAGAAGTGTACCTTCTATGTCATTTAAATTTCCTTATAAATACTAATAAATTCATCATAATTTTTCATAAGATCATGGAAAACTTTTTCTATATTCATAAAAATATCACTAGTAAATTATATATTGAAAAATTATTTCATGACCTCATCTCATCCAATGCATTCAATTTCATATTTTTTCTTTTTATTCTTGGTAAGGTTACATCATAGGTCTGCTTTACCATCTAAATGATATATAGATAAAAATATTTTTTCATCTTCCAAATAGTTAAGATCCAAAAATATCTTTTTAGTGGTACTAATCCATTTTTTAGAGACAAGTGGATCAGAAGACCCCTTGAAAGATGGTGGGTGTTACCTCATGAAGGACTCAATATAATTTTTTCCTTATCTGCTAATCAGGATGTCCAGACTTATTCATATCATGTGTATGTATAGAGATAATATTTTTCATTCTATAAACTATAACATTTGGTTTTTCAGCAGAAAAATTAAATCATTTCATATTCCATTCATCATTAACACAGTTCCTTCAGGTTTAAGCCACTGTATACCACCCAAAAATAATAGTGTGGGGAAAAAATGCATACTTGGAAAACAATATAATACATGGGAAATAAATTTAATATATAATACCTTTGGTTTATTCCTATTTTAACCATGATCATTAACAAATTCATGGATTTTGACTTATACTCTGACTCATCCTTATGGAAATCCCTATATCCTTATATATTATTCTAGGGGTTTCACTAATTTTCTTCATCCTAGTATCCAAAGGATGACTAAACTATTCCTCTAATGCCAACTATAACAGAAAATGCATGACAAACATATATATTAATTAAAAACTAAATAATTTTCTTTACAAAATATATAAAAACCACAAAAAAAAACTGTATAGGTTTAGTGTTCTTAAAAAATGGTAATCATAAACAGATTTTTCATAAGACATCCCTCTTATTCATTCATAACTAGACCCATTTTTAACATATCTTACTTATTACCCATTATCATAAACAATGTAAAAGAAACATAAGAATTGGTGAAATAATATTCTCAGTAAGGGTAACAAATGGATATATCAAACATAGCATAATCATAATACATAAAAACATTAAATTCTAAAAATGCAACCTACATATGAAGGATCACGATAATATTCCATGATATAAATCATAAATGATTAGAAGAATCAATGAACATAATCCCAAAAGTCCTAAAATATAGTATAAAATTGTTTGGCATAAACTAGAGCGTATAAAATAATTTCATATTTTTTATAGCTCATTTCCATGACTATAATAGCTAACAAGTTCCTTTACGAAACATAGTTCACTCCTCATTCCAGCCATGTACTACTAAACCAGGTTTACTTGTCATTCCAGCACTAAATTAAGAAACTGAGATCATTTCTCATTCAATTCTTTTCAAGTTTCATGAGATAAAAATATTTAATCAATGAATTTGGGGTATATATATGTCCCACTCATCTCATAATGAAATCATTCTTACTTTTACTATAGAAACATAAACCATTCATCATAGCATAAGAAAATGAATAATGTGGTTTTCTTAAACATCATTACATCATAACACAATCTTAGAGAAAAATGGACTTAATAAATAGAATAAACATAATAAAACCAAATTAATAATAGGTATAATATTATTGAAACATATCCTTATTAATGACTGTTATATGGGATGGAAAATATTTTTGACAAAACACTTGAAATTGATTCTTTGGGAAAAATTACATTCTTCTTCAAAAACATTTTGCTTTCTTAAAATTCCCTGGAATTTTATAAGATTTTTTTATAGAAGATAACAATGAAAAAATATAATTGAATATTCATGGAAATAAGGTATTATGAAATTGTAAAAATCCATTCATTAAATATAATTTAAAAAAACATTCTTCTAGTAATTTTTATAGAAATGTAAAAAAATGCCATATTTGGAAACTGAAAGAAAGACTATTTTTGAACCATGTATTAAAAATTTAAAAAAATATATCAATGAATTTAAAAATACATAGGAGAATAGTGAAACTTTTTTTCAAATAATTTTTATAAAACATGGATATGGATTATAAATAATCCCTTGTAAATACTAACGTAAAAACAATCTTAGAAGATAATCAGATTGTGAAATTATTCTTTATCAATTTATAATCAGTAGAATCATATTTATCATAGAATAAAAATATTATTTTCATATTTTAATATCATAACCATCAAAATAATAATCATAAAATCATTCATGGTCAACATAAACACTAAATAAATGTAATATGTGGGGTATAAGTCATATACCTCAATAAAAATAAAAGTGAGACAAAATAATCCCTTCTATTTGGTCTAATATCCTTTGTATATATCTGAACCTCATTTATAATGATTTAAATAATTTAATGTAATTTTTATAAAATCATATTAATTTTTATGGTATCATATGTGATCATATTATTACCCATTTGTTAATAACATTATTACTCGTCTTTCAGACATTAATTGCTTTATTTTCTAATGCATGTTTTGATGCATAAGTTCATGTATCTATTATTAGGATATAGTTTTACAGTTTTAAAAGTTATGTTAATATAATACATATTATGTTTTTTCATTCAATAAATTTATATTAATATGCTTTAATTAATATCATGTAGAATGAATCACATCGCATTGTGGAGATGGTAGGCAGTATGTACGCACAAGCGTTGAAATCACTCCCCTAATTTTGGAATTTAATGGATGTGGATAATATATGTTTTGTTCTATAATTTATCTAATTTTATAATAATAATATATATTTAGTATTTATATCAATATACCAATCCATCTTAAGTTGTGCTGATAAATAGATTACACCACATCTTGGCGACGGAAAGGCGTACGTATGCACATGTGGTGATTTAATTTTTCATAGAATTTATAGATGATGGAATATGGTTGTTACATAATCATAATAACATATATTTATATAATATATACTATATTAATTACATATTAATGGGTTAAACTCATGAATAGGATGTAGACGAAGAAATATTTTTAAAAGAATCGGTATAGGAGATTACCTCTTCTTCGACAGGTTCCCTCTAGATCTCTCTTCAAAGGAACTATAGATGCTATTTTGGGAACACAAGAACCTATAGAATGAGACTAAGGAAGATTATAATTTATATGGTCTTGGTATATCCATGAATGAACAATCAATGTGAAGTGAGGTTGTGAGGCAGGTTATGTTTTTTATAATTGAGGTGAGGGGCATATTTGAAATCTCCAAAAATATTAATTTATAACAAAATAAAAACACAACCAATAACCTCAAAAATTTCATAATTTAGAATATGATATGATATAAGGTAGTAAAATAATTAACCAATAAACATTAGAAATGTTTTTATTTCAATTTAATACTAATCATTTAAATTTTACACATAGTTTTCCAATTTCATTTTAACTTGGGTAACAAATATTTCAATATAAAAAGGGTGAAATATATATTTATTTAAATTAAATTAGGAAATAAATAAATAATTTAGATAATTTTAAACAATATAATAGTTATTATATAGTTTATAAAAATTATGATTTTTAAATATTTTAATAAAACATTATTTTGACAAAACATTAATAGTGTTAATTTTGACACTATTCGATTCGTGGATATTTAGAAATATAATTAAATGATGTTATCCTATAAAAAACATTTTATTATATCTGAATTTGGTTAATTTAACCTATAAAATAAATTTTAAATATTAATTATTCAAATTTTATTTATTTTAATATTTTTATTAACATTAATTTGATATTTCCATAAATAAAATAATTACTAAATTATTTTTCTGTAACTATATAATATACATATATGTTAAATAAAAACTAAAAATAAAATACTATGATAAATATAAATCCTATATATTTCATTATAATACTTATTGTCAAATATATATCTTGGAACGTCCTATATTAAAAATGTTATATTTATTAATACTTGAATGTGAGAACTTTATCATCACACAAAATAAAATATTATAAGTGTCATAATAATTCACATATGGATCCAAATGGTCAGTAACTAAACACTTAGATGATTATGGTAGATATATAATCATACAATAATATTTGGCCATGTTTTTGTGACATTTAATTGAAATTATCATTTCAATAATTTTTATTTTATTGATTTTTCATCAACTAAATAATTTTTACACCATCATTGTATAAGAACATATGGTAATTATTTATTTCCAAAAAATTAAGAATATTTCAACATGATAATGAAAAAAAATCATTACAAATATTATTTATAATATAATTTATCTTCTGTATAACCTTACATTAAGAAATTATATAGTTGTTAAAATTTGAGTAAGTCATATTTACCTTTTCTTTGAATAAAATATATTATATTTCCTAATCTCAACAAAGTGGATTCAAAATGGTATCATTTTCAACCAATTTTTATTTAATTAGAAACACCCACATCCAATTACACTAGGAAATATTTTAGGTTAATTTTATAATATTATATTTACCATTAATTACTTGATTACCTTTTTTTCATATTAATAAAAATTATTGAAGTCGTTATTCATATTGCCCAAAAATAAAAAGAAACCTATTTAAATAATTTAGACCCACTGACTCCTAATATGGAATTAATTATTCAGAATTAAAAACATAGAAGTTTTAATAATCGTCCTAAAATCTATCCAATTGATAGAATGAAAACGGATTTTTAAATGTTAAAACATTGCAAAAGATTTAAATGATTTCACATCAAAATTCCATGCAAATTTATTTCCAATGAAAAAAATTATATTAAGAGATAAAAATATATTATATTTTGTACTTTAAAAAAATTCAATAATATAATTTATCCACCTAAATTATTTCAATGAAAATAGTTTTTTCAATTAAAATTCAATATATTTTTACAATTCATCGTGACATTAAACTTATCCTAAAAATATCAAAAAATTATCTGATATATATATTTTTGTAACTATTCGAAATAAAAAGTCTATTTTGTTAAATATAATATATAACAGTTTCAAAAACATTAATTTAAAGGGGTGCCTCATCCAAAGGTGGAAAAACTCCATTTTTGGAAAAATACTTCTTTCATCCGAGAAATTGAATTTTTCTTATATCATGCCTAGAAATCATATCAGATTAATTTTAAAAAATATATTTAATATATTAAATTATAAAAATTCATCCAGGGTGGTTTTACTACTTTATAAAATCACTTATTTTAATTTAAATAGTTTTTATAAGAAAGTTAATAATGTTCATACCAACCATTATAATGACTATCTTATAAGGTAACATAATAATATTCATTTATTCACTTAAAATAAGTATTGTATAAAATAAATTCAATCTAAATTACATAAAATTTGGTGAAACAGAAGCTACACATAGTGCTACATATACCATAAGATAAATCGGTTTTGCCTATATTGCAAGCTTATATTGATGAAGCATACAACATAATACATCAAAGAAATTAAAAAAGTATATCTTATAAAAATCTCAGGGTGTTACACATTGATCCAGGGCATACACTTTAGCATCTATCCAAAAAATGGTTAAATAGTTATAAATTAGATATAATCATCCATAGATTGGACACTTTTATAACCTTCTTCCAACCATCAGTACCGTATAAGGGATTCACCCAACCCTTACATTCCTTTGAAATATTAATGTCAACTGCTTACATCACCCCTTAAAGGTATCCTCCACTGTTAGACTGCATATCCTCTACATAGGAACCCAGAGTCACCACATTTGTTCCCTCTAGCCCCATGAGAGTCTGAACATTTGTCTTGGTGATAATGACATAATTTCTAGGACCAAACATTTCATCGTAGTATTTTTCCGCTGGTGAGGAAGGGGGACCAGAGCCTCCCAATCCCTCTATCACCCCCTGACATAGAATTGGTGTGTGCACCTAGAATGGACTAATCATGTATCAGTATGATAAACACATCTGAAATCATGGGATACACCCCATCTAATGCACCTCTTTCAGGACAATGACTACCTCTCCCAAGTCCAGCAGACTAGCTCCTTCCAAAGAAGAATTGGGTCGTGCCTCCAGATGGACATCGACATTCTAATCCTTCTGGCCTGAATCAAGAACAAAAAATTTAATATTGTTTCTATAATGTGACCCCCCATCCATTAACTTTTGATCTTGGTTCAAAATCCTAGGCATACACATTAACACTCAATTACCAAGTCACATGCCTGAGGAGCATTAATTGAACCACTACTCAAAATATACTGGTTGATTATATTCATGTTCTTCACAGACTGAAAACCACAAAAACTCAACTGGATTTTATGATACATAAAATTCATCACAAATTCAAAGCGAAAAAGGGTGAAAAGCATCCCAGGTTATACTATCTGAACAAAATTACAAACCCTCTATGTTCCCTAACATTAAAATGACTTACGGGTTTTGAAATAGAATGTGGAGTTCTGAAAAGGTCACCATAATCTCCATCGTTGATGGATCCCAGTGAAAATGGCAGTCATAATAACATCTAAATAAGAAGAATCAAATATCATTGCAGAAATAGGGAACACTAGACAATGAAAAAATCATATCCTACTCAGAAGAAGAATGAATCATAAAATTTCAAATTTTCAAAAGGCCAAATATTTCATTCTGAGGTAAAGACCATGCATTGAAGATAAATAAATTAATCAGATCGACTAATGCGTTTCGGGGATTAAATAAAGAAACCAACATAATTTTATGAATTGATTAGGCCTCAGGGAAGTCCTAGATAAAGATCGTGAGAATCATAAATCCATTAGAAAGGTCAGGAACATAAGGGCATAGAGAAATTTGGAGGGAGGAAAGGAATAAAATCCAAATTTGAAAAGGGGATAATGGAGAAAGGTTGAACCGCTGTGAAGGCTAACAGTGTTCGATCCACCTCTCATACAGGAGGGACATGCACACCTATCATCATATATGTCATAAAGGCAACATCTTGTGGTGAGAGCTTTTTTTCCCATGATTTAGGAAGACATAGATTATAAAACATAACCATATGATAGACATTGATTATAATTATTGATAGTAAACCTAACGAATGGGTAAGGTAGAGAATATGTGTCTCTTCCAAGAAATAAATTCTTTTATAGATAATACAAGTTGACATAGTACAATAAAAACATAACTAAGAGTAATAACTCCAAAAAATTTGTGTCAATATTGACTTGTGTGTTATCTAATAAATGAAAAGAGTCTTATTTTAAACATTTTTAGACACTCTTGGGGGATATGATTTGGATAATTCATATTTTTTTACATCCTATAATATGTATTTGAATTTATTATAATAATGAATGAACTATGTTAAATATAATATTCATTACATTGAAAATAATTTTTCATTATTAGAAATATGAGAAATTATTATAGGTGTTTCCCACTACTATTTTTGTTGCTCGCATTAATATTTTTTATTTTATAAAATTCATTGAATATGATGTAATAGTGTTAGAATTGAATATGAAGGAAAATGTTTTGAATATGAGAAAACAAATGGAATGATGAATGGTACACTAATTATTCCTATTTAGTTATCCCAAGATATTATTAACCCCCTATAACTTGACCAACTCTAGAACTCACAAAATATTAGAAATATGGGTTTTTCTAATAGCTCAAGTAGTGGTGACCATGGAAGAAAATGGTTGACTACATTCATGTATGAAATGTGGAATGATTCACAAAGTAAATTTCATCAGAGTAATGTGAAAAATTTTTATCTTTAGAAAAGAAGGAAATAAATCAACTAATTCTACAGAAAAATATAGTAGAATCTTGGAATGATGTAAATTTCATCACGGGGATCCATTTAATGATATTTGTCTTAAATGTGGGGAACCAAAGAATTATATGAGTAATTTTTCCTCTATAATGGTTAAATCCTAGACTAAAGATGTTCCTATGTTAAAATAAAATATTTTTAATATCTATTTGTTGGAATTTTGAAATTTAATTCTTGAATTATGTTTAACAATGTTATTTTGGTTTAAAAATCATGACACAATAATGGAATACATTAACTATTAGATGAATTTATGCCTTTATTAACTTATTCGTAATAGATACCATTGAGGATTTATTATTTGATGATGGTCATATGTTCAATGTATTAAATAATCTATTTTCAATTTTTTATGGTGGGAATATAAAATGATTATGATTATATTTAAAAAAACACTTTTGTTAAAACAATAATTGATATTAGTGTTGGTTTAAGTGAAAATGTTATTTATGGACTTTTACTTTTATATTTAGGTGAAAAAAGCTTAATATTATTAATATCCTTTAAGATTAATATGATTAGTAATGACATTGTAATAATAGTCAAATAAAATTATTTTACTTTGTGGAAAAAATATGTTTTTCTGAAAACCATAGTAAAATGGTAATTTAGTCAATAATTTTATTTCATGGATTTCAATCATATATTTTTTTGAGAAATTATAATATTTATATTATATAGTTTTAGAAAAAATAAATCTCACATTCCAGATGAAAAGTTGTGACATTCGGCCTGGTTGTAGGTCATGAATTAGTAATCGAATATTAATAAGGGTATGGTGCCCAAAACTAGCCTATGTGATGTACTGATTAATTTTAATTTTTTAGTAAAACTATTTAACTGATAAATATTATGATTATTTTTGGAATTGTTTCATTTGGTTTTGGTTCATGTAACCGTTATATCTAACTTACGGTTTGTCATGAATAACATAAATAAATTTCTAAATATTGGGTTTATTTGCGATGTAGGGTTGTTTATTGAATGATTTATGTTGATAATTGTCTTTATAGATTAATATGAATGTTTTTTCTTGTTCACTATAACATTAAATTATGTCATCCATTTCAATTTTAGTATACATGGGAGGAATAACCATTTATTATTTTATGGATTACATGAACAATAAAAATTTAATTGTAGTACATCAGGAATAAAAAAATTTCAACTAGGATATTCATTTCATTGAGTTAGAAATAAATTAACAACCCAAGGATTAAATTATTCTTATGAGATAAATGGGATATAAATAAAGTAAATTTTTAGATGTTCACTATCATGATAGTAAAATAATACCTCAACATTAAACAATTACCTTATAACAATATATGTATCATATTACCTTCATATCCAATGAATCGAATGGTACATTAAATCATAACAGAATTATTTTTTTCAGGATATAATCATTTTTTAAATCATTCAAATTATTTTGATCAATGATATGAATCATTGTATATAATTATTTACATTTTTTTCAGGTCTATATCTCCACTTCCCAATAGTGTTCTCTCATTTGGAATCGTAGTTATGTGAATATTCTAGATGACCTTCATATTTACAAATACCTTTTTTTAAGAGAATATTTTATGATCCCTTTTTATGATGTGGTTTTATAAAAATTTAATTTCTAATTTCAAACTCTTGACTTTCAATATCAAGATTAAATTTTGAAGATGTAATTTTTTTAGCGGGTAGAATTTAACACCCAGATATTTAAAAAGATTAACGCCATTATCCTAAGTGTATATGAAAAAAAATATTTTAAGATAATTTAACACCACAATAAATTATGAAATATTTATTTTTAAATAAAATAAATATTTTTAATAGATTTCAATGTACGCCCTACCAAGATTAAATGAAAAATGACACTCTATTAAAATATTATTATATAAACATGATCATTATAAAAGAGATTTTAAGTTGGAGGGTATAATTTTTAATAACTATATAATGAAACATATGTGGTTTAAACATTTTTAAGACAAACCAAATGGTTATATGTTGATTATAAATAAAATGAGGACCATTTTATATTGATAAAAATATTTACTGAAAAAACAATATTTTTCTAAATAGTGGATTAGTCTGGATTTGTGTAAATATTTTAAATTAAAATTGACCACAATTTGAAAATTTATTGTTCAAAAAAATAATTCTTAAGATAATCTTATCAAAATTATTTTATGGTGATTTCTTTATTTTTTAAAAAGTTCAATTTTTTGATTAATAGTGAACAATTGGTGTTTTTAACTTCCTTTTCATGTAAATAATATAAAAGATAAATTATTTTTTAAATTATTTTAATTTTTATTTAGATAAATTATGTTAACATTTAATTTATTTATACAATTTCAATCTTTTTAATATTTAATTTTCATATTAAATCATTATATACGTTTGGAAATTTTCTCTTTGGAAACTCTCACTATCATCGTGTTGGTTGTTTGTTTTTAAATAGAATTATGAAAATTAAGTTAATTTAATTTGATAAAATGTATAAATAATTTTTAATTAAAATAATTTATATTACATAAAAATAGAAACATAATTTTATAAAATGATGAAAAGTGAAAACATTAAATTTTTGTTATCACATTTATGGTAAAAATAGGTTTACTGAGAGTAAAACAAAGAATATATGGTTTAAAATAAACTAAATACATGTAAAATAATATATATATATATATATATATTGACCTTATCTCATAAAAGGCCATGGATGTATCCCTTTGGAAACATGTTTTTGGAGAAAAAAGTATTTATGGTTGATTATTATCAAAAATATCTAATATGTCTTTCCCCCCAAATATAAAAGGCCACACCTTATCCTATCCTCTTTACACATTCATACCCCATTGTATCAAATAATCCTAGACCAAATACCTACCTTAAATCCCTACAAAAATTAAATAGGTTTTATTTTGATTATAAATCAATCCTATGAAGGATTTGGATGAAATCCTAAAAAAGTTGTTTATAGAATATGTAATATTCTTAAATGTGAAATTTTATTTTATTTTTTATTCACCTCCATAAAATATTTTTCAGTCATACTGATATAATAACAATTAAATATACCATATATTTAATATTATTATTTTATGGTTATTACCAATATCTATCTCCTATTCAATCTAATGGGAACGGAGGATGTCACTCTTGTTTATGATGGACTACAACCTCACAAATCGATGTGACTCATTTTCCATCAAATCCTCTCATGATTGGTTATAATGATGGATATATTGTATATAGACATATATGATAAATTTAACATAGTTATAATTCTTTAAAAATAATATCACATGTATATATTCACTTTCCATTCCATAAATGATACAACAACATCGTTCATTTGTAGAGTGGACTACCGCCTCATTTTGTGATTTGATTCATTTTTAATAATTCATTATTTTGAATGGAATAAAGGAAAAATTTAATAAATATATGTGATATATATGAAATTATGTATTGTTTGTAAATAACGTGTTATAATACCGTATCAAATTGGTAACTTACCATACTCATCATATACCCAATGGGAATTCCTGATCCCCATAGGATAGAAACTAAAACCCAATAATCCAACAAAAAACTGATAGAATGATTTCACCAACCATGAAGCATCAAAATGGCACCTATGTACAACCTAGAAAATATAGGATAAGATAAATATATTCCATAACATAATGAAAATTGTGGAATCCAAAAAACTCATTGGTTGAAAAAAAAATCCATTTAAAGTCCCACCAGAGATGACTACTAAAAATGATAAGGAAAATTACACTCTAAGATAGTGTGGGAAAAATCCCATCATCACACCACCATCTACCCATTCTAGATGACAGAATATCATTCCACCTCATGATGGTGCCTTATTTTTACCTGCATCAAAAGGGATAACCATTTCTATGCACCACATAAGATGTATACACGGTGTGAGATAACAAGATCATTATTGTCTCACCAAGGTGTGACATATAAGCTCTCCAAATAATAATCCAATAATTTTCAACATAAATGTAAACAGTGCTTGAAACTTGTTTCGAAGTTGTTATATCAATATCATGTAAAATTGTGTAATTTACACTTTTTTCCAAAATTTAAAAATAAATCATGTTAATTATATTCAAATAATTTTATAAAGAAATATGATATTAGATATATAATTTCAAAAAATATCATGTGTCATATATAATATAAAATCCATGGTCATGAAACAAAAGAGTAAAACCCAAAAGTTTCCAAAATCAGCCCAGAAACATAAGTACCAACAGGCCAAGGATCCCACATGGCGAGGAATTGTAAGAGTTTGTGTCCTATAACCAACTTAATTTACTTTGATTAAATGGATATTTAATTTATTTTTACATATTTTTCATTTTTCTGCATGATTATGATGTAATAATGTCCTAGAGTATTTGTTGCATTGATAACGTCATGGAAGTTCCCCGCTATGATGAGATCATTGAAATGCTAGAAAAATATTCTTAAATATATTTCTACAGATGGATGACATGAATTTATGGGACACGTAGAATGCATACCTTCAGGTGAAAGTATTTTTAAGAAGATGAGACTTCCTCTCCTGAAGTTTGCACTTGGTAATATCCAAGATAAAATATTATGAGAACAGACCGGCTAGTAGGAATTCCTCATGTTTTGGTGTCATCAGATATTTCTTTTTTCAAGTGTTTGTAATGATCCTTAGACTTTAATATTATCATTAATATGTGTCATGACTTACACACTTTGATTTAATGATGAAAATTATCACGCAGATAGTTGGTGGGAAGTAGGGTATGTTAGGTGCGTCACGAGTGGCATGTGATTAATGGATAAATCAAGGAAGGATTTGTCCCTTCTATTTATGGATGTTTATATCTAGGCCCTTTGATTGAAATAGATCCTTCATGAAAAATTCCATGGCCATAGTGTAACGACGAGTTTATTTCAGGTTGTCAATGAATGATGTAGCAAACATAGATGTTGATGAAATAGTCATGAAACCTTCTTGATGAGATATTACGACAAAGGGATTATATTACAATGTGAGTATTTGTATGTGGATAACGTTTTGGTGACTTGACATTATTTCTCTTGGGTTCCTTGACCCGTTTCTAGATAGTACTCTTGGACTTTAGGAAAACCCATTTAATGCCAATGAGAAACAATCTTATAGGGTCACACACTAAGTGTTTTTGGTGGTGTCAGTTATTTTCTATTTGAATTTAATTTATGAAATAAATATTATTCTCAAGACCACGGAGTAATTTTATTCAAGTTAAAATGATCGCATAATTTAAATAAAATATATTTGTTTATTTCATTGAACATTTAGTAAATATTTATTTACTAGTTTGTAAATAAAATATTTTTTTAAGAGAATAAATTTTTTATTTGTTTATTCGGGTGTTCAATAAATAGAAGTGGAGTTCAAGCAGACCATGGTCGGTACGGTAGTAAAATAATTATTTGCAAGATGGTAAATAATTATTTAACTAGTTGGAATAAATTAGAATAACATTGTTATTATTTTGTGATGGGGAATTTTATTTAAAATTTCATTTTTCAAAAGTTAGCGCACCATTAATAATTATGCGGTATTTTTATTAAATTATTGGGTTATATCTAAGTTCATGAATGTATTTAATTGTTTCTATGCAATTAAATATTGTTACTAAAATTCCATGTATATAAATAGGCAACTATGTCTATTGTTCAATACACCACACCACATGCGTGGTGAATTAAGAATTGTTGAGCCAAACAATTTCTCTCTTGAATGCTCTTCTCTCCCCTCCCAAGAATGAGAGACAATCTTCAAAGTTGAGGAACAAGAAATCAAGAACGACCGACACCAGACACTCAATTTGTCGTGCTAGAACCCAGAGAACAAATGGTTTTGATCGGATGCCATCAGAGCACGTGTGGATCACTGGTAGAGGTATTCTAGTTTGGATCCTTATAAGAACAATGATATAATGTGGATAGGTCATTTCGGATGATCAACATCATCAATGAAGAAAAACACAAAATATCCTGTTATTATTTTTCATTATGAAATTAATTAAAATTATTATAAACATGATGTGCAAGATCCTCTCTAAAGGTTTTGGTCCTCTTTCTTCATTATCTATATCTTTGCTTATATTCCATGGAGATTGGAATTCATCATCATATTCATCCCACAATAATCATTAATTAGGGTAAAAATCCAAATTCGGTTTTGTCCAACCACAATTCTGCTGCACATGGGACCTAAAAGTGGTATCAAAGGGGTTACATCATAGTTTATAATTATTTAAAAATTTCATTGATGACAATTGCATTTAATAAATTAGTTATTTCCATTCATGTTAATATTTCTACAAATCTAAATCCTGAGATATATTCTTCCTCTTTCGTTTCTCATTCACCTTATAGAAATGATCTTTTCTTTTCATTGTGATAAAAATAAAATAGAGGATCTCATCCAGAGGTGCCAAAGCATCCTGGCCATACAACACCAGAACACACGGTGTGTATTCAGTAGTACATGTCTTCTAGTCTAGATTCAATGCATCAGTCTAGTTCTCCAATCCAAGTCACATGTTGGAATCTTTCTATGTCTTAAATGAATATTTTTGATGAATAAATATAGGTGGCACTCAGTTTCTGGAATACACTCCATGTGGCCCATTGAACATGAGGTGTTTTCCCTTCGGGTTAGGGTTGGACCATGTACCCCATACAGGTCTTGACTAGTTGGAGACCGTTTAATGAGGAACTACATGGTGTGTGTCTCATGGGACATGTTGTGTACTCTGATGATTTTTGAAGTATAATCACACATCGTTTCCCCAGGCATGTACTTTGGATAGACGGTGAAAAATATTACACACCTTGTAGTTTGAACTACATGTCGTGTACTCATCCAAATTATGAAAATTTATTAAAATTTATTACTATATTACACATTCCCTTTAGACGTGTACCATCATGTGGGCATAAATCTAAGGCACAACAAGTGATAGGTGTTTTATATATATCTGTTTAATTTAACATCTCTGTAATGTTCATTTATACTCATTTGGTAGTTAAGAATAGGAATTCATGTTTTTTCCACCAAGGTACAAGTTTCATGCAAATATAATTTTAAATAAATTTATTTGATTAAAATTATTATGGATGAGAATCTCAAGGAAATTCAAAAAAGGGTTTAAGATAGAAGGATTGGTTAGTTAAAGATGGTAATTAATTGATTTGAGCATGGTTAATCTTAAAAAATAATAGTTAAATAATTGATTTACTAGTTTTATTTATGCATAAATATCAATTCACTTATGGATGATCATGAGCATGACCAAAACCATTGTACGTGGATGGTTTCTTTTTATTAATTTATTTGAATTAAATTTGTTGTCATGTGAGCTTTTTCCTCATCAATTTGTAGGGCAAGTATGCCCAAGGTTTCTTTTATGTAAAACCCCATTTTTACCCCTCACCTACATATGAGTTAAAAACGGTATATTTAATGGATGGAACTCCCATGATATTGGAGGTTGTTCAAGCTGGAGCCTAGAAAAAACCAATCCCATGAGATACAGAGGTGGACAACTGGAAGCTATAAACACGATCCTAAAAAGTTCATGGTGTTTCTCCACTTGGACAGGGTTTATTTATCAACCGCTAGATAAACTAACTATTATAAAATCTCATGATAATTCCACCTACATTATTTTATTTCTATCCATTTCATGTTTTATCATTATGGATGTGTTTTCATGATCCCATAGTTAATGAATTAAACAAGCATGCAAGATGGAACTAAAATAAACCAGACTTATGCAAAAATATTATCAAGACCTGGTTAATCACATAAGTATTTTCTATTTAATATTAACATTCATGTGATAATGATAATAATAAATTCACTCATAAGATTTAAAAATACCTCAAATAAAATATTAATTCGGAACATGCCTTCCATTACATGATTAAGGGAAAAACTCAATAAAACTATGTGCTTGACCAACCCTTGTTGGGACACTTAATTTTATATAAGAATTCAGTATGAAAGGTTTTAGGATGACCTAACCATATTATATCTAGAGGAGTATCCCATGATATAATTTTTTTAATATTGGAGTCAAGAGTTAAGGAAATCCAAATTCATGATATCAGGATTGGGGAGCCCACTCAACATATCATAAAGCTGCAAGACCGTAGTTGGAAAAGTCCTGCCCACCTAAATACCTTCAAATATTTTGATCATCCCTTCTTGGGGTTATGAAAAATTGAATATGGATCCTTACCACTAGAATTTCATGTCAACATGACATTTCGAGTTCAATGGGGAGGGAAATTGGGACCTGATAAAATATTGGGAGACTAAATAAAATTTATTATTTCTTATAAAATGTAATCAAGAAAGTATTAATGATCAGATATTTTAATTGTAGAATAAAAATTACAAACTCATAAACCACACTATTGCTACTATCAATTCTAGATAAATACAACATCCTCACCAGTAGTAACTTCCAGGAATGGTTTAGATTCCTTCGGGTTATCCTACACCATGAAAGGAAGTCTTACGTGCGGGAGTTAGAATTACTTGATCCACCTACCAAGGAGGCGAGTAATGAATATTTCCTGGTTTGTAAGAAACATATGAACGATGTGATCGATGTTCAATTTATGATGCTATTATCAATCTCTAGTTAGCTCATGAAGTCTCATGAAAAAATGGATTCTTATCGCACGCTCGAGAAACTGTATGGTCTTTACCCGGAGATAGAAAGACATGAATGGTTTTATATCACTAAGGAACTCATTTGGAGTAATGTTAGAGAAGGTTCCCCAGTTGGGCCTCATGTAGTCAAGATCATTGGGTACATTGACCTCCTGGGGGTTCTAGAGTTTAAACTCCCCGAAGAATTGGGCAGTGATCCCATTCTCGCATCACTCCCTCTGAGCTTCTCTAACTTTATTGTCAATTTCAATATGAACAATATTGAGAAGTCTCTATCTGATCTTCTTATCCTCATTTGACAAGTGGACAATGATTTGAACAGTGAAAAGCCTTATTTCCTTATGGTGAATAAGAGGAAAGAGAAGGTGAAGAGCTCTATTCCCAATGATTCTTCACAGCCTTCCAAGAAAAGGAAGATCAAATGGGTGGAAATGGAATAGGAGGCTATTTTTTCGCATGTGGAAAGAAGGACCACTGGAATAAGAACTGCACCTAGCCTAAAAAGCAAGGGGATGCTTCAGGTGCATTTGTTATTGAATTCAATCTATATATTTCTACAAATTGGGTATTAGATACAACTTCTGGTGCTCACGTATGTATCCAAATATAGGAACCAATTTGATTTAGAAAGATTGATAGAGGAGTGGTAGATCTACGAGTAGTAAACAGAGCCAGACAATTTGTTGTAACTATTGGGGATTACCACCTCACATTGCCTACTGGGATGATCGTAGTGTTAAAGGGTTGTTTTAATGTGCCTTCTATAACCAAAAACATAATTTTTGTATCCAGACTAGATATAGATGGATTTTTTTCATGTTTGAAAATTAATATTTCTACTTTTGTAAAGATGGCATTTTTTGGTAGGGAACATTTATATAATGTTCTTTATGTGTAGGATTACACAAACAAGGTAATGGAAATCGATGACAAAGATACTTCACAGGACTCATACCACACCCGTATTTGGCATCACCGGCTAAGCTATGTAGACAAGAAATGCTTTACAAAGTTACATCAAGATGGATATTTAGATTATTTTGAACTAAAACCATTGGGCGTATGTCATGCATGTTTTCAAGGAAAAATGATTGAAGCCCCATTTGGTGGGAAAGGTGAAAGGGACAAATAACTTCATAAATTGGTTCATACCGATGTGTGTGGACCATCTCTAGTTGATGCATGGGGAGGGTACTCAATATTCATAACTTTTACTAATGATTTTAGTAGATATGGATATATCTACTTAATGAGGTATAAGTCAGATTCTTTTGATAAGTTTAATGAATAGAAGGATGATGTTGAGAACCATCTTGGTAAGAAAATTAAAAAACTCTACTCAGACCAAGGTGGAGAATATCTTAATATAGTCTTCACTGATTTTTTACGGGATTTTGGGACCCTATCCCAACTCACTCCTCCAAACACGCTTCAGTGGAATAGTATAAGAGAATGAAGGAACTACACCCTATTAGACAAGGTGAGATCAATGATCAGTCAAGCGAGTCTTCAGTTATCCTTATGGGGATATGCGTTACAAACAGTGACACACATACGAAACCTAGTACCAACTAAATCGATAAATGGTATTCCATATGAGTTCTGGAGTGGAAGAAAATCCATGTTATTGAATTTACATGTGTGGGGTATTGAAGCATTTGTAAAGTCCTCTTTAGGTAACAAACTTGCATCTCGAGGCACAAAGTGTACCTTTATAAATACCCTAAGGAATCAATGGGATATTACATATACATCCCTTTAGACAAAAAGGTTATTGTGGAAGGAAATCCCATATTCCTTGAGAGGGAGTACATGTCCAAAGGAGATAGTGGGAGCGAGATGTAATTAGACGAAGTCATGGCTCAGGATACACAAGTGTTAGTAGAGGAACATATTCCACAAAGACCCATGGAAGAAGAATATGTTCTGGAGACACAAGTACTATGTATGATTACAAGAGAGGATAGATAATTAGAATGGCATAGTTTTATAGTTACTGAGGTTGGTGACTCATTATTAGTTGATAATAATGATCCTCTAACCTACAGTGAAGCAGTACGTGGCACAGACTTTGCCAAGTGGAATGAATCTGTGAATTCTAAAATGGATTCCACGTAACAAAACCAAGTCTATATTTAGACAGATCCTCTATTTGATGTAAATCCTATTTGTTGAAAATGGTTATTCTAGAAGAAACTGGACCTGGAAGGACATGTCAGTACCTATAAGGCATGACTGGTTGCAAAAGGTTTTAAAAATTATCAAGGAATCGACTACGAAGAAACCTTATAATCAGTTGTAATGCTGAAATCCATGAGAATTCTACCTTCCATTATGGCATACCATGACTATGATATTTTTAAAATGGATGTCAAAAAAATTCCTTTATAGGAACCTTCAGGATGATGTCTAGATGACACAACCTAATTTGTTTGTGACTCCAAAGGAAGCCGATAAGGTATGCAAGTTGCAGAAATCCATTAATGGATTAAATTAAGCATCTAGGTCATGGAACATTTGTTTTGATGACTCCAAAAAATAATTTTCTTTTTTCACGAATGAATGTGATCCTTGTGTCTATAAACAGCTTTTTGGGAGTGCAGTCATTTTCTTAATATAATATATTAATGACATATTACTTATTGGAATCGATATTCCGGTCTTATATAATGTTAAGGTATAGTTTAATCATTGCTTCTCTATTAAATACTAGGGTGAGGCAGTATATATTCATGGAATCAAGATACATTGTGATTGATCCAAGAGATTGTTGGGCCTATGTGAAAGTACATACATTGATAAGATACGGAAGAGATTTAGTATGGAACAATCCAAGAGGGTATTGTTGCATGTATCACATGGAATTCATCTTTCCAAGAAAAGGTGTCCTCAGACACATAAGGAAATAAATATAAAGGCAAGGACTTCATACGCATCAGCGATTGGTCCGGTCATGTATGTCATGCAATGTACTTGGCTAGATGTCGCCTATGCATTGAGTGTGGAAGGAAGATATCAAGCTGACCAAGGTGACCGCCATTGGATATAAGTCAAGAATATCCTAAAGTATCTGAGTCGTACTAAAGATATATTTCCGGTTTAAGGAGAATATGAGAAACCAATCATCAGAGGATATGCAGATGCTAGTTTCTAGACTGGTCAAGATGACATGAAGTCGCAAATGGGATACATCTTTACTTGGAATGGAGGTGCAGTGAGCTAGAAGAGCTCAAAGTAGAGTGTGTTCAAAGATTTCAGAACAGATTTTGAGTATATCACAGCTTCTGAGGCAGCTAAAGAAGCGGTTTGGATGCGAAGCTTCATCTAGGAGATAGATGTGTTACCTAGTAGTAAAGATCCCATCACATTGTACTGTGATAATGTTGACGCTCCTTTTTGTCACATTTGTTCAAAGGAATGGAAAGGGAAATGACTTAGCACAAATTGAATCATCCTTTGAGGAAAACATCAAAAAACGACAAAGGCAGGAACAAGGCTTCAAATGCCCATGCACAATGCAAGTTCCCTCACTGTCATGCAAGTATACTTGCGCGCCACCTAATTGTCGCACAAGTGACTTGTGTTCCCTCTTTGAAAGCTGCCTGAGGTCCTATCCAGCCTATAAATAGACCCTGTGGGCCCCCCATTTCGGGAATAATTTTTCTAGAATTAATATATAGAGCTCTGAACGCCCAAGCCTCTTCTTCATGTCTTCCAAACACTTCTAAGGCAATTCTTTACCTATAATGGAAGGTCTAAATAAGAGAAATAAGGTCTAAGTGTTAGAAATCACTAACACTTGTGCACCTAAATGTTTTTACCTTAAGGGAAACGAACACACATGCACACCACCTTACCAATTCATTGAAACTTGCACCCCACTCTTCTAGAAGTACCTCAGGATGATTATAAAGGCGTTGGTTAAGAATCGCCCATGTATTACTCTACAGATCAAGGATCGCGCAAGTACCCATGTGTCATGCAGGTATACATGCATGACCAATACTTGCGCGCCCACGCAGTACCTGTGCGCCTGCCAAGACTTGTGCACCCCTCTCTTTTTGGGTGCCCTTCCTACCCATTTAACCCCGCTTATGCCATTCCACCTCTCTTATTCAATATTCAGTCTTCAAGACCCTCCTCAAATCCATTTATGGAATGTTTTCTTGATTGAATTCTTTATCTGAATGGTGCTCTGTGGAACATCTCTCAAAACTTAGATATTTTCTACATCTTTATGTCACTAAAGTTAGAGAGTTCATTCGTTCAACCTCATCCTTTAAGATGAGAGAGTCCTTAACCTAGGCCTCCTTTTCAGGAGTAAGACCTAGTCCAAATCCTCATTAATTTGGGCATCCTCCTTAGGAGTAAACCCCAAGTCCTCATGAATTTGGGCATCATCCTTAGGAGAAAGCCCCAAGTCCTCTTTAATTTGGGCATCCTTTTCAGGAGTAAGCCCTAAGTACCCTATCATGGGCCACCTTTTCTGGAGTAATCCCAAAGTACCCTAACCTAGGCCTCCTTTTTAGGAGTAAGCCCCAAGTACCCTAACCTGGGCCCTCTTTTCAGAAGTAAGCACCATGTACCCTAACCTGTCCCTCCTTTTCAGGAATAATCCTCAGTCATAATTCACCAAATATGGGCATCCTCTTTAGGAGTAGGCCCCAAACCTTAATTCCTTTAAGCTGGGTTTCCTTTTCAGGAATAATCCCTAGTCTCAAATATGGGCATCCTCTTTAGGAGTAAGCCCCAAGTCCCTTAATTTTCGAATCCCTTTAACCTAGGACTCCTCCATAGGAATAAGCCCCAGTATTAATTTCTCTTAACCAGTCATAATTCCTTTTGATCTGGGATTCCTTCTTAGGAGTAAAACCCAATCATAAGTCCCCTCAAAAATTGGTCATCTTCCTTAGGAGTAAGCCACAAGATTAGAGTATCCAAATCTCCATGAAGCACATATACCTTTATGGACCCTTTTCATGGATTTCTTCCCTAAAGAAAATCTTAATCCTCATATATTTGGGCAGTCATGCATACATAAGCCCCACATCATTGCATGGAACAATTGTCTGGTTTCACCAATACCTCTTGTTTCTCACACCGAGCATGACTCACATGATATTAGAGTGTAAAAGTAATCATGACATCTTTCTTTGAGCCATCAATCATGCATAAACATCATACTCCCTTTCTCGCACTACGTGGGTTCTGATTCTTTTTCCAAAACAAAGGATAGATAGGTAGCCCATCAGTGGGTATGATCCCAACTCTGAAATAATACATGTCCTTCTGAATGACAATAAAATTCAAGTGCCCCACTGAGTGTCTTTGAAACCAGTATGGTTATCATAATGACCAAGATACTTTTATGTATTTAAGGATACCATCAACTAAGAATCTCTAACAAACACATATGATTCCTTATCGATGAAGAACCTAGAATACATATAAAAGATTCTATAAATTTCCTTCTTATCAATCATTGATTGTCAGATTTAAAGGAAAGAACATTTTATACCTAGTAATGTAATAAGTATTCAAGAACATAACTTAAATCTATAAAGAGAGTCCTGGAGTAGACAATAATTCCCCTAAAAAAAGTGTGATGAGTCCGACCTCCCATCCTCTCGACAAATGAAAATTCCTATGCCTCATGAGTCCACAATTAATGAGCAACTACCTTTGTAAATTAGGTCTAAATGGATATGGAATCATTGGATGTTTCCAGTTCTACAAACAAACCCGTTAGAAACCGATTGGAATGTTTGAACCATCAATCAATGAGGTCATCCCCAATTCTAGAGGAAACAAAAAATGGTAAACCCGACGTGAATCCTTAACCAAGTTAAAATGATGATTTTCTTATTTGTTAGGCCCCTATTTAAACTCAATGAGAGGGACAACAAAGAAATCAATGACATTTTTTCTCATCCAAAAGATGTAGTGGCCAGATTTATCTTCATTATGTCGGTTATATCAAATAGGAAATCTTTTCCAAGATTATCTGCATTGTGAAATGGCTTCTCTTAAGTTCACACTCGTGAATACGTCTGCTGTGAAAACCATTGTTGTGAATTCCATTGCTGCTACTCCTGATGGATCGTGGTCCACTCTGAGGACAACATCGCCTACTCAGCATCTTCAATGTTGGATGTCAAATGCGCTGGTTAAAGAGTACTGTTAAAACGGTACCATTCCAACTCTGGAGGCTGCCCGACAAGCCCGCCAAGTGAACAAATCACACTGGTCGTTCGGACAACGATGACCAGTGATTAAGAAGCAGGTGGTTCCAACCACTGTTTTTAACCGTTTCGGGTCGTTATCCCCGTAACTCAATCACCACTCACTCCCATTTTCTGAGGAGGTGAATGAGTAGTCTCATCAGGGCCTTAATTCAAGGAGACAGGAGTCCTTCCCATGGGCTCCCACCAACAATCGCCACTAGACTCATTTGGCAGTGTGCCCTCAACATGATGAGGGTATCGACTCCAGGTGTTCGGCTCAGGTTCCTCAAACCCGAGTAGGCAAAACAAATCTACAGAGGCGAAATCCGGTCAATAGTGAGCAGGTTCTCATCTCTGCTATCTCGGGAGAATTCCACGAACCTAACTTGGTGACATGAAATGAGCGGGCACATACACCCGTCCGTTTTAATTCCGTTGTCCAGCAAAATCGTCTGGCAGCAGCACGCCAATCCCACCAGGAAATTCCAGCAGAGTATTATAGACAGGAACATACACCTGCTAGTATTGATCAAGCCTACCAACGGTCTCATTTGGTAGCACCAGGAGAGGTTAGTCGGAATGCTCCGAAGACAAACAGGATGTAGATTCAACTCTCTACCCCCACACATGAGTACTATCAGGATTCACTGATAGGAAAAAGAAGATAGGATCAGGCACACACACCTACTCCATGCACGGAATGGACTTATATCCATGTTACAGTAGCTGAAGTCACCAAGAATATTCTATCAATGGTGAATGAGAGGAAGAAAAGCCCTGATCATATTCTGGATGCTTTCCAGGATATTATAACAGTTTCAGCATCTTCTTAGGGAAAGACACATAAATCTATCCCTACCAGTGGAGTGACAAATCAACAATTCACTCCGAAATAGACACACACAACTGTTCGAGTCCAAGAGGGTTGTGGGGCGTATTCCCCTATATCATACGGACAACCAATTCAGGCACATACACCTGATTTGAGTAGAGATCGTAAGCCTATCCTATTCATCTCTCTTGATCAGGCACATACACCTGCTCAGAGTAGCCACTTTCATCAACAAGTGGTTTCCAAGGCGAGTAAGAAAGCGTCTAAGAAGAAGACTCACCTAGCACAGTCAAGAGATCAAGAGCCAATCTGTAATAAGGCATTGCTCGATGCTGGAGTTTTTGAAGCCCTCAAACAATTATTTGTTGTAATCCATGATTATATTCCCTTATTTCCCAATAGTGGGAACATTAATTTAGAGGTTCTTCAATAGACACTTCCTTGTGAAGGCTTGCTTCATGACAGTTCAGTCGATCTTGAAGTTTCATCTTCAGATGAGAGCTAAAATAACCTTCTTGTGTGGCCAAAAGACCAAGGATCAAGGGATCTCATCTTTTGTTGTAACCCACCATGGTGGTCCTCCCCATGATGATGAATTTCATTGTGAAATTCCTCTCCGCAGTAGTGATGCACATTGCCCGGAAAATGCTCCAGTGGACAATATAGTGCCGATAAAGCCTTGTTATCTTGAGGCACTTGCAAATGTGAAACCAGTCATGTATGATGCTTCATCGCTAGTAGCTGAAATACTTTCTCAACAAGAAGACAGCCCAGGGTTTAGGTTGTTCTCTGAACCACCCCTAAGTCATGTATCTTCTAGTTTGACCAGTGATTTCTCTACCAATCTTGTTGAATCTGATGAAGCAATAAGGAAACACCAGCTATAGTCAAATCAGGTAGAAGAATCTTCATTGAATGATAAAGTGGAAATTATGAACATGAGAAAATAGCTGGCGAATGGTGAAGTGCCAGACATGTTTTTCCTCTGGCTGACTCTCAATATGACATTCTAGAGATGTTGACGGAAGATGGAATTTATGACATTCATCTCAACATACAAAAAACTCTTTGTGATTTGAAAAAGAAATTATTATCTTATAATGAATATGAAAATCATGTTAAGATAATAGAAGGGTCACAACGTCAGATTGATTTGGAATCTCTATCAGTCTCTCGATATCTGAAGGCTGAAAAGCAGCAGCAAGCCCTTCAGCGTTCATGCCTTGGTGCACTAAGAAAATTGTGCCAGTTATTTGCCAATGCCCCATCTGGTATTCATGTCAGAGGATGGGGTGTTCATGGAGCACTACATTTCGTTTTGCTCTCTAGTCAGCACAGCCCGCCGAAAATGGTCTCATGCAATGTTATTTCCCATGGCCGGCCACAGTCAATGGGTTTTGTTTGTAATCAAAAGCTTTCCCAAGATCCGGCTTCAACTAGTTCCTCTCAAAATCAAGAATACAGAGAACAATTTGTTGAATTACTCCTGCATCATGAAAACGAGAATATTGAACATGCCTCTCATATGGAGCAAGCACATCACCATGTGACCGAAGTGTCAGAAATCATCCAACGGTCTTTTGAGCCGGGTGATAAAAGTGGATGTTGATTGATGCATCTAGCTAATTTCCGGACCAAAGTCCAAAAGATCAATAGAGATTTTAAGAAAGTCTCAAACATAGCATGTCAAGATCCACACAAACTTTCCAGACTGGGGACTCTTTTAACCCAACCCTCGGAATCAACAAATATGATTCACGAAGTTAAGCAAAGGCAGCAGGAACAGCCCCAGTCCACCGGACTGGGGACTTTTCCAAATCATCAATCCCCTCCTCAGCGAAAGCTGGTGTTCTCTCGATTGGGGAATAATCCACAAGAAGAACGAAGAGATAAATTATTAGGATACTCTCTCCAAATTACATTTTGCCAAGAAGTTCCTGAGGGATCATATCAACGAAAGGTAATGTCTCGTTAGGGGAATGGCAGAAGACAATATCACAGAAATGCTGATAAAAGGGATATGATGTGTTATGCGTCAATTAATTTCATTAATTCCATTATTGATGATCATATAGAAAATGAGACTAACTCAGGGGACTCAGATGAAGAGGTTCCTGCTCCAGAAGTTGTACGCACAGACACAAATGAAGAAGGTGTGCATACATGAAATCAAAGGATTACCCAGAATCTAGGTAATCCTTCTGGTAACCCACTTCCCCCTCTCTTAAAGGGAGCTAACAAGGGGAAAGGAATGAATCTGGTTACATTCCCTTCCTATGGAGAAGGCCAATATCTCTCACTAGAGCAAATTTTTGCACAACAGGAAGAAGAAATGAAGGAATTGGGGAGGTTGAATGCAGAACTACATCAGGGTAGTCTTCTTCCTAAGCGTGCTGGAGTCAGTCAGTCAAAGGAATTTGTTGTGGCTACTAAAATGGATCAAGAATATCCTCCTTTATTAGTACACCCTCACAGGTCTAATCCTAGAGGTCAAGTACAACTACAATTGGCGGTGCTACCATTACCAGCTCCAGTCATTGCACCAACCCAAGTCCAAGTTCAACAGAATGTTTCTCAAAAGCTAATAACTACCATTGATTCATTAACATCTCAGTTAGAGACTATGGACGGGAAGCGTGCGCAGGTTCAACCAGAAAAGAGATCTTACCCTGAATGGGTAGATTCAATCCTTCCCCCATCAAGTTTTGGGAACCCTTTATTCCCTATTTTCAGTGGATCAGGCGATCCTGAATATCATTTGGTGCATTATGTGTCTTGTTGTGATCCTATGATGGGAACTATGGAAAATCAAGAAGCAGTGAAACTCAGATGCTTCGTGTGAACCTTGCAAATACCAGCTTTTGTTTGGTATACAAGCTTGCAATCTCGGTCAATTACGGGGTGGGAAGATCTTCGCAAAAAATTACTTCTTCATTTCAGCTCAATGTTGCCAAAGACAATAATTATTTATCTCACAAACTGTAAGAAAATGGAGTATAAAAGGGTATCAGATTTCATTTCTCGCTGGAGGGGAGTAACATATTCCCTAAGCTTAGCACTCCCTTAGGAAGAACTGTTTCCAATCTGTGAGGCAAATCTGTGTGACGAATTACGCACGCCGTTGATCCCTTTGAAATATACAAGAGGATTTCGAGACCTTACTTCAATCACTCAACAGATTGAAGATTCTCTTACAAAGACTAGGGTTAAATCTTGTGTAATTCCATCAGCTCCAGGAAGGAGAATGGGTAAAGCAGATACTGCTACAATTATGCTTAATCAAGCACCTGTACCTACTTCTACTTAAAAACCTTCATCTTCTCAAAGGGCTCCACCTCCTGGGCATCAAAAACAGAGGCCATTTTGTCAAGATGTTCAAAGAAATAAAAGACGAAAACAATTCGAGGATTTTAACGGCAAAGTTTACTCTTTCTGAAATGAACAACTTCTGGGTTACTTCATTTCAGCTCTGGAAAATAATTTGGTTCAATTTCAAAGGCCCAAGAGGCCAAATAAGGAATGAGATGAAGACCATCCCAACTATTTCCCCTTTCATCAAATGTTGGAGCATCCCATCCATGAGTGTTTTGTCTTAAAATACCTCCTGCAAAAGATGGTCGACTCGGGAAAAGTCAAATTAAAAGGTGTTCATCTCAGGTAGCATGTGTTACTGCTACAGTTCCAGAGGAGGAAGGCGAGGGGGAAGAAGTTAAGAACAAAAATTCACAAAAATATGATGATTAGATTATTAGAAAGATGATCAAATGAACTCATGCTATTTTGTGAACACAATTGAAGAAACCAATTGTGCCTTCTTCCATGAATTCCACAGCAAAACCTTCTTCATCAGAGAAAAAATCCTCCAAGAAATGACATGATTAAAATAAAGAAAAAGAATTAGAAGAAGATGAGTATGTGTCAAAGACAAAGTTGTCTTTGACTTTGGCAGACTTCATGCCATCTACTTCAAATTTATGGGCACCGCCCCATCAAATGGAACAGCCTAAACAGGCTAATCCGGAAGAGTCTTCATTGGATGAAGAGTTGATTTTCGATTCTGTAAATATGATTCAATTAACAAATCCATATGCTAGTCACAGTTTCGATTTTAATGAGCCCAAATTACCTATATCAAATAGAGGAATCAGAGGAATTTCTAGAGGATCAGGATACAGGGGAAGACATGGATCTTTCAGAGGCCACTATTCCAATTCTACCCCTGCTAGAACTGTGTATGAGGCAGAAACGTGTGGTAGATCCCTTCAACGAGCTCAACAAGAACAAGAAATTTCTTCAACACAAGGCAGACTCGGCCCTAGCACAATTATTCTGGAAGATTAGTTGAGGGTTCCATATTCTTCCTCTCAGCAAGTAAATAGTCCTAATCGGTCTAATCTTCAAAATCTAGGAGTATTTCCAACTCCTTTCCCGGTACAAGATCCATCAAATTACAAAGAATCATCTTCCAAGGCACCTACTAAACCACATGTTCCTGTTGGGAAATGTAGATTGTTAGATCCAAAGTATGATATATTGAAACACCTGTCCCATGTACCGGCCATGTTATCAATTCTAGATGCCTTGAATTTATCAAAGGATCTTCGTGATGCACTCATTGAGGCTTTGTCAAGTCCTCAAGAGTTTGAAACTGAAATTGTTGCAGCTGAAGTCTACCATGTAGAGAAATATCCTGCAGAATTCCATGCAGTAATATCATTTACTGATGAAGATGAAGATGATGTCATGCATGGAAATATTATACCTTTGTACTTATGTGGAAAGCTCAAAGGCATAGACATCCAATGTGTTTTTAATGATAATGGTTCAGGAGTCAACCTAATGCCCATTAGTACACTTCGTCGATTGGGCCTCACGGAATCTGATTTGTCTCTTTCTACATTGATGTTACAAGGATATGATAAAAACGAATCGGAACCATGGGGTGAGACTACACTCAGAACTCAGTTTGGAGATCATGTGACCAATTCAAATTTCATGGTTCTTAATCAAGACTCAGCCTTCAACATCTTGCTTGAAAGACCCTTGCTACATCGGCATGTGGCTATCCCTTCGTCATACCATCAATGTCTCAAGTTTGTTTTGATGGTCAAGTTGGGACATTATATGGTGATAAGGCCTCATTCAATACATGTGAATCTCAATACATTGAGATAGAATTATAACACATGAAGGGAATGGAGGAATCTACAACAAATGATATTACCAAAGTAAATTCTCCGTATGGTTTGGAAAAGATTCCAGTAAACCCATTAGCACATGTGAGTACAGATTATGTACTGCCTATCAGTCAAATTAATAGGATAGACCCAAATAAAAATACTCTTATGGAAAGATACATAATTTCAATTACGGCAATTGAGCCAGACAACATGGGAGAAAGTGGTGATTAACCAAGCAACGATGAAAGATCAAATGGAGATGTCTTCATTTCATCTGCTGAAATCCAGCAAGTCTATACTTCACAAATAAAGCCATGGAAAGTTATAGAAATGTCAGAGGTAAATGATGATTTCAATTCTCAATCCATCATCTCCTCTTTATTACCCAAAGAAGACCCTTCATCATCAATCAGGTAGGAAATGGATGCTTCTTCTTCAAGATGTGAAAATTTTCACATCTCTTCTGATCATGGAAAATTCTGCTTCATCATCTACTATGCTTGTGGAAACAGAGCAAATAAAACATGTTGAAGAAGAAGAATAAGATCTCATAGATTCTCCTCCAGCATTTTAAGAGGGTATCTCTACTACTGTATATGAACTCAGAGAAATCAATCTTGGTACAAAATAATATCCACGCCCCACTTTAATCAGTGCGGTCATGACTCTTGAAGAGAAAGAGATTTATATTTCCTTTTTAAAGCAAAATCGTGACATATTTTCTTGGAACTATACAGAGAGGACCGGGCTTGATCCTAATGTTGCTACTCATCATTTGTGTTTACCAGAAGAACATCGAGGATTTAAGTAAGCCGCGAGAATAACACACCCAACCAATGCTTCCAAAATTGAGGCTGAAGTGGATAAGATTATCAAAGCTAACTTTATCAGAGAAGTTCAATATCCCAAGTGGTTGGATAATATTGTCCCCATGAAGAAGAAGAACAGAAAAATTAGAGTTTGCATCGATTTCAGAGATCTTAATCGGCATAGTCCTAAGGATGATTTTCCAGTTCTGATTATCGAACTCCTGATTGATGCAGAAGCTGGCTATGAAGAACTTTCCTTCATGGATGGATATTCCGGATATAATCAAATCCTAATTGCTCTAGATACTGTGGAATCTACATCCTTCAGAGCCCCTCAAGGTGTGTTTTGCTATCGGGTAATTCCCTTCGGCCTAAAGAATGCAGGCACAACATATCAGTGTGCCATGCGTTGTATCTTCAAACCCTTTTTAGGTAAGTTTGTTGAATGTTATGTGGATGATTTGGTAGCCAAATCCAAACAAAATTCTAATCACTTGGCTGATTTAGAAGTCATATTCCACAAACTTCGGCAACATAATTTGAAGATGAACCCCTTAAAATGTGCTTTTGGGGTAACCTCAGAAAAATTTATTGCCTTCATCATACGCCATCATGGTATTGAGGTCGATCCTAAGAAGACAAAGTCAATCCTTTTCATGTTACCTCCTAGAAATTTAAGAGAATTGATAGAAATTCAAGGAAACATAGCCTATATTCGGTGATTCATCGCCAATTTTTCAGGAAAAAGCTTACACTTCACCAAATTGATGAAGAAGGGAGTCACTTTCATGTGGACTGAAGAATGTCAAGAAGCATTCGATATTCTCAATATGTATCTCTTGAGTCCACTGGTGTTAATTCCACCTGTTGAAGGAAGACCACTTATCCTATATGTGAATTATTTAGAGTGATCTTTGGGTGCCTTTCTTACTCAGAAGAATGATGCTGGGAATGAAAACAGTCTCTACTATCTCAGTCGGACTATGCTTGAAGCAGAAACCCGATACTCCAATATTGAGAAGTGCTGCCAAGAATTAATCTTTGCAGTTCAAAAGATGAGACACTACCTGCAACATCACAAGGTCCAATTGGTATCTTGCAATAACCCACTCAAATTCATCCTTAGTCGTCCAATGTTTACAGGACGTCTGGCATGGTGGGCAGTTATGTTGCAGCAATTTGATATTCAATATGTGTCTCAAAAGGAAATAAAGGGACAAGATCTAGATGATTTTCTTACTGAACACCCTTCAGTGGTAGACACATCTTCAGTTATTGAACTCCCTGATGAGGAAGTTTTCTTTATTCATGAAAGCTTTCAAACATGGGAAATGTACTTTGATGGTGCCTCCAGAAGTTCAACAGGGAGGAAAATGGAAAATCCTAAATTCAACAAAGTTGGATTAGGGATTGTACTCATATCTCCAAAAAAAGGCAGTGTTACCTTATTCCTTCTTATTGTGGCAAGGTGGTAAAAATAATGAAGTGGAATACCAAGCACTCATTGTAGGATTGGAGTTAGAGCTTCAAGCACAAGTGAATCACATAAAGGTGAAAGGTGATTCAAACCTGGTAATCAAACAAGTCAACGGGGATTATGCAATCCGAAAAGAATAACTAATCCCTTTGTATGATTACGTCAGAGAGTTAATGGAGGAGTTTCCTTCGGAACCGAAATTTTATTATGTCCCAAGATCACAAAATGCCCAAGCTGATGCATTGGCTAATATAGCCACATATCTGGAAGATCCAGATCAGGATGAGACAACCATCAGTATTTCCCACCCTCGTGCGATTTCACCTTATGTTCGAACCAGAATAGAGGAGATTAATGAAATTAGTCCCATTCTTGAACCATATGGTCATTCTACAGGATGGATGACACCTATCAGAGAATACCATCAAAATGGACCACTTCCACCTGATAGATCTGGGAAAGAACAAATCTGGCGATGTGTGGTCAATTTTACTCTTTATGATAGCCCATATCACCTAGAGAAAATTCTCTACAATCGTAGTTTTGATGGAGTTATCTTTAGATTCATTGAGGGTGAAGAGACAATGGATGTCCTGAAAGAAGTGCATGTCGGAGTCTGTGGTGCCCCCCAGTCTGAACATAGACTGTCTGATCAGATTTGAAGGCTTGGATACTTTTGGCCTTTAATGAGACAAGATTGTGTTTATTTCACAAAGAAGTGTCATTCATGCCAAGTACATGCCAACTTCATTCATCAACCTCCAGAGTTTCTTCATACAGCTAAATACTTATAGCCATTTGCCACATGGGGAATGGATATGGTGGGACCTTACACATCAGCAAAGGTCAATAAGATTAAGTATACTCTTACTGCTACTGATTTCTTTTCCAAATGGGCAGAGGCAGTGCCTCTGAAGGAAGTCAGTTCTAAATTCATTGTTAGCTTCATCAAGTCTAACATTATTACCAGATTTGGTTCCCCTCATACCATATTGACGGAAAATGGCACCAACTTCTGTTCATCTGAGGTGAAGAAATTGTATCAAGAATACAACATCAAATCCAATCATTCATCTCGGTATCATGCAGCGGCCAATGGGCAGATAGAAGCTTTCAATAAGAATCTATCAAATATACTGCAAAAGATGGTGGATAAAGATAATAAGTCATGGCCTGATAAACTCTTTCATGCTTTATGGGCTTATCGGACCACCACCCACACTGTAACGCGGTCAACTCCATATTCGTTGTTATATAGAAGGGAAGCAGTCCTGCCAATTGATGTTCAACTACCCTCACTTAGAGTAGCCATTTTTGATCAGTCATCTGTAGATGAGCAATCTCAAAAGCGATTGAATAAATTGGAACAGTTAGTTGAGAAATGATTGTGCACTTTGCACCACTTGGAAGACTATCAAAATCGAATAGCACAAGATTTCAACAAAAAAGTTCATCTTCGTTCATTCATTCAGGGAAAATTGGTATTAGTTCTCAGAACTCCAATGATACTTGGAAAGAAACTTCCCAAGCTTGAGCCAAAATGGGAAGGACCTTATTCAATACATATGGTCTACTCCAATGGAGCTTATTCATTAATCTCAATGGATGGAGAACTCATCACTACTCCAACCAATGCCAGATTTCTGAAGAAGTATTTTGTATAAACACAAAATTTATTCACCATCGTCCAACATGACGTTAAACTATGTCCCCTTCATAGTCCTTGCTATATGACGTTAAACTATACAGCAATGTTCCATGAATATGACCTTAAACTATTTGTATTTATTTCGTCCAACATGATGTTAAACTGTAACATCCTAGCTACCTGATACTAAACTGTATAGAAGTCACATACGTCCAGTAAGACGTTAAACTGCATAACCAACGGTCCATGCATACGACCATAAACTATTGGCACTTACGTCCAACATGAAGATAAACTGTATTGTCCCTTTTTCATCCAACATGATGTTAAATAGTGTAAAAGTCCCTAATACGTCCAACATGACGTTAAGTGGTGTAATATTTTGTCCTCACTGCATGACATTAAACTGCTCAGTCCCCCTTTCGTCCAACATGATGTTAAAATATACTGTCCCCATCGTCCTAGCTACATGACACTAAACTGTACAAAAGACCTTTAATATATCCGACATGACATTAAACTGTACTTTGTCACTACTACATGACATTAAACTATGCAGCACCAATAGTCCTAACTACAAGACGTTAAACTGCATAGTCCCTTCATATGTCCTACATGACATTAAACTGTGAATCGTTAAGGTTGTTGTTACCTCTTGTTTCTCACACCGAGTATGAATCACGTGAGCTTAGAGAAAATTTCAACCATAACACCCTCTTTGGGCCGCTAACCATGTGTATGTCCCAATATCATTTTTTAGGTCGTTGTCCCCAAGAACAACTTGATAATTAATTCATTCTTTAATTGAGCTACGCGGACTTTAATCCTTGCCTTCTAGGCTGGGTATGTAGGAAACCTCCTAAGGTTCAAGCCCAAAACCAATCTCTGCACATCGGTTCACCTCCGTCTCATATAATGTTGATTTGTGAAACCGTCCCCAGAATCAATATCATTACATTGGTTCACTTCTGTCCATGCTATATGACGTTAAACTGTACAACACTTTTTTTCCAGTATGACAATAAACTACAATATACATTGATACCCTCACCTAAGAGGGAATCATTATTTACATTTATTTTCAATCATGTTTCATTCAAAAGACTACGTACATACATGGAAATGCACAAACCTTTTATATTAGGTTAAATCATCATTGCACTAATGTCCCCTTTCACCCATCACATGTACGAACCAAATTTGTACATAGGGTAGTTTTAGATCTACGTGGGCTTGATTCCCATCCTTATGGGATACGCAGGAACGTTCGAGTGTCCCTCAAATACAGCCCCAGTCTTTTGGGCTTAAACCCAAAATTCCACATTCAGTCCCCTGGCTGAAAATTCCCCATGAAAACACACACTATGTATTTCTTATAATGGTCTGAGCACTATGACCCTAAACTAAGATGTCTAATCCTTTTGTCTCGCATGACGTTAAACCATAGTTTAAGAACTACGTATGTCTTGATTCCCATCCTTATGGGATACGTAGTGAAGTCCAACATTTCAATTCAAGACCTAGCCACAACATGATTATGGTTAGCATTGATCTGTGTATATCTGCATACATTGTACAATACCCATCTTTATATGTCATAATTGTAACCTTAAATATTTTCATATCCTCATAACCCTTTTTCTTAACTTCTAATCACAAAATGCCTGAAATTCTGAGAGTACTTTTTCCTGACCATTCAGCACATGCCCTTAGGCGGCCTTGCATAAACAGTCTACATAATGGACCTGTCAGCCAAAAGATGATATTATTTGACTATCCAGTCAATGCCCTTAGGTGGCCCTGCATAATTCAACCCCCTAACGGGTTTGTTAAATACTGGTAACTTCATTCTTGGGATGAAAGCCTCCTTTTTTTTTATTTGTCTTAATGAAAATATGTAGGGATCCGCAAATATAGCCATCCTTAATATACTTGTCCCATATCTTTTCTCATGATCGGAAAGTATTCAAGTCGATGGTTTATATTCTCCTTCCCTACATTTGGGTCAGACCTTCATAGGAGTGATATTCATCCAGTTCTTCGATAATCTTGTTTGGAAATATCTTCTCCATATTCAAGTACCTCTTTCTATACAGTAAATTCTATAATTTGGAAAATTTGAATCTTCATAAACATTCACTAGATTTTTAGCACTAGAAAAGTAAATTTCTGAGAGTTCTTTTTCCTGACTATGCAGTACATTCCCTTAGGCGGCCTTTCATAAGTAGTCTGCATAACGGACCTGTCAGCCAAAAGATTCTATTTATTTGACTATGCATCCAATGCCCTGAGGTGGCCCTACATAATTCAACCCCCTAACGGGATTGTTAAATAATGGCAACTTCATTCTTGGAAACTACTTCTTCTAATTCCTTTTTGATCTTTTTCATATCATTCCTCTTATTCAAATATTCTTAAGTCATAGTTTACATATTTTCCCTCATACATGAGTATGGTAATGTGTTTTCAGATAAATTGTCAAGGAATTGAGTCAATTTTAATCCATTTCGGTCAAGGCTATTCTGACTTTAATCATTGGCCTCTTTATATCCAAAGTACATGACCATAAACTGCCCATAAAAGACAAAGGAAATCTGAATAAAAGTCAAGTTCCAACTCACTAAACATACATTTTGTATGATTTAGGTAATATTGATAAATTAAAAGATTCAAAGTTTATAGGGTTATTTACATTAATCCAAGTAAAAAATCAAACTATTCTTACTAGGCCCATTGGCTTAGGTAAACTTTAAAGCAGGTAGCGAAAGAATACAAGCATAGATGATTGAAAATAAAAGTACTCTCCATTGATGCACTATAATTAGAGGAACATCCATAGATTGGAGCCCCTTCTCTTATTCAAAAAATTACAAAAGACTATCAACATAAGTCTTCACTTAATGTACAACTTCTCGAGCTTCATCAGCAGCTACTTGAAGCTTGTGAACTCTACCAGCTTCACTTTTCTCAGCTTGATGGAGTGCCTTATTGGCATCTGCAATGGATTTCATACCATTCATTTGAGATCCCTCCAATGAATTATGGAGCTGGTCAAGTTCCCCAATAACAACATCTAACTGTTGCTGGAGCATCACCTGCTGGATGACTTTTTCTTTGATCTTATGCTTCATATCATTCATCTTGGCAGCATAATCAGCTTCAGCTCGGGATACTATAGCCTCAAATGTTCTGATATTGACTGACAGCTTCACCCTGGTCAGATATTCATGTCACTTTTTCTCCTGCTCCCTTTTTAAGATGACTTGTTTCACCGTGGTATGGATCTCTTGGTATCCAAAACCGCCAAGTCCAAGCATGATGAACTGGGACGATAACTGGGAAATCTTTGATGACATCTCTTCAAGAGGCACTTCAGATATGATTTTCCATATGTTGTTCCTTGCCTTGCATCATGAAAATCTGAGGACCTTAAGCACCATTGGGTCTGATTCGACATCATCATCACAGGGGGTATTTAATCTGGGATTAATGCAATTAAGGAAGTGCCATATTTTGCCCTTTCCCCCCTGACCCTGGTTGCTTTACCTTCTACTATTGTTTGGGCGGGAGTTGGGACTTCACCTCCAATTATAGCCATTGAAGTTGATAGCCCTGTTTGATCAATTAAATGTATGGTTAGTTTCATAGAATAATGAAAGTTCGTTGTCTATCTTGAAAACTCAGTACAATCATTACCTAACAGTAGATTAGCAGCATGAGAAGAATCCTCACCATCTTTCCCAGTTTCAAAAGGATATTCAAGATGGGTCTCAGGAGGGTTTACTGGGTTTAGCTCCTCTTAAGCTAATGTTTCTGCAATGGTAGGGTTGACATCAATGTCCACACCCTCTTCAGGCATTGGCAGTTCAACAGCTTCTATGGATGGAATTGTATATTATTTTCATTCATCATTAGAAGTGTAAATTTTAAGAAAATTTACTGGACGAATGATAAAAATCACGCCCAAGGTCTTCTAAATCACATGATAACTTATCATGATCATAAAATTCTTCGAAAGACATGACATGATTCATCATTTAATCCAATGATATTTTAGAATCCTGGTTAGTCTCACCAGTGGGAGCATTTGATGTTTCCTCTTGGCGACCCTCATTCTGTTTCCCCTAACCCTAGACAGCTTCTTTAGGAAGGATGGTTGATCATGTTGCTGCAACTGCCAATGATTCTGGTGCAGGTTCTTATCTACTTGTAGCAGAAGCAGGAGCAATACTGGGAATAGATGTTGGCTCTTTTTCAGAAGCATCCAAGTCAGTTTGAATTTGAGTTTGTTCTACAGCACCCTCTGCGGTCCTTAGAGGAGGATCAGTCTTTTTCCTCAGAGGGGAAATTGAAGAATCCCCTGAAATCCCCAGAAATATGAGCAAACTTTTCATGGGTATAGATTCATGATTATCTAAAGTAATTACCACTACTGATAAAGCGTTTAGCAGTGGACTTCCTCCTTCGTTGCCTTTGTCCTTTTGGCTTTTTAGGAGTATCACCAGTCTCCCTTATTGGAACTTGAATTGGTGAATGGAAGGCCATATCCAACTCCACATTCATGGCCTGCTGTCCTGGAGATATCTCACCTGATTCACGAGGAGACTCAACACAAGCCCCAATGGCAGTACCACCAGGGTTGTACTGTGGTGAAGGAACCTCAGCAGTTCCCTTCTTTGAGAGCTGCAAGGTGAAGAAAATAATTTCCTTGAGTAACAATGATTCGACTGAAATCAAGTTGTGAATTATATAAGGAAAGATAACTTACATCTTCAGGAGCCACATAATCATGCCACTATTCATCAGTCCACTCAGCGGTGCCACGATCTATCAATTACTTCACCTGTTTTGTGAAAGGAATGGAATTTTCAGTGCCATATATGAGCATTTCCAGCTCTCTGATGTAAGCCCGCACTTCATTGGGGTTTTCCTCGTATTGGATATCTTTAGAAGCCACAGGATTCCCTATTCCAAGGAGTTTTAAACCCTCACACAAATCCAGCTAGGCAGTCTTAGTACAACAATATAGACTCTGCCATGTCTGGACAGCCTCTGGTCGTAGATATTCACTGCGTGTACCAGAAGGCTGTGAGGAAGGCCCTTCAATTTTCAACTTCAATTTCTTCCCAGCTCATGCACCTATTGATATAGAATAAGAAAATAAGACTTATTTCTTTATAAAGTGATGGTGATTAAATTACCACAGTGAAGTAACTCACCAGGCGTTGATGGAGTAGGTCTTTTGATTCTAACCGGAGGATTATATCGGGCACGAGGCCGCTTTTCCACTTTTTGTGCCTCATCATCCACATCATGGGAATCTAGTGAATCAGTCCTAGAGAAGGAATCTGGAGAATCAGCTTCAGGTGGGAAGCATCACCTTCATGGGGAAGGGTTCCTTTCTCTACAGTCCTCTTCCTTTTCCCCACCCAATAAACTGGGTGATTCAGTACCCCTTTAGGTTATGATGTTATCCAGTGCTCGACATACCATGTAGTCAGGTTATGTGACACTTTTTCAACTGGTAGATCAAATACCGCCCCTATATTCTCTCTTGATGTCAGCAGCCACAGTTATCGAGCAACCATCAGATGTAGCTCTAACCTGACATGTACTGGCGGAGATACATCAATCTATTGCAGACACTTGAATTGACGTGCAAATCAATATGGATCATAGGCCTCACATATATTTTCTCTGTCAATCCTGGCAACTAGCACACCATCTTTGCAAGCTAGCATGTATGCCCTCAAATCCAAGTGGGTTGTTCCATCGTCAACAAACCGCCCAGTTGGCGGATTTCCATAGGGAAAGAAGTTTAATTCCTTAAACATGTTCTACCACACTTTCATGTCATAGGCATTAAGATCTAATGGAGAAACTCCAGAGAATTCCTTCACTGACATCCTGAAAGAACTTCCAGGAATTTTTACTCTATTCTATACATTATATGTCTTGAAGTGAGTGGTGATCCATCCCCATTAAACTTGGAATGGTCCCACTATTCGTAAAAGAGATTTAGCCATGAAGACATGATGTAACTCCTGTGAATCTATTCTAAAATGGGGGTATCCAACCCAACCCATTTTCCCTAATCCAACTTTTCCACAATAATGAAGGTCCCTGGAATGACGCCTCCCTTAAAATCCCTGACTGGAAAGCGATAAACACTGAGACACAAAGCCAAGATGCCATCCAGATGAGTCTTCTTTGGGATCCTTTGATTCACCTCATATCCCCACTTCTCAAACTCTCCTACTTCTAGAGTTGGCTAGAATGTGCCAGTAGCACCACTATTCTCAGGTTTTGGGCAGGTAGTAGGACGGGTGGGCCTCTTATCCTTGGATTTCTTTTTCTTGGATCCTTTTTCCTTCAGCTCCTTCTCCTTTGGCTCCTTATCTTTCTTCTCAATAAGAAATATATTCGTCCACTCCTCTGGATGAATATCCTTTATAGAATGAGTTAAGGAGGTATCTGAACTCTTGATCCTATGGAAGATTTTAAATAATTCCTGAGCCAAAGAAGGAGTCTTCTCTGAATCATTCCAAGTCACCTTGGGAGGAATGAATTCATCATAAATATCGCCCAAAATTGGAACCCATGAGATCCTATGGACATCCCATATACTGATGCCTACTTCTCCATGAGTCAGATGTAAAGAATTGGTTTCTGGTATCCAGTGGCTGAGTATCTTTAGCACGAAGTTATCATGTCTGTAAACATATGTTTTCCCAACCCAGACAGCTTCGTATATAGTAACTCCTTTCAGATCTTCGACAAACTCTGCACAGGTTTGTCGTATCCAGTATGCCCACATCCATGTTGGCTTCACACCTCCCCCTGAACGGAAGTCCTAACTTTTCTTCCAGCCTTTGGATTGATCTATCTGAGCATTTTGAAAGATTGAAGGATGACAATGTGGTTGCAGCTTCGGCTTATGAGGTTTCATATCTGGCATACAAGGGCTACGATGCATCATGTGGGCCTTCTCCACTATTCCAGCATTTATAAATCCTCCTCCACATGAGATATTTGCTGAAGAAAAGTTAGTGTAACTCGGAAAACATGAAAATGGAATATATTTCTTTGCTTCTAGAATAGTTACTTCTCACCGATGGCCATAACCATACAAAGGCAGATAAGTGCTTTGTGGGAAATCAAAGTGATATTTCTTCAGATACTTTGCCAGATCTGGGAGAGTGCTATCACAGATGGTATAATAATCATGGCCAACGATATCCGTCATTTCATCAATTCTTTTGCTTTCCAGTTCATCAGTCGTTCCAATTCTTCTTGGATCCATTGAATCTACACAAAAGTTCAATAAATTAACTCTTAAATGGGTTTATTTTTCATAAAATTTGTGAAGGAATTCAGAAAAATGGAAAATGCATTAAGGCGCAAAAGTCTAAACTTGGCACGCAAGTACGGATGTGTCTTGCAAGTGTTAATGTGATGCGCAAGTTTTTGGTGCGCAAGTATAACTGCACAAATCCAAATACCTTGATAGCTGCGCGATAATGAAGAAACAGCGGAAAACGAGAAACTTGCACGGCGAAGGTGACCAGCGCGGAGAGAGCACAAAAATCTGGAAATCAGGTGATATGTGTGACAAATGATCACATATTTATAGGCCATGCTGCCCACCTGTGCCCCTATAGCCAGCACGCTCCATCAAGCGCGCTCCATCTCTGCGCAACTCGCACTTCTGCGATGACAGTTATGCAGTGAACACCTATGCGCCTCTTTCTCTTTGGTTTTCTTCTTTTCCTCAGAGTCACATCCTTATTCTTTCGAATCCAACTCTGAGGGGGGTCTTTTTTTGACACTCCTTTTCGTCACAATTGTTTAAAGGAATGGAAATGGAAATGACTTAGAACAAATTGATTCATCATTTGAAGAAAACATCAAAAATCAACAAAGGCATGAACAAGGCATCAAATCCACATGCACTGCGCAAGTTCCCTCACTGTCGCGCAAGTATACTTGTGCGCTGCCTAATGGTCACAAAAGTGACTTGCGCGCCCTCTTTGAAAACTGCCCGAGGTCCTCTCCAGCCAATAAATAGACCCTGTGGGCCCCCGATTTCAGGAGGAACTTTTCCAGAATTCAGATATAGAGCTCTCAATGCCCAAGTCTCTTCTTCAAGTCTTCTAAACACTTCTAAGGTAAAACTTTACTTAGAATGGAAGGTCTAAACAAGAGGAATAAGGTCTATGTGTTTGAAATCACTAACACTTGTGCGCCTAAATTTTTTCCCTTAAGGGAAATGAACACACTTGCACGCCTCCTTACCTATTCATTGAAACATGCGCGCCACTCTTTTGGATGTACCTCAGGATGATTCTAATGGCTTTGTTCAAGAATCACCCAAGTATTACTCTACAGGTCAAGGATTGTGCAAGTACCCATGTGTCACGTAGGTATACCTGCGCGACCAATACTTGTGCGCCCACACAGTACCTGCACGCCTTCCAAGACTTGTGTGCCCCTCTTTTTTTGGTTTCTCGTCCTGCCCATTTAACCCCTCTTATGCCATTCCACCTCTCTTATTCAATATTCAGTCTTCAAGACACTCTTCAAATCCATTTATGGCATGTTTTCTTTATTTACATCCTTATCTGAAAGGATATCCATGGAAAATCTCACAAAACATAGTGATTTTTTACATCTTTATGTCACTAAAGTTAGAGAGTTCATTAATTCCACCTCATCCGTTAAGATGAGAGAATCCTTAACCTGGGCCTCCTATTCATGAGTAAGCCCCAGTCAAAATCTTCATTAATTTGGGCATCCTCCATAGGAGAGAGCCCCAAGTCCTCATTAATTCGGGCATCCTCCTTTGGGGTAAGCCCAAACTCCTCTTTAATTTGGGCCTCCTTTTCAGGAGTAAGCCCCAAGTACCCTAACCTGGGCCTCCTTTTCAAGAGTAAGCCCCATGTACCCTAACCTGGGCCTCCTTTTCAGGAGTAATCCCCAAGTACCCTATTCTAGGCCTCTGTTTTAGGAGTAATCCCAATGTACCCTAACCTGGGCCTCCATTTTAGGAATAAGCCCCAGTCATAATTCCCCAAATATGGGCATCCTCCTCAGGAGTAAGCCCCAAACCTTAATTCCTTTAACCTGGGTTTTCCTTTTCATGAATAAGCCACATTCTCAAATATGGGCATCCTCTTTAGGAGTAATCCCCAAGTCCCTTAATTTTCAAATCCCTTTAACCTGGGCATCCTCCTTAGGAATAAGCCCCAGTCTTAATTTCTCCTAACCAGTCATAATTCCTTTTGATCCGGGATTCCTTCTCCTGAGTAAAACCCAATCATAAGTCTCTTCTTAACCTGGGCATCTTCTTTAGGAGTAATCCACAAGATTGGAGTATCCAAATCTCCATGAAGCACATATACCTTTATGGACCATGTTCATGGATTTCATCCCTGAAGTAAATCTTAATACTCTTCTATTTGGGCAGTCATACATACATAAGCCCCACATCATTGCATGGAACATTTTTTTGGTTTCACCAATACCTCTTATTTCTCACACTGAGCATGACTCACATGAGATTACATTGTAAAAGTAATCATGAAATATTTCTTTGATCCATCAATCATGAATAAACATCATACTCTATTGCTCGAACTACGTGGTTTCAGATTCTTTTTCCAAAACAAAGGATACATAGGTAGCCCATCATGGGGTACAATCCCAACTCTGAAATAATCCATGTCCTTCTGAATGACAATAAACATCAAGTAACCCACTAAGTGGATTTAAAACTAGTATGGTCATCGTAATGACCAAGTGACTTTTATGTATTTAAGGATTCCATAAACTAAGAATCTATAACAAACAAAGATGATTCTCTATCGATGAAGAACCTCGAATACATATAAAAGATTCTCAAATTTTCTTTCATATCAATAATTGAATGTCATATTTAAAGGAAAACACATTTTATACCTGGTAATGTAATAAAGATTCACGAACATAACTTAATTCTATAAAGAGAGTCCCGGAGTAGACAATAATTCCCCTCAAAAAGGTGTGATGAGTCCGACCTCCCATCCACTCGACCAATGCCAATTCCTAAGCCTCATCAGTCCACAAATACTGAGCACCTACCTTTGGAAAGTACGTCCAAATGGATATGGAATCATTGGATGTTTCCAGTTCTACTAACAAACCCGTTAGAAACCGATTGGAATGTTTGAACCTTCAATCAACGAGGTCATCCCCAATTCAAGAGGAAATATAAAATAATGTAGCGGTGGCTCTCACATAATACCAAATGCCACATCAGCGGATGAGGAACATACATAGGAAGTATCATCTCTTGAGGGATTTTTCCCAAATAGGTGAAGTTGCAATGAGCAGTATTTCCATGCAAGACAACGTGGCGGACCCCTTGACTAAAGCCTTGACATAGCAGAAATATGGTCATTAGGTGAGGTCTAGCGGACTGAAAGTTGTAGGTAGTTATCTCTAGTACCATTGGGATTTTGTAATATTTGGTGTGCTAAAACCAATTGCTTTTACATTGATTACATGTATATTTAATGTATTATTACATATTGTTCAGTGTTCTGCATGATTATGATGTAATAATGTCCTAGCATATTTGTTTCATTGATATGGTCATGGCAGTTCCCCGCTATGATAAGAACCTTTATATGCTATAAAAATATTCTTAAATATAGTTTTCTAGTTGGATGACATGCTATGATGGGACACATAGCTTGCAGACTGTCCGGTGCGTGTACTCTTAAGTAGGTGATAATTTATCTCATGAAGTTCACACATGGTAATCTCTAAGATAAGAGATTATGAGAACAGTCTCGCAAGTAAGAATTTCCATGTTTTGGTGTCATCATATATTTCAATCTTCGAGTGTGTGTAATGATTATTAGATTTTAATATTATCATTAATTCATGTCACGACTTACACACATTGATTTAATGAGGAAAATTGTCACGCAGATAGTGTGCAGGATGTAGGGTATATTGTGTGTGTCAAGAGTGGCATGTTATTAATAGATAATTCAAGGAAGGATTTGTCTCTTCCATTTATTTAAGTTGATATCTTGGCCCATTGATTGAAATAGAACCATCACGTGAAATTCCATTGTTGTGGTGTAACGAGGAGTTTATTTTAGTTAGTCAAAGAACGACATATCAAGCATAAAAGTTGATGAAAGAATCATGAATCCTGCTTGATGAGATATTGGGACAAAGGGATTATATTACACAATGAGCGTTCATATGTGGATGTTGTTTTTGTGACTTTACGTTCTTTCTCTTGGGTGCCTTGACCCATTGCTAGATAGTACTCTTGGTCTTTAGGCAATACCGCCTAATGCCAATGAGAAAAAATCCTAGAGGGTCAAACACTAAGTGCTTTTGGTGGTCTTAGTTAAATTATATTTTAATTTAATTAATGAAATAAATATTATTCTCAAGATCCTGTAAGAATTTTATTCAAGATAAAATTGACGCATAAATTAAATAAAATATATTTATTTATTTTATTGAACAATTAATAAATATTTATTTAATCTATTTAAATAAAATACTTATTTAAGAGAATAATTTATTTATTTATTTATTTGGGTATTCAATAAAAATAAGTTGAGTTTGAGTGGACCATGTTCGGTCCAGTTGTAAAATAATTATTTGTAAGACGGTAAATAATTATTTAACTAGTTGTCACAAATTAAAATAATGATACTATTGTTTTGTGATGTGGAATTTTATTTGTAATTCGGGTTTGTGCAAGTTGGCGCACCATAAATAATGACGCAGTATTATTATTAAATACATGGGTTTTCTCTATTTTCATGAATATATTTAATTGTTACTATGAAATTAAATATTGTAACTAAAATTCCATTTATATAAAAAGGAACATACTTCTTTTGTGAAATACACCACACCGCACACCTGGTCAATTGAGAATTGTTGATCCAAATAATTTCTCTCTTGAATCCTCTTCTCTCCCCTCTCAAGAACGAGAGATGTTCTTTAAGGCTACAGAATATTCCATCAAGAACAACAGACACAAGACACTTGATTCGTTGCGCTAGCACCCGAAGAACGAATAGCGTCGATTGGAGGCCATCAGAGCACGTGTGGATCATCGCTAGAGGGATTCTAGTTTGGATACTTACAAGCGCAATGAGATAATCTAGAAGGTTCATTCTAGATGATCAACATCATCAATGAAGAAAAATACTAAAGATCCATGTATTATTCTTCTTTATGAAATTAATTAAATTAATTATAAACATGATGTGAAATATCCTCCCTAAAGGTTTCAGGCCTCTTACTTCTTTATCTAAATCAATTATTATATTCCGTGGAGACTAGAATTCATCATTGTATTGATCCCACAATAATCATTGATCATGGTAAAAAACAAAATTAGGTGTCATCCCAACCACAATTCCACTTCTCCTGGAAGCTACAGAAATATATGACATTCATATCTAACAATAAAAATTATGTATGCATCAAGCCACTAGAAATGTCCATCATGTATATAGGGAATAAAAACAACACATAAAGTGAAACCCCAATTTTTTTAACAATTCCCTAGTGCAATAGGCCTATTGAGAAGATAAAAACACTTTTAGAAAATAATTCATCATTGGAAGACACATGTCACTATACATTCCACATATGTAAAAAGGGCTTCCCAAGTAGTAAATTTTTCTATCCAGTTCATCAAACCATTTTAATCAAACCATGTTTTGAAAACCATTTCATGAAATCATTTCCAAATGATTTGAAAAAAAATCATTTTCCAAAAACAATGGGAAATGAATCCTTTCTAAAGATATAGCTACACACACATAACAATCAGACATATAATTTCATTTAATTTAGAAAAATTATCAAAACAATGGAAATGCAATTCCAAAACACGTGCTAGAGACGGAAACACTAACTTCAAAATGTGGGGTTTCACATTCCCAAAAAAGTATTCACCAAAAAGAAGAAACCATGGAAACAAAGGCTATATAATAATTCATTAAAACATATAATTGATTTAATTCCATAGAAGGGTTAGTAGAGATGATAAAATTACACATACCTCAATAATGAACACCATCCACACCACAACCTACATGGATTTTCCCCCAAAACAATATCAGAAGACAAATATATAATGAAACATGAGGAAACATAAATATAGATAAAATAATTTGATAACATAATGAAACAACACTACAACTATCAAAGAAACAAATAATTAGAAATGATAACTCTTTCATAAAGATGAAAACCAACCACCATTGTTATCAGTAGTCAGAAAATATAAATCTTGGAATAACTAAGACTCCCACAATCATCAATGAATTCTTCTAGGTATGAACCTAATTACATTCATATTATTGAAATAAGATTTTAGTTAAGAAGAACACTAAAAGTTGACCTCCTTATATTTAAATGACATGAACCACTATTACATGTCATGAAATCCACTAGATATATGTATGTAGAAGAACCAATCACATTATAAATTAGAAATTGAGCATTTAACATTACATGTCATCTAAACATCACATGACATGAACTCCTTTCACATTTCCACAATGTTCACATATTTTATCTATTAACCATGTACATGTTTTCTAACCCCTTTAAATGTTTTTAATCACCTAGCATATAGTAGTAACCCCATATTTTTACAACAACCTCAATCCAACTAAATAATTATCTGAACATTGGGAGAACCTCATAAATCCATTACATATTTATATATAGATTCCACTAATTCAAATAAACATCCATCAATGACCTTTAATTCATTTCCACCAAAAATGATCCATATCCTTGAGAGCCACATGATTCACCCAATTAATGAGTAAAACACGTAACGAAAAGGGAATTAAATGAAAAAGGGTAACATGATGTTAAAACTCTCCACCATATGAATTTTTACCATCAATAATTCATGTGTAAGAATGATATCTTGTTAATCGGTGAGGCCATTGCACCCTCATCAATAATTCAAACTACCAAGTCTCATGAGAATATGATATGTGATTCTATAACACCATGACAAAAGTAATAGACTTCCCATGCAAGGAATTCACTTGAGATTCAACAATATCAACTCCTTACTCAAAAATAGAATCATAAAACTCTAACTCAATCTATTACGAGATCAAAATGTGATAAAAATTGGGATGATATTTCTTGAGCTATGATATAATGAAAATATAATGAATTCTATTATTCTAAGCTGGAAATGCAAAATAATATGCCAAATTCACATACCACTCAATTAACAAAAATGGTCCAACATATCGAGATGCAACTTCCCCTTTTTCCAAGATAATTGTGACCAAACCAAAGAGAATAATTTGAGAAAACTAATTCCCCTACAATAAAATAAAAGGTTGACATCGTTGATCCGTGTAGTATTTATATCAACTATAAACTATAACTATCTAGTGATGGATATCCCGAATCCTTAAAGATGACCAATGATTATACCCAATATCACCAAAGAATTTTCACCCACCTCTACATAAAAAATAGCTGACCTTTATGCACGGTAGTGAAAATCCTTAAAAAGATCCATTATAAATAATGACTAATAAATATTTTTACAAAAAAATTCATCATGCCCAAGATTGTTATCCTATTATCCACAAAATTCCATGACATGTGCATGATACTTATCCTCTAGGATGTGAATACTATGCTCTGTTTCTCCATCAGTCTATGGATGATAAGTTATACTATAACTAACTTGATTCCCCATCAATGCTTGTAGAATTCTCTAAAATCTAGAAGTAAACCATGGATAAATGTCTGAAACAATTGTATATGGAACCCCATGTAACCTCATAATACTCTACACAAATATCATACATAAATCAAAAACATTTTCAGAGTCTTTTCTCAGAATTAAATTAGAATACATTTTCAAGTGATCAATCACCAACCAAATAGAATTCCCCCTCAAGGATTCCATGGTAACGAAATGGAAAATTCAATTTATACCTTGTCAAATTTCAAAACTAGAACAAGAAGAGGTTGGAGAAATCTATAAGGTTTCAAATTCTCTACATTAAATTGATGGAAGGTGTATCTGTGGGATACAAAATCAACATTTTTACACTTCATACCCATCCTCCAAAATTTCCGCCTCATATCATAATACATCTTCATCATTCCTAGATGAATGGACCCTAATGAATAATGAGAGTCATAGAAAAATGATATTTAAACCAATTTTGGGATGAAATAGTGATCTCCAAAGCTATAAATATAATTCGAAGAGAGAGGTTAATCCAAAATAGTCTCACCACCATATAGGGTATCTCTAATTCCAAATAAAACAATACCCTGCTTTTGATTATATAGAATAGACTCAATGATAGATGATGATATGTGAACAGTGGTTTGAAAGATAATTAATGTATCCCCTTAATCATCGCAACAAAACTGAGAAAAATCCCAAAGGTTCTTCTCTTCTTTAGATTCAAAAACAATATCTGATGTCACATTCTTATTATGATCTTTTACAATGAAATTCCCCTTCCCCAGGGTGTAGGCAATATTGAGGTCAATCATCTGAAGGTATTACACAAAATTTCAGTGTCTAAGAATCAATACGTAATAAAAAAATATATAAATAAAACACTTATAATTATAAAATACTATGAAACATTACATAAATAGATAATTCCACCAACACTTAAGTACATGGAAAACTCTTGTAATCTCTAAATCGTTAGTGGGGGTAATTCTTCTCATACGGTCAAAGTTGAGGAGATCCATAAGACACCACATGATCTTCCTGTATGAGTACACAGCACAACCATGTGTTATAAGAATCACATAAAACTACATACCAGAAACCAGGCTTGCGTATGAGTAGAATAGTAAGATATGTCCATAGTAGTTTTATCTCCTTTAATGAAGAATAAAACATTGAATCCAATGGTAATTTCCTCCCTTTCCTGGTAAGAGAAGTCAAAGGTGATTCCAAATTAGATAAATCCTTATAGAACCATAAATTATATTCAGAAGGACCAAGGAAACTCTGAATATCAATGACCATTCATGGGTCTTCCTATACGAAAACATACTTTAACTTCTGATGATAAACTGAAAAGTTTTGTATAGAAATCATGTGGCCCAAAAATTTCACTACATGAATCTAGAATATTCATTTCAAAATATTTTCATAAAATTTCATACTCCTCAGGATTTTCAAAACCAAAATCATATATCACTCATGCTCTCACTTGGATCATTAATGATCCAAAATATCATCCATGAACAATTCCACAAAATATTCAATATACTAATTGAATGTCAGTTTCATCAAATCCTTGAAAGGTAAAAGAGAATTGACCAAATGTATTGACAAGATATTTTTATTGTCCATAAATACTCCAAAAATCAGTATTCAGTATGTCACACTCCTGAAATATAAGTTGATTATAACCTTATTGAATTTAAGTCTTCAAAAACCACCTTCCCTCCTTTTACTGATTAATAAAATCATCCAAATGAGGCAACAAATACTATTTATTAACTATTACATGGTTAAACATCCCATAGTCCATAGAAAAATATATTGAACCATCCACCTCCTTAGAAAAGACCATTGGGACTACCCATGGTGAAACAAAAAGGATAAAAACCCTTCACCATAATATCGTCTAACTAAATCATGAGTTATTTCAACTATGTTGGTGTTGTATGATAATTTGGTAATGATATTTGGTTCTTTTCATATCCCCAGTTCAATAATAAACTCGTCCTCCATATCTGTAAGAATATAGAATAAATTTTACGAAAAAATTTCATGAAACCCTAATGTAGAGCAGGAATATCAAAAATAGAAGTGATTTAATCAGTCTCAACTGTAACAGTGCACAACAAATTCCTACTCTCTGGGTGAGAAGTTCATGCATGTCCCGACCTCAAATACCAATCTCCCTAAAATAGCTGGGAAATCCTATCTACTATAAGAAATGAGACATTTCGATTTTAAAAATCAACCTCATCTTGAAGATCAATAAGCCAGTCCTTCATAATAATGATTTTATACTGATCAAGACAAAGAATTATAAAATCCCCGAATATCAATGTATCAACTATCGATAGCGTATAAGGACATGGAAACCCCTATACCTTCTTCTTCCCAATCGGTGTCTCTAACACCATAACAAGGGACATGATTTATATTGGAAATTTAGGCATATAAAAACATCCAGATATAAAAAGTGGGAAGAAAAAGTATCAAATAAGGATACGTCAAGTGATGATTCAATAGAGCTGGAAATATCTCACTCTTGTTGGACTTCTGTCTACCTCCCCTAGGAACTCATTAAATTCATAAATATGCTTCACTATTGTGGAATGTGGCTAGATCCATATATTATCTGAAGTATCTTATAGAGATATAGTATCTATTAGAGCTGAAAATCTCATACCATATCATGGATTATACAAAGGCAAAAAGAAATTCTATATATGGTGTTAATGACCACAACTATTACACATCGTTGTAGGTGACGGACTAAAAATTCATGTGTTTCCAACATTTCCATACTGACAGAAATTAAGAGGAAAACCACTAGCTACAACTTGAGGTTTTGAAATGGTATGTTGTCTATTACTAAATCCATCACTAATACAACGACCATACAACTTACTCTTTTTCCTTGGTAGACTACAGAAGAATCCACTAGGTTGAAGAGAATAGTTGGAATATCCATCATTTACCATCTTATTAATATATTTCAGCATATTCTATCTACCATCTATACATAGGTGGAAGGATACAGTGTAAATACCAGTGAACTGATATATAGTCATAGACCATGCAGATACTTTTGAGCATTCAGCTATTCATTCTTTACAAAATCTAGATAAAAACGAGTAATAATATAAAACCGATTGCTATGAAGCAACAAAAAACTCACCCAACTACAAATAGGGTGAATCCAAATAATATTCCATCATTAGTGACTCTGGACCAATCTAATGGTAGAATAGAGTCTTGAAACCCATCATTTATAAGCCCACATGCATATCCTCATGTACCCTAGAATCGCAACAATGCTTTCTATGTCCCTCAAGTATGAACATTTCGCAGTTCTCCTTGAAATTATCAAGTGATTCAAGGTAGTAAACTATCAAATTGATCTATTCAAGTAATTACACTAACTTTTAAGGTTCATTCATACCATTAAATGATTTTTTTTCTCACGAAAGATCTCCCATGATAAATCCAATTACCCTGCATCTCTGGGTTGACCCTAAAAAATGCATTCAAAACATGTGGAATATTCGAGTCAACCACATAAACATATCATACAATAGCCTCGATAATGTTCAGTTCCATCAGGGGATTCCCTTGAGGAGCATCAGTTTCACCCTCCTGAGAAACAAAAAAAACATATATAAGAGGGAAACATATGTGTACCAAAAATAAAGAAATAGTAAGATCAAAGTAAAATCTCAAATAAAACTAGAATCCCATAACAAAAAACTGATATTGACATCAGTAAATCAAAATAGGATACACACATCCAAACAACCCATGGAAACATGAGTTTTATCATGGAAGGAGCTAGTGCAAAAATTAAAACAACATACCTCCCATGTCTCATCAATCCAATCTACATTCTACCAAATTCCCCAATATAAGGACTCTTGAGTGGAAACAACCTTTGAAACCATTTTGTAATAAACTGACCAAAACAACCTCTCAAACTAGTGCCTACCAGACTTATAAAAAAACATAGGGAGTTCTGAATCCCCAGGGGCTAGTCAGAAGCACCTGGGCATTGAACTACAAATAGAATAATTGATTTTATGCAATATAAATCCAAAACATGACTCATATATACAATAGATACAATAAATGAAAAGATAAACATTTTCCATAACTAATGGAAAAAAATGAAAACCTAACAACTCAATAGACAAACAAATCTCTATGTACAATTCTAACCATAAAGGACTACTAAAACTAGATAGCCAACTACTCAGTGTGATATCATGGGAAGACTCCCACCGTCTTAGCACCATCTACCCATCTGAGTTGACCAGAAACCTTACCACCTCATTGTGGTGCATTGCCTTTCCCTACATCAAAATATATTACTAGGTCTATAGACTACTGAAGACATATTCATGGTGTAAGCTAACAGGCTTAGTATGGTCTCACCTAGGTGTTCCATATCAAGTCTCTCAACAATAAACCAAGAATTCTTGACATTAAAGGAAACATGTCATGATAATAGATTAACATTTTTATCAAAATCATTGAAAAAAATTTAATTTTCCCTTTATCCACATTTTGAAATAAATTATGTAAATAAGATTCAAATCATTTCAATGAAAAATATATCAGTACATATATCATGTCAAAAAAAATCATTCCTAACATATCATATAAAATCTATGATAGTATAAAAAATAGTATATGCAAAAAGTATCAGAAAATTTCCTATAATCAAAGGAAAAAACACACTATGGATCACACATGGTTAGAATATTTGGAAAATCGATCCTAATATAAACAATCATGTGTTCATCAATCCACTAGACATATACATTAAGTCTAGAGGGAGGAAGAACCGCCCAAAAAGTGACCCCACCCAATAGAACTAAAAATTCCCATGAAAAACATGACTACATAGTATAGATAATCCCCATAAGAAAATCTCCAAAATTTGGATGATACTTATAACTATACCTTCCACAAAAGTACCCAAGTATTCCCATTGTCTCTTTTTTATAAACCACTTCATCAAACCATTTTAATCAAATCATGATTTTAAAATTATTATATAAAATTAGGTCCCAATGCATTGAAAACCCTATTTCATTTAACATAAACCATGGGAAATCCATCTTTTATAAATACCTAGTTACACACACACATAAAACAATCACTCATATCATGCCATTTCATTTATTGAAAAAAAAATTAAAACACGTGAAATGTAGTTCACCAAAAGAGACTATGGATAGAACCACCTACATCCAAACTTAGGGTTGTACACACCAATGAAAATATTCACAATCATGAATAACATAATAAAATAGAGGCCATATAATTTATATACACATTATAGAATGAATCCAATTTAGTAATGTGTTATAGGAGAAAAAGAATTTGCACATACCTCAAGAACACACAAATGTTTCACCACAACCAACAATGATCGGCCCCCGGAATAAGATCTCACAACATTTGTGTAAGGAAACACAAAGAAAACATTCCATATATCAATGATTATCACAAAAAATGGAGTAGTGCTACCATGATCTATGTAATGAAGAAGATGAAAGGCTTACTCACCAATAGAGATGCAAACCAACCACCATGGTTATCAATGACCAAACAAATAACTCATGATTAAATAGAGACTACATGAATCATCAGAGAAGAATTCTAGGCTGAGGGCCAAAGGATCTACAGATGAATGATATGATATTTTAGATGATCATTACTCTAAAAGACAACAACATGATACTTAAATGATGTGTAACTCCTTGAAAAATTTTGAAATATACTATAATAAAGAACACAAAAAATTTGTTACTTTTTTCATAAAAACAGGATCTTTTTACATTATGCATCTTGTATCCGTCAAACAATGTGTACTCCTTTAACGTTGGGTATATAGTTCATGACTTCTGTCTGGAGACAAATCAAACATCGTGTTTCCCCTTTACACATTTTGTAATCATGCAACATACAATAGAAAATACAGATTCATTAAAAAGCCTCAAAAAAACTATGGTGTTCTCCAAACTCTAGTAGAAACCCAAAAATCCCTTACACTTTAATAATCATTTTCCATTAATTATAATAAGCATCTATCCCAATTATTTAATTCATTTTCCCCAACTAATGATCTCCACCCTCGGGAGTTCCAATATGCACCCCATTAAATAGGAAAGTAATTACATATAAGAGCATTTCATGCAATATGGTAATGATATGTCACATTTTTGGAAAAATTAATATATCACCCTTTTACTTACCCATTATTTTATTTTGAAATGATATCATTGATCGTCTATATGAATGATTTTCCATATCCATGATGTGATTAAATTTATTTTCTACATACATATTTAAATAATTATTAATATAATGGATCTATTAAAAATGATTTTTTTGACATTAATATAATTTTGAAAATTATTTAACAATATCACATTATCATGATCTAGAACATTCATGAAAAAACATTCATGAAAAAAAAGGTAACTGACACCCAAAACAACATTAATAGAGAATAATTGTTAACAAATGGTTGATAAAATGTTATTAAAATATAATATATGATATTATAAATATTATTCTAAATCTTGTATAATTTAATAACATATTTGAATCCAATATACAGGAGGTAAAATTAACATCACCTAAATGGAAGCATGAAATAAGAAACATCATCTCAATTTCTTTTCATAGAGGAATATTGTAATGTTATACAATTATTTTTTTATGTATTGTAAATAATTTCCCATATATATATTATTTCATGATTACTTAACAATTTTTTTTATTTTATGTTGCACATTGATTTATTTCAACTAAAGGGATTTATGTTAAAAGATACCAAGTGGAAAAGAATTTTATAACTCAATTTTTTCATTTGAATATATTAATTATTCATTGTTGTTTATATTATAATATTATATGTGTAATTAAATTGGATGATGTAATGTTTTATTTATAATATTTTATTTGGATTTACATTTCTAACACATAATAGATTCATTGATTAGTTCTCACATTATTGTCATGATCTTTGTGTGGGTTTATTTCACAGACCAATTTTAATTAGGATTCTTTATGCAGGAATTTAAATTGAGCAAAATCATTTTATCAATGGGTAATAAACCCCTTCCATTTTCTTATCCCCTTCTTATTCATTAATTTTTATGTAATGGTACCATATTCCCAAATGTAGGAACTTAAAATCATTGAAAAAATACCTTTAAGAAAATATGACTTCAGTTCCCTCTTTGGCCACAAATATTTTTTCATGCAAAACCTTGTTTTGTAAAAATATTTTCAAATTTTTTGACAAATATCCTAGGTTTTTTAAAAAAATTACCCATGTTTTAATCTATACAATGTTTTTAATTGGAATCTTATTGTGCTTTACCAAAATGAGGTAGTTTTTTCTTTTAACAAAAATTTGAATGGAATATTTATTTAACATACTTAGCTTGTATGGTATTTCCTTACCTAATGAATAATAAATTGTTTAAAACAATCACTATAATGTTAAATTTATATTTTAAAATAAAAGGATTAGCATGATATTTTGTAAACTTTTAGTTTTAAAAATATTTTCCAAGTGAAATGGTTATTTTCCTCGTGAATGTTTTTTGAAGACCTTTTTATAGTACTATAAATCATGATCAAAAAAATAAATTTACTTTTAATACACTAGGTATATATTTCATTCATCTCATTATTATTCTTTTTTATATATGGTTTATTATCACTTTGACCAACTAAATTATTTACATTCACATTCTTGATTCATTTTTTTGTAATTAACTTTCTTTTGAAACATTCATTTTTTGTGATCATGGTATATTTAGTTCCCCCTAAATATATTTTTTTTTATAAGGTATATGATTATTTACTAACCTATACACTATTTTTTAATTACAGTTTTGATATGAGTTAAATTTTTTCAACTACGTAAAATTTTGATAAATATGTATTCTTTACTAAATACATATATTTCTTGATTGGGAATGTTGACTCATGAATAAAATAAATCATTTGATATTTAAGGAATAATTTATAGTTTCAATTATGGGTAGTCCAATAATTATATATCGCCTCTATGAATCATTAGTCTCATGTGGTGAATCAGTATGCTAAAATTAAATGGGTTTTCATGCATAGAATTTAAAATTCCTTTTGACTGGTCATTAATGTATTGGTATCATGATTCCTAAGATCATGGAGTCTGATAATTAATAACCACCATAATTAAGAATTCATTTATTATTATCCATGAGATATTCCTAATGATATTATCTAGGGATTCATATTCAGCTCATGTTGTTTCTTAATTTGCATTTGTTTTAAATTATTTACCTTTACATTATGATTATTGCATATCTAATCATGATAGTAATTATGTTGATTAAATGAAATTTTTTTAATTCATATAAATTGGAACATTTATTATGTCTTATTCTATGATCAATTTATTTATTTAATGGACCATTCCTTCAGTTGTTTACCTTTTGATATTTTTTATATTTACTACGTATGTGTTCTGCTCTACAAAAACCATATTTTGCAACTGATCTCACAATAATTCTATTTCATTTTACCATAAATACTGGAATAATACTATAAATTAGAGGAAATCATTATCTAGAGAAAATATTGTCATTTTCAAAAAACTCTATATTGATTTTTGTTTATAAATGAACAATGGTAATCATGTATGTATCTATTTTACCAAGAAAATTAAACTATTCAATCCTTTGGGATGTGATATATTGTATATATTTCTAATGTACTAATGTTTTAGTACACTCTAAGATAATGGGGTTCGAAAATTTTTAATTTTTATTACAATATATTTAGTAGAAACTTTGGAAACTATATTTGGGAGTACATAGATTATGGAGTACAAAAATATAATAGACTTTTAGTATAAGTATAAATTGCAACCTAATATTTTTGTAAGGTAGAAATTATGTCATTTTTCAGTAAATATATCACTATATGGATATTACAAGTGGATTTGGTTTTCTTACAGATATACCTAGAGGTAATAACTCAGAATAAGTCATGTCTTGCTCGAGCCATGTCTTACCTGGAACATGAAAACATGTCGTATTGTGCATCTCATTTAAAACACTCTGGGGATATTATTTGGTTCATTTACATTTTCTAAAGAAAATTTTTTGAAGGATTTGAATTGATGTTGAAAATGAATTACCTATGTTAAACCTACGGAGTCCTATGATAAATATAATGTGTTGTGATTTCGATATCCTATAAATGATTATGCATTTTTTCCACAATAATTATTATTCATCACACTATGATTTGTGGTTTTAGTCAATGAGTAGAACGAAAATTAATTATTTTAACATTGATTATGATGGAAAATATGGTGATTATTATAAACCAATATGGAAGATGACTTGATTGAAATATATTGTAATTATGATTAATTAGTTATCCAAAAATATTATTAAAAACCTATAAAATTAAAAACTCTTGAACTCAAAAAATAAGAAAAAATGGAGTTAACTATGAACTAAGGAGGTGGATAATATGGTATAAATATCTATTTATTTTCTTTATTTCATTAATATGGAAGGATAAATTGAACAAAGGGCCTCAATGGAATGGGAAAATGATTTATGTGTGGAAAATAATGGTATAAAGTAATTAATTTTTTAGGAAAGTTGAATAGTGTAATGGAAAGAGATAAATATCATATTGGGAATCCAATTATATTTATCTATCATAAATTTGGGAACCTGGGAATTATTAGAGTCAATTCCACATCTAAAGGTTAACATCTAGACAAATGAATGACATTTGATAAAAATATAGATTAATTACTTATTTATTAGTATTAATTAAATAAATTATATAAGTACAAAAACTAATTGTTTTTTGGTTTTTAGAATCATGAAATAAATATGAATTTTTTAAAATTTAATAAGCATATAAGTCTTCATTTACATATAAGTTATGTATATCATCATGGTATAGAAATTACATTTCATCATATTTTTAACATCTTAAAACACCTTTATAAAATTTATATGGTGAGAAAATAACAGGAATAATATATTTTAGGAAAAAATTTATGGTAAAACAATCCCATTTGTTAGTATTGGTTTTTGTGAAAATGTTAATTTTTTAATATTATTTTTTTATTTTTTTGAAATTTGTTTTAAATTTTTAATAAATTTTAGGTTTAATATGATCATTAATGGAATTTTAATAATAATAAAATATGATTATTATAATTTATTGGAATAAATATCTATTAAAAACCAAATAAATAGGTTTATTAAATGATTAATTTTATTTCATTGATTTCAATCATATTTTTTAAAAATTTATATTAATGATATTAATATACTATTAGAAAAAAATAAAACTCACATTCTATGTGAAAATTTTTCACATTTGGCATTTCGATGAGGCATAAACCAATAACTTAATGGTGGTAAGGGCACACTACCTACCACTGGCCTATAAGATTTCCATGTTAATATGAAATTGTAGTTAATAAAAAAAATATTGATAGATAATATATTGATTTCAAAAATGTTTCATTAGGATGAGGTATATCAAACCTAAAGAAATAAATTATGTTTTTTCATGAAAACACAATTATATTTTTGAATATAATAGTTATTTGGGATGACTGAATATTTATTAAATGTTTTATGTTGAACAAGGTCTTTGAATATAAGATGATGATTTATACTCATGAAATCTAATATTTTAATTATTGATATATGGGAGTAAAATTACCTCAATGGGGTCTTAAAAATTGGATACCTTTAGAATCACCAATGATAATATATGCACCCTTATAGGAAGGGAACCAAGTATATTAACCACCATGAGTGGGGTCTTTTAGGAGGCCATTAAAGCTATAAATTCAGCCACCCAGTTTCCTTCATTCCACGTATGTGAAATCATGATTTCATGTATGAGGAAGGACCTTCCTTTTCATATCATAAGTGATTTCCCAAGGAGTGCATGAAATAACTTTGAGTGAGAACTATATAATCTTTTAATCCTTCTATACAGTTTCTATAGAGATCTATATGGAGGAGAAAATTTCAAGACCTGATTTCATGGCCTCGACTTCCACCCGTAGTGAGTTACCACCCCATTATAAAAACTGAAATCAAGAACCACTAATCTTAAAGGGTCATAGAATTCCCCACCTGCTTGCATTCAAAATTATTTTAATGTAGTTTCAATATTCAATTTAAGACTAAGAGATGGGGGGTCCATCAAACCCAATGTATAAATGGATAAGTCCTGGGAAGAGTGGGGAGGTACCTTATAGCCATGAAGCACATGATGAAGGTAGAATCATCTGACTGACACCAGATACTAGCCAGATCCACCATATGGTTTTTGGTTCTCACCTCTTAGGTCATGATAGTGGGGGACCTTATGCATGGATTTGATTCTTGCCTCCCAAATACACTAGTAGTCTTCCACAACTAGACATTAATGAAAATTCACTTCATGTTTATTACTATTAAAACCAATGAACCACTCTTAGAGGAACTCCTCAATAGAGTCTAACACCAAATTGTATCCAAAGAAGTCACCCATTAGTCTCCACAATTTCCCCACACACAATCATTTAAATATCATATGGATTGTGGTCTCCTTCATCTTGGATTTGCAGTAAGATCATTTGAAAGATATGTGTATGACATTGAATATGACCTCCTTATTAGGGTGAGGGTAATGATTGCGGATTGCCCAAATTAGAATTTTTATCATTTTTAGGATGTTCTTGCACAAAATATCTTATCCCCACATGTCTGTGTGCTATTGAAAAGAAGATTCATTCTTGTGTTATTTGGATGTGAAGATGCCCAAATCATTACCTGTGAAAATAAAAACCTATGTGGTTCCATCCATATGAATACCATATAGGACCCTTCTTTGGATGGGATCAAGAATAAATTGAATAAATAAGGGTTCTGAACTAGTCTAATTGAAATTATGATCAAGTGTAGCACACCATATAAATTCTAAAATATCACCTCCCAAATTACAGTCCCCACAACTAAAGACTCCACACCCAACCATCCACTAAGAGTATTGTTGCAAAACTAGTAATAGGACTTGTAGTGACTTCCCTATAGTGGAAGGGTTCCCTCTGGAAAATCATAGATCATTTCCATGTTTTAATTTGATAAATCTACTCCAAATAGATAAACCCATAGTCACTTCCCATGCATGTTTTCCTTGAAGGTGATACATAATGTATGTCACAATCCTCATAGTGATACCCCCATTTTTAACATGTCTTCCAATTTTCTTCTAATAATCCCAATGGTACCTCACCTAACATAGTGCTTCTTTGATAAAGCCACTTATGATTTTTTGGATCTATATTAAAACCTCTTCAGTCACCTTCGGCACCAAATGAATGTACAAGGGTATAGAACATAGTAAAAAATTGATAAGGGTAATTCTATCACTAAACGAAAGGAACTGGTTCTTCAAATGTTCTTCCATTTGTAAAACTAGTTATGAGATTATTCATGAAGACCTTAATATTTCTACTTTTTCTATTTCAGGAGGATCCTTTATTTACCCATTTTAAAAATTTATTTTCATTATAGTTTTTTTCAATTATTTAACTCTTGATTGCCAATATCATGATTAAATTGTGAACACACGATTTATTTAAGGGGTTGAATGTACCACCTAGAGATTTTATAAGAGAAATATCATATTTAATATAATATATAAAATAAAACAATAATATTAGAAGATAATTCATCTCACTAATTCTATATGATATGTTTCATTCTAAATAAATTCAAACATTTTGATATCATTGAATGCAAACACCACCTAGTTTGAATGAAATATGATAATATATTAAAATATTTTTATCTTAACCTGGATAGCATAACCTTGATGTTAAGCTAGTGGGTACCAATAGTAAAAATCAAATTATAGAAATTATATTTTATAAAAATGTGTAAAATAATTTCAATGGTTATCTATGGATTAGAAATGAAATAGAAACCATTTTGAAAAAGAAATAATGGTTTTCTCAAAAAAAATATTTTCTAAAAGAGGGATAAGCCATGCTTTGAAAACGTAATAAAAAATTATTTTTTCCATTTATATAAAATTTATTTCAAAAAATAAAATTCATTTATGAATACATTATATTAAAATTATCAAATGGTGAATTTTCTATTTCTAAAAAAAATTATTAATAGTGAAAAATAATGTTTATTGACTTCCATTCTTTTAAATAATTTATGAAGATAAATTATATTTTAAACAGTTTTTTAATTTAACTTATTTATATTCTCTTACAATTTACCTAATTGAGTTCAATATAACTGATTTCATATTAAATTATAATATTAAAACATTATATACTTATGGTAATTTTCTCATTAGAGGACCGCTCATTTAACACTTCTACGCTTTAGGTTCAAATTTAATTCTCCCACATATGTGAATTAAATTTGATGAAATCAATTATTTATTTTCAATAATACTATTTTATATTATCAAACATGGTAAAAATATATTTTAACCATAATTTATAGTGAATCAATAGAAAATAGTCATTATGTTTAATGAAAACACAGGTTTAGAGGGGGTTAAAATAAATAGATATGTGTATAAATGACCAAAGAGATTTAATTTTTTAATTTTATTTCTATATGTAGAATTGTTTTAATATATTTTCAATGAATATTTTTTTATCCTTTATTCCTGACACAAACATGTGTATGATTGATTATTATTATAAAACGTTCAAGTATGTCCTTCATATCGACTAATAAAAGGCCACCCACTATCCAATCATCTTCATAAATCCAAAACCCTTTGTAATGGATAATAACTAATAACATACATTATTTAATTCCATTATAATATCATATAGGAATTATTATGATTGTAAATACACCCCAATAATGATTTTAGGGCAATCCTAAATTATTTGTCTGAAAAATATGTAATGTTCTTAAAATAGCATTTTTATTTTATTTCTTTATTGATATCCGTAAAATATTATTCAATCACAGTGATATAATGACATAGAAACCTACCATATATTGAGATGTTATAATGTTAATTTAATGAACACAATCTATCTCCACTACCCTAAAAATTGAAATGATAATATCTCTCTAGTGTATGGCATACTACCACCTCACGAACCGATGTAACTCATTTTCCATCAATACCTCTCACGGTTGGGTATTATGATGGATAATGTGTGTGTGTGTTTCTAATACATGTAAAATAATTATTATTCCTTTAATATAATGTCACGTATACCTTTTTACATTTCATTCCATGGGGGATATGATAATGTCACTCGTGTTTCTAGCTGAATGTCGCCCTTTGAAGCGATGTGGTTCGTTTCCACTAATGAAATATAAGGAAGTTAAGAAAGGAAATATTTAATTAGTATATATGAAATATTTCAAATTGTATTTCTCTATAAAATTATTATATCACTGAATTACTTACAATTTAATTGATTGGGAAATGATATCTTCTCTTGTGTGCACGTACAACAGACTATTTCAACGAAGTGATGCAATTATGTTTCTCTGTGTTCTTCTAAAAATTGGTTCTAAAAATGTATCTCATGATAAAAAAATATATTCTTAAAATTACTAATATTCAAAAATTGACATTACTATATCATGTATTCATGAAATGGAACTTTCATGAAAAAATAAGTATGACAAAATAAGGTAATTAACACCCAAAACTATTGTAATAATGATCGAATGTTAAAAAATAAGTGATAAGATGTTATTTAAATATCATATATGATTTTATAAATGTAAGTATTATTATGTTATGGGTTTATAACATGATTAAAACCAATATACATGTGGTCAATTAAATATCAATTAATGTTGATGTTGAGGTAATAGACATTGTCAGAATTTCCATCCATTAAGGCATATTGTAATGTTTTAAATCAATTTTTTGTTTGGTGTATATAAATCCCATTTTAAATTTAATATAATTATTCATTGAAAATTATTTTTATTATAAAAATTTATTTTAATTATCTCATCCAATGGGATCAAAATTAAAATTTACCCACTAGTAATGAATTTCATAACTCAGTTTCATTCCATTTGTTTAAATTACTTATTTTTTGTCCCTAAGATTATAATATAATGTGTGTAATGTCCTTTTATTTTCTTATTTTTTATTTCAAAATTATTTATTTTGATTTACATTTGATACACATAATCTATTAATTTATTGTTTCTCAATTCAATTTTATGATCTTTTGGATGGTTTATATCACATTCACAATGATTATCACAAGACATATAGCGAGTAAAGAATGAATAAAACCCGTGTTTATATGTATGAAAGCTATGGTAGATAAGACACATATCGTACCTTGGATTATACCTAGAGTCCCTGGGTTGTACAGGTCAGCTGCATGTAGTTGTCCCTGCCCCTATGCCCCATCTCGTTGAGCCTGGTGCAGACCTCCAAGGGGTGTTAGTGAAAGTTAGTCTAAGCGTCTACCACCTCTTACATCTCTCCATGCTCTTCTGCCATGTCTGCCACCTAGCAGGTCTTCCTACTCCACTCTCTGTTAATGCATCATTTTTTAATCCAACGTGTCCCTACCAGAATCCATATGGGTTAGATATTATATAGCGAGTGTCCTCTTTTGTCGCATGAGTATCATTGCTTCTCCCAAGGCTAATGGGATTTAGCATGAGACCCTCGAACTGCAGATCCCATATCCTGGGTTCTGCTGTGACATATCCCACAATCTGATCTATATGCCTAAGGTTGACACCCTACTACTGATGTCTCTGCACTAGTCTACCTATTGACAACTTCCAACGGCTATCTCGGCATAGTCGATAAGCTCTTGACCAACAAATCGTACTCAATCACTCCTACATAAGTCGAAATGCCTAGAGGAACGAAACTAGCTATGATGTTTAATTTTAGACCTCGCTCATAGATCCATGATATGATGTACTGATCCATTACCAAATCCATTGAGTACCTAGAGTAGTCATGGAACATTAAATAATAGTCACCCACAGTTAAACTACCCTATTTGAGCTGAAGAAGTTTCTGGATATGCACAAATCTTAGCGTAACTGTAGAGAACTCCTCCCTAAAGAGTCTCTCAAAATCCATTCATGAAAGAGTCTCCTCATTATGAGTCTCATTAGTCAAAATAAACCATCACCCTAATGAACCCTGAATAAGGCTCCCTCCTAGGATCAACATCTGGTCCACTAGTGTCCTCACAAGATGGAAAACTCTAGTCATTACCTCAAGCTAGTCCTCAACCGCCGAGGATCGAGCTTGCCTTGGATCCTGTAGGGACTCTGTCTTTGAAACTCATGGATTATTCTTAACCTACACTCCTTGTATACTGGTACTACAGGTACCATGTGTTGTTCCTCCAGTGCTGGTATAGAAGGTGCGCCAAATATAGGTAACACCTGGGGAACTGGTCCATGAATCGAAACCTCATCACTAAAGGGTTTATCCTCATGGTCGAGCTGTTGAATCCTAGCTGGTATGTGTTGATATGGATTCATGGAAGGAAACAAGATGTACCACAGTCAAAGAGTATATCTAGATAGTTGACACGATAGGACAAGGAAAACACAACACAATCCTTTATGAATCATGATCCATTTTTTGTTTCCCTACAACTATTATTCTCATGTACTGAGTCGAAAATCAAGTTATCAGAGCTAGGTGTATGGATATGCTGACTGCCCATACCAAAAATGGAGTCCCAATCCTAAAATTAGAGCTCAAAATAGTTAACATTGTTTCCCCAAACCAATCTCATAGTCTCTTGGTCCTAAGGTAGAACCAACCAGCTCTGATACCACTCTACCACGACATGTCCCAATTGGGCATATTTAATGGCTCCCTAAGCCTGCCTCCAATAGGCTATGGGATGGTGAAAAGCACTAAGTGGGCATATCAGTAACATGGTAGGCATATCCTATGTACTTATACACGCGTAAACATATCCAATTCCACAAATGATGAAATGTAAAATCCACTAAGGAACAAATTTCGGCATACAACTGAACCCAACCTACAGAGTACAATGGAATGTAATGTGGGGAAAGTAAATTGGTCTGAAATATAATCCCCCTAATGAAAGAGTCTACAAAATAAAAATTTCAACCTATAAGTAAGAAATAGGTACTGTGATTTCTTCTCATAGCCATAAGAACACCTCTTCCAATAAGAATGCTCAGAATGCTTGGTCCGGTCCTAATATTCCCTTGACCTTGTTAAAAGGTTGCTCATTATCACAAGACATGACACGTGTGGGAAAATCCAGTGCATGGGTGAATATAACAATACCTCATAGTGGACCCCAAGAACCAAAAATCAATAAAAAAAATTAAAGGTACAATCATCTCAATAAATTCAATGTCTACAGACCATATAACTTTAGAAACATATCCTGATGTACTCAAAACCTAGACATGTTGTCTAGAGGTAAGCCACAACAACTACATACCTACAATAGAGATTCAGTTTGAAGATTCCACAAAGGACTCATCTAGGAGAACTCACTCGATGAGTATGTTAGATCTGATGATATCCTTCTGAGAAGTCAATTCTTTGGGAAGTGTCATGAGAGAGATAGAATCACTGTTAAATTTAATGCGAGAATAGATACACTAATTCTAGTAAAACTCACTTCTGAGTGGGTATAGATCATGATACACCAATGAGGATCACTTCTATGGTCGTGTTTTATACCACCACTCATCCAGATTCATATTCTATGTAGATTATCGGTGTTCTTTAGGATTTTTCATGTTGATACCTGACTCTACCTAGGGCCTATAATGGGTATAGTATCTCACTTTGGGCCTCTCGGAGGGACTCTGACTCTATCTGTAAAGTCCTACTAAAGGGATCATACTCTATTAGAAGGAAACGATACCTGAACTTCAGGGGAATGAGCAAGGGGGTACAAACGCAAATGAAACATATTCATGGTACATTAACAAGGAGATCAATCCATGTAAAAGAATGTACTCTGTTTCTAGAAAGGTCACACACTCTATCCTCTAACCTTGGGTACTACTCGTGTACAATAGCTTGTGTCCAAGAGCATGTTGTATAGAAAGATATATACATGGTATGTAAGATTGTGGCAGGATGTGTCCTATTATTTAGGGGTTGTTCTGTGTAGAATAGTTGTGTGCCCTTACGCAGCTTCAACCCATGTCCTTCAAGCCGTGTACCAGTACATGGGGTAACCCACTTATCCAGCCTGGTCTAGCTATGTGGGGGAGTACTTGTCAAGTACTCCACCTCATGTCCATGTATCATCTGAGATACACACTGAGTCCTACATAAGAACCCACTTTCCATGTGACGGTTTCCACCCACCACATCATCACTTCATGCATCACGAAACCCTATCAACTACTGAGCCAGCCCGACATTCCATTTTCTTCAGAGAACACGCCATGTTCTTCACAATTTTTCTATATTTGTTCTTCTTTCTCTATGCGCCTTTAGTGGTCTTTGATCCATGAATCCAGCCATTCAATCTCCTCGAAACTCAAGATCTTGGGTTATCCAATCATGGAAACTCCAAATATATAAGTTTTAGGTTTCGGATCAGGTCCAAAAATTTATTTCGATCATCTGTGCAATGAACGGTTGAAGAAAAATTTCATATGATCCATTTTTATTTTTCATATACCTTTATTTTCAAACCTCCACCAGGTCATCAAATTTCAGATCTCCAATTTCAGATCGTTGTGTTGTGAAATATATGTTTAAATTTTTTTTGTTCATAACTGTATGAAGAATGTGAAGAACACATGGTCATAAAGGGGGAAGTTATCCAAATAGAAAACATTGAAACAAACCTCCACAATAATTTATTAAAATGTTGATTTTCTCCCATTATAGGGATCAAATGGAGAAAATTAAAATACAAATCAGAATATTCATGTATAGATTCCCTGAAATAGAAACCAATAAAATAACCTCCCAGAAGAAAAAATAAAATGTGGGTCAACCTATTATTAGGATGATCCATGTTCATCATCAAATAAAAAAACTGGGAAAATATAAATAAAAAAACAACCCATACCTCAATCATTGACAAAGTAGAAAAGTGGTCATCAGTTTGGATTTCATCTCATTGGGCAACAATCTGGACATCTTTGCCCTTTGTCATTAATCGAGATCTCTCTAAGGGTGGATCCTCTCCAAAACAGTAGAGAATCAAAGGAATGTTTTCCAGGGTTAGGAACTTAAAATTGGTCTCCTAGTTATTTAAAACCTTCAAGTCTCATTGAGTTCATTAAAGCATTTAAAATAAAATATTTTATTAAAATATTTTATTTTCTTTAAAATGTCCAAAAATTATCTTTTGTAGCTGACCATCGTCATTCGATGTTAGGCCCTACCATAGGTAAATTCATTTCTCTTCACACAACAGTTCCCTTGAATTTTGGATCTGGGAACCACTTCAAATAATATTCCACTTTTGGGGGAAAATTTATTATGTTCACTATTTAAATGTTATATTTATTTCAGTCATTTATTCCGGGTACTCTAGGCCTTGGAATGAAACGCCATCTTAAAGACCAATCTCAGAATAATTCAACACAATATTTAAAAATAATAAAAAGAAAATCTAAGACATTTAAAATGTTTCTGATGGATATTATGCAAAAACTTCAATACAATTCAATAGAAGGGAGTTGAAAATAAAATCCATTAAAATACATGATTATCGCACCCTTCTTCATGAGTTTTTTCTAATATGAATCTAACGTTTAATATCCATCAAATTGTAGGTGATGGTGATTTTTTTATTCCATTTTTATATATACCTTTGTGCTAAACTTTTATCCATACATTTTATAAATAAAATGCATTAAGAAACACCTTTAATTTTGTGTGAATTAGAAATAAACTTCCTCTATTTTTCTTTTACATACTATATTAAAAGGATAATCTCTTAACTAAAACACTTCATGGGTGACTCATTTATTTTTTGTGAATTTGTAATATTAAGAGAAATATATACACAATTAATTATTATTTCTAAAATAAGAATCATCTTAAAGCTTCCATTATGAGAGTTTATGTGGCTGAAGAATCTATGGATTTGTTTTCAATTGATTTGTCTGATGTTAGAATAAGAAATAATTGTCCAAAGTGAAATGAAGAAGGAAAAGGAAGGTAAATTGATCCCAAATTTCCATATATTCCACAAAAAGTAGGAATTCTTGGTTTATATACCTTTTCTACATTGATCCTTGAAGAGCGGGATATAGAACATCACTCTGCCTTGTTTAAATTTAGTTTATTTGATGATTATATCAAGTAAGTAATTTTAATAGTTATATGATATATCATTTTATTTCCTTTCACATATACCATAAACATTTATGATTATTTAATGTAGGGAACATAAATAAATTATATGTAGATTTCATCAATATTTTCTTTTGAGAAGGATAGATGATTTTCATAGCATGGTATTTCCTTCTTGGTTGAAATCAAAGTTATGACTGTTACATTAATTAACGTAAAATATAAATATTAATTTAATTATATTATTCATATATATTTTATAGTATTGAGATTACCTATTTAATCCATATTTCTAGAATTACAATCTTTGGAATTTAGTACCAATTATTTGGTTAATGATTGAAAATAATATTTAATCAACGGGTAAAAATTTAATACAACAGATTGAAAATTTAAAATCATAATGAAACAAGATGGTACTATATTAACTAATATAATTGAATATTATGATAGTGAATCACATATTATACCTCGATATTAATATGTGTCCTATTCTGGACTTGTTTTTAAAATACTGTTATTCGATTTCTACTCTCATTGTTGATTCACTATGATGAAATATAAATGGTTTCACTCAATGACATGAAATGGAATATATATTGATTTCATTGTATTTTGAGTTATTAACATGAATTGATTCTAGGATACTGAAAAAGTATATATTTTGGAATCAATATAAATAATATTTTTTTAATTTAAAATATTATCTATTAATTGATTACAGTATCATTCTTGATATAGTCCCAATACATATTTTTCATAATGGTGGGGATGAAACGGACAGCATTTATTACCCCATTGGTGTAAACCAAACTAATTTATTTGATGAGTCATGTTTTCCCATATTTATAGTTGATGTTGAAACTAATGTAGTGGTAGGTTATATTTAGAAGAAACCATATATGTTATTAGTTCATTCAGTTTTCGTTGGCTTGGATTTCGGAGGATGGTGTTATAGTAATTAATTTAATTTAGTTTCCGTATGTAATGATACACCTGTATTATTTTTTATATTTTTTTAATTAAATAATAATTATTTAAATTTATTAAATGTGGTTTAAAAGTGGTTTTCAAAAAATGTATACCTATATTTTAAATAATTTTTTCTAAAACATGTTTGGAAATTGTTTACCAATTATTTGAATTCTATGTTGTATAAATAATTACTAAATATTGTTTCTAAAAAATATGCATTTAATTATTATATATATTGTGAAAGATATTGAATATGATTAAATTATGATATAATTTGATAATGATATGTGAATGCACGAGTAAGGTTTTCCTCCACTTGTTTTCTTAGGGTGACTAATAATTCTAATTTGTTTCTTCTATAATACATTTAGTGTCATGTCTATATTCTTTCTCAAATTTTTGTAGGGACATTCATATTATACAGGTTTTACTTCTCTTCATTATAATAGTATGGGTCTGAGAAAGGATTATTTTATAGCTTCACAGATCACCCATCATATTCGTTAACACCCAAACCCACCAATGAACACCCCATCTACATCACCTTTCTCATACTCCACTTAAGCCTCTAAATATTTCCACTCACATGCCTCCATTATCATATAATGATTCTTTATATTTACATACCATGATAATTACATCTCTCAGGATGTTCCCATCTTTACCATTTGCATATCATACCATGTATCCACGACCCTTCAATCCTTATCCTATAATGACTTGGTTGCCTCAATTTTCTACTATTCATCCAAGATATGATGAGTCTTTTCCTTCAAATTATACTCCAATGCATGCATATGATCTGGTTCATTCATTGTAATTTGAACATCATTTAGAGGTTATAGATCTAGGACATCCCATGGATCCATCAAAGCCTAATAAGTTGCATGAATCATGTTTTTTTATTATATTTTTTTCAATTATATCATATCATTTTTTCTTTTTATACTATGACTTAATTATTTTTACTTTCCTTTTATATTATTTAGTGGGATGTTCTAAGAGGTGTTGTGGGTGAACCCCAATGAATGAATCTGGGAATTTCTAAACACAAATAATGGTGAATTACAATGAACTGAATAATATAACATGTAAACATTGTTGGCAGTGTAGAAGTTTAATGGGAACATTATCCATCTAAAATGACAACATTATTGTGTAACCAATCTATTGAAGGCATATTAGAAATAAAATACATGAGAAATCATGGGTAGAGATATGTGTAAGAAAATTTATTAAATTGAATTCAATATTATAAAATTATTTATATGAATTAACATGTTTAATGTAGAGTCAGTTTAACATTCTCGATGGTGAAGCTGCAATGGTCTCGTGGTTGATCAATATTGGGTAGTTATGAAGATCATGCAATCATGAGTTATATATTGGATGGAAGGGTAGTGTGTGTTCTGATGTAGAGGGTATACCAATACTCTCCAACATTCTAAAAACAAAATATGAATAAATGATCACAGATTGGAAGGGTAATGAGTATAAGGTATTCCAAATATTTATTGGTTTCCCTAGAAAAGTTAATTCTTATTAATTTTATTGAATTTTTTTTAAAATGAATAAAAAAAGTAAAAATATTATATGACATATTTCCACACATTGGGTATACTATAATGCCCAATAATGAGAGGCACCAGATAATTTAATAAGAAAAGAAATAATATCTAAGTTCATACTGTTACTAATGTGGTCTTTTCATTTTCTTTCGATTCTCAAGCTATATAAAAATCGAAATATTTATATTTCCATACTAAAATTTAATATAAAAGGTTTTAAATTCCCCATTTAGTTAGATTTTCTTATTGATATTTCTGTATTCTACCAAATGGTATAAAAAAGACTATTTTCAATTACAAATAATGACAAATCGACATTTTACAAATAAAAACCAAATTATAGGATAACACATGTATAACGACACCCAATAGATCAATTTGTGTCTAAAATAATTGAGAAACCAAAGGATATTATCAAAAATATTGATTCAATAATAGAAATATACAAATACATATAGGCACACAACTCAAAAAGTGACTGAACTTCATCGCCTTCACAAAATATAACAAATAGGGGAGAATTGTAGTCTTGAGCAACCAAAACATCCATAAAACTCATTAAAACACTAAACTAAATGCAAGGTTCCAAAATAAATGGTTATTAGGGTAAGAGTTATTATAAATTGATGATAGAAAATAAAGATATATAATTAATAATTGATTAATTAAGAAAAAACACGAGTTACATCAAAATAAGCCACCCAAATCTAGATGGAATCAATAAGAAAATATAGAGGAAGGAAGAACCATGCATATAGGGAGATCAGTGTTTCACGATTGGTGAATAATTTGGATAAATGATGTTACTATTAAAAAATAGAATAAATGTAATTTCCCAATATTATGTTTGATGGTAAGGATAGATGTTTTGATTTAAATAATATAAATCATTGAAACATCTTGAATAATTAAACTAAATAAAATCAAATATTACATACTCAGTTCAAATTAAATTAAATAAAATTAAATGAAATATTACTAAATATAAAAATACCAAGATATATAAATGTTAATTTAGTAGGACTTACTAAAACTAAATAGAACCTAATACAATAGAATCCATAATAACTAATGTTATGAATAGTAATCCAGCCGATCCAAGGTAAATCAACCTGTACTGCCAAAATAAACAAATCAAAAATTATTCCAATCAATATAATCTAATAAAATAATAATCGAGCATGTAATGAGATGAAAGAAACTAACGTAACTCAAAATGATGTTATATGAACACCGTAGACCTAAATTGAATTGAGTAAATCAAAATTAAACTAAATGAATCGAACCAAAACAAATTAAATTTAATTATATTAACCCAAGTCAAAAAAAACATAATTGATTTAAAAGTAACTAAATATAATTCAAACAATTGAGATAGTACCTACCCTAACCAAACATAAAAAAATAAATTCTTTTTGAGATAAAACAAAAAAAATTCTATTAAATATAACTAAAATGAACCAAGTTGAATGGATTAAAACTAAATTGAATATCAAATACTTGATTTCAACTAAATTATAATTATCCAAACCAAAACAAATTGGGACAAATTGAATTGATCCCCTCATAACCAATATGATAGGTCCTAAATGGATGTATACTAAGTCATTTTTAAGAAAAGGAAACCCATCAAAACACAAATAAAGTGATAACATTTGGTCATTACAAGCGAAATTGAATAAACCCAAATGTATATTAATCAGAATGAACTAAAATTAACTGAATTTAGCTCTTATATTCCAAACTAACATGAAATTATTTTATGAAATAGAACATATACAACCTAAACATAACCCAACTGAATTGAAATAACATGTCAAACATTAACTATACCAAATAAATAAAAAAAGGAATAAAAAACTCTAATAAATTGAAATAATTTTATATGAAATAAACTTAATTACATTGAATTGAATCAAACACCATAGAACCCACCTAAAATGAAACAAATAAAATGTAACTAAATTAAATGTAATTTGTCTTGGTGGGATATATTTCTATATACATAAAAAAATAGGATATAAAATAAATAAATCCAAACCAATAGTAATCGAATTAGAATGAATATACATAATAGGACATACTTTGAATTATATATAAATGATACTTCCTAACATTCACAAAGAGGAACTGAACTAAACCAAACCAAATCAAACTTGTCTTAAATAAATCTTTCCAAACTGAATTTAACCAAATAAAACAACTATGAATTTAAATGAATTGAAAGAGAAAAAATATAAAGTTATTGAATAAAATAGAACTAAATTGAACCAAAACATTGAAAATGAAACTAAAATATTGATTATTTGACAAAATATAATCATGTTTAATAAATTATGGAACTGAATAAAACCCAATTGACCCAAATTGAATGATACTAAAAATTTAATTAAAACATATTAAACTAAAATTGATCAAAATAATTGAAATACCAGGATCTAAAAAATTACACCATAGAGCAGGAAAAAACTATATCATGTTAAACCACATTGAATATTTATAATAATAAAAAAAATTGAATAAAACCTTCATGTGTTATACTATGTATAAATATTGTTAACTAATAAAAATTGATGCAAACGAGCCACTACTAATCCACATAAAAATTCCTATATAATAAAATAAAACAAATCATCACTAGACAGAATTGAAATATATATAATTGAAAATTTTGAAACTTATTAAAACACATTTGATCGAACTAATTTGAATCAAATGAAACATAACTAAAAATAACTCAACAAAACTGAAGGGATCTACCCCAAACATTATAAAAATAAATTGAATAAAAGAATTAACCAAAAATAACACACCAAGACCAAATTAAAATGAATCGATCTAAAACTATCTAAATAGACCAAAATTTAACTAAACTAACCAAAAAAATACATGAATTAAAAATACATGAACTAAACTAAGAAAAATAAAAAATATATACTAAATAAAAAATATATAAAATTGAACTAAACTGAATTAAATTAGAATAAATAAAATTGTCCAACAATAACCCAGCATGAACCAAACTGAAATAAAACTAAACTAAATTTACCTAAACTAAAATAAAATGATAGGAAAATACCATAAATGAACCATAAATTGAAAATAAAAAACAAAGACAAAAACATATCTAAATTGAATTGAATATAATAAAATGGAATGGCATGAAATAAATAGATCAAAATTAAAGTCAACCAAAATAAAATGATGTGAACTAGACCAAACAAAAATAAACAATTTCGACCAAATTAAACTATACATTACATAACAAAGATATTTTGATCCTAGATTAATAAAACCAAAAAAATGGATGGAACCATATCCTCCTGAATTAATCTAATCTATATCAAACCAAATCAAATGAGTCTCAATTATGGTGAAATGATCTGATATAAAAAAGTGAAATAAATGAAACCAAAACCATATAATTTATAAAAAATTATTCCAACCAATACAAAATCTAAAAAAACACACAAATCTAAATACTATAAAAATGAATAAAAAGTGCCCTCGCCAAATAGAATTAAAATGAACTGGACTAATGAATAGATAACCAAACTGATCAACAACCAAACCAAAAAATGAATCTAGTGACCATATTATCAACATTACCATGTGACTGAATAATCGAATAATATATCTAAAATACAACATGACTATTATGAACAAACAAGAGGAATCTCTATCAACCCATATATATAATTCTAATTAGTATATCCTGATTTTTTAATGAAATGTGTATTATATTTCAAATCAATTATATATTTACATGCCTCTTTGTTTTTATGGATATCTTAAAAAGATACAAATTTAATTCATTAGAGGTTTATTAATTTCTTATTATTTATTAATGTATTATTATGCTAATCAATTTCATTTATAGAAGGAGGCATCGGGAATCGAATTCTATGTGCTTTAAGAAAATTTATTTTTTTGAGTATGAATAAATATTATGTAAGTTGTGTAAATGCATAGACAAAATAAAATATTTTCAAACTTTTTATTGATATTTTAATATGAAATTCATAATTAAATATATTTTCTATGTTTTCAACAGTGTTACTTGGAATCCCTTAATCAGAAACAAGATCACAATATTAGACTGGGTGATCATTTCAGACAAGTTTTGGTGAGGATTACTAGGGAAATTTATGATGTAATTCTAAAAAACATTATCCCCCCTAGGTATTATCCCTCATCATATTCCTCCAAAACCTATCACACTATAGAGATACAAAAAGCTCACGTAGAAGAATTTGATTCTGAAATAATAGCAATACTGGAGGGTGAATGTGGATAACTAGTCACTGAATAGTTCCTAGAATCTATGTCAATTATATGTCCATAACTTGCATTAGATGATTCTAATGATATTAATTTCTTTATGGAAAAACTTTTCTCTATATAGGATGCACCAAGTGATTCCAATGAGGGACCCAGTGGTGATAGAGGTTGTGATACTGTTGTGGGTGGTGGTGGGGGTCATGATGTTGATGTTGATGTTGGTTTTATAGATGATAATGTTGGTGATCATGGAGATAAGGATTTTATTGATGGTGATGGGGATGATGATGTTTATTATGGGGGAGATATAGATCCCCTCCATTTTTATGTTAGTTATAATGATAAATGTGTATATTACTTAATGACTTTAATTGAATAATTGGGTGATGTCTATGAATCTTATAGTAATGTAAATGGTTTAGAATGCATTTCAAATCGTTGTTTCAATGTGAAATAGAAAATATATATATATATATATATATATATATTGAATTGGATCTGTATAGTGGTTTCTAAATTTTGTACATATTTTGGACTGGATGGGTGTATTTCTGTTGTTATAGGAAAAATCTATATACATGTTTCTCCTAACCATGAGTAAAAACATATGACTAAAGTGTTCATTAAACTATGGAAATTATCAATAACTCATTTTATATACCCATGGTATCTAAAGAAACTATGGGAATATCCCAATACTGATTGCATAAGCACACACAGTTCTATGCACTATGGGTTTAGCATATACCTAGAGTTTTATGGGCTATACTAGGGGTTCAGAACTAGAGTTATTGGGTAATAGTCCAGTAGTGGAGGCACGTTGAAGGGAGATTTATTTAATTCATTATCTCAATGAAACCCCACCCACCAATATATATATGGAGACTGTTGGAAATTTTCTTCAAAGGGAGGTAAAACATAAGAATCCATCTGATTGGTAAAACTATTATATATCCTTTCTCTATAATACTACGTTGTCCTTTATTTTTTCATTACTCAAATTTATCAATTTTTTGCATATAGGGTTTCAGTGTGTGAAATTTTAGAGACTAACTCATGGGTTCTCTAAATAGTAATTCATGATGTATTATTTATTTAATACCTTCATTTGTTCATTTCCCAATTTAATTATATGAAAAATGACTATATAATAATTTATAATTTTTAAATGATGTATTAATAATATATGTGTGTTGGATTTGTACCAAGATTTTTACTATTTACATGTTATATTTTATGTTATTGATTTTTGTTGTGATTTTATGGAATTGAATTTCATTGAATACTTTTGGTAATTTTTTAAAAACATGATATTTTTAAAAAACTACTTGATATGAATTTTGGAGGTTTTAAATGATTTTGAAAATGGATTTTCATTATTTATTTTAAATCCCATCATATAATGATGTTTGATCAAATGTGAAACTAATGTGTATAATTTGTATCCAATGTTTAATTTCCCAAAAATAAGAGGTTCAATAATTTTTTCACATTATTTATATTTCTCAGTTCTATTAGAGTCTTAAGAAGTGTTGTGTAGTCGATAAATTTTTATATATCTCTCATTCAAAACTATTAGAGCTCATGAATTATGTTAAAATTTATTGAGACACTATTTGGAAATGTCATTTTTATATTGATCATATATTTTAATCATTCCCTTATATATGAAATTTTCATTTCGACAATAGTATCCATGAAAAACCAAGTTATGTATTGAAATTACATGAATAAAATCCCATTAAAACCTCTCTAGAATTAATATAATGTTTGTGGTTGAACTCAATGGCTGAAAATTATACTAGTTGTGTGTATAAAGATCTAATGAGGCTATGTTTTGGCTGTTGTATGTATAACATCTAATTAATTGAAGAAAAAACTATTCTATAAAAATTTTAAAATGGTGGAAAATAACATTCAATGCTAGTTTAGAAGTTAACTACAACACAAATATCAAAAGCTACCTCTCATTCCATAAAATTTTGGGATCTTTATAAAAAATACATAACAAAATTCAATATGAAACAATACCAACAGGGGGTGATGTTAAGATAGATATATATTTTATGATAAAAATGATATGGTGTTGACTACTCAAGAAAAAGGATAGATCTTTGGGGATCAGATTCTAGAAAGTGATGAGTGTGAGGATAAATTATTCAGTTAAAACTATTTTCAAGTATCCAACTTCATTCAATATCTATAACCCTCCTCAATATACATTAATATATTTTTACATTTAAAACATTCCAAACATTCAACCAAAAAATAGCCCAATTAAATTACCCATGATTGAATTTTTTTTACTATTTTATCATTTAGAAATTATAGTATGTCATCAAGCCAAAAGAAATCATGTATGGTCACAAGAATGATAAAAGGTACATTATAAAATCCTTCGGTGAAGATTTATAAATTTTTCGGGAGAAACGGACAAAATTGATATGGTAGTAAAAAATATAATAAATAAAATTTTCATGTCATTTATTAAATATGGAGTTGATATCCATATCGATGCATGATGTTTATTTGTTTCCTTGAACTTTAAAGTGATTTCATTAATATCTTGGTAAATTTTAATTGACCATTGTATAATATTTTTTCTAAGGAATAAAATGTGTATGTATTGTGTAATTGATATATCTTATATTATAATAAATTTAACATGTTATTAGAATGATTTTAATCCCATTATTTTATCAATTTATAGGTATTTTCATATTTATATGTTTTTTATTAGTTTATATTTAATTGTTAAACTGTATTTAAACGTAATTTTTAATTTTTTTTTCTATATATAGAATAATTAAAATAAATTTTACACTTAATTATACTTGTTTTTAAGATTATTTAACGTTGATAATGTTTGTTTTATTGAATAAATAATTTTTTTCTAAAATCGCGTAGTCTAGAAGGGAAATTGCAGCATGATTTTTTGATATTTATTGGATATTATAAGTGTAAATGATGCTTAAAAGTTTATTGGTTAAATCACCCTAGATGAATCCCCTTGATAGATCAAATGAATTCACTGTGACATCATTTTTGACTCCCATTGTTTCATGGGATTTGTCTATATAATGGATTATTATAAGAGTGAAGACCGACTTATCTTGAGTCATTAACTCTTGAAATTTGAAAAATTATTACAAAAAGTGGACCTCATCCATGAAAGAATTGTTTTAGGACAAGATGAACCACAAAGAGGAAGGAAACCAATTTTTTATCATGGCACTCAGTATGGTGATCCTCGAGGTGGCCATCATATGGCAGTTCTTTGTGATGAAAAGAACCATCATGCAGAGTGGCATGATGGATTATAGGAGGGATGTATCACTACATAATTATCATCAAAAGAAAGGGGGAATTGATTTTAATATAGTTTATCATTACCACCTATAAAAAAATAATTGATGTGTGAATTTAGGGAACTATTCATCCATTTAAAATAGGTGTGAAATAGAGGGTACAATATTATTCTTCACTTCCGCTTATCATTATCTTCCCTCATAACCTACCAAAAACTACACTGGATTTTCTAAAGCTACATACATTGATCATTTATGATATTAACAAGCATGAGGAACCACATTGATAACTAGTCACCTCCATTGGGGATCAAATATGACTCCATACACTGAATACCAATGGAGGTTACATAGAATATTTATCTTTTTTTCGGCTATGTGAAGTGTAATGAATCTCAAGAACTTGATGAATCAAAAATATAAATCCTTATAACTCTATGGAAGAAACATCAGAAGACATATCAAGAATGTGAATGGATATACCATACCTATAATTTCAATTTAAATGTAGGGACACTTTGAGTTATATTATCAATGCTTCTTCTAGAATATGAATATTGTTTCTCAATGATAAAGTTAAAGTCACAATTTAGAGAAGGAATCATTGAGGTTGTCTATGTGGTTGTCATAACAAAAATAATGAGATAAATTAATTTTCACATCACCAAAGAGATATGTGATGTGACCATGTAAGAGGTGATATAATGATCATTCAATGTATTTCAAAAAGGATTGATTGAATTAAAATCAAGAATGTTATTTTTATGATGTAATGGGATGAAATGTGTTTACTTTTTTACCACCCTAAAATTTTCATTCATTTTGGGATATTTTGAGGAAGGATTGAACCATTAAGAATATTTTTTATAGGTCTATAAATAAAAGGATTCCAACATGATGTATTTTTTTTTATTTTTAAAATGGAGTGTTTTAGTGTACTATTGTAAGGTGGGTTTTATTTTCTTTTTTCTATTTCTTTTGTTTCACAATGTCACTAACTTTTAGGATTTTATAAAAAAACCATTATCTCTCACGTTTTTCTATTTTTATCTCTCTCTCCAACTACCAATAATATAATTCTTTTACACCCTCCATAGTGAACTAATAATTTTTTTTATTTTAAGGGGGGGAACTGGTGGATTATTTTTTATTTTGGATATATTTATTTAATATTATTTATTATGATTCTATACTAAATTATAGTATAGTTAAACTGATTAGATGAAACAATTTTCCCCTTTCCCCTATAAAAATCTCCTCTTCTCACAATATTATTCATTAAATGCTTCCCTTTTTATATAATCCATTGTAAAATATATTTGGGATGTATAATTAAGAGTTCATTGGTAATTATTTTCCACATGTAGTCAGTATCTTCACTAAGATAGTACTAAGTAAAGTTTCTATAAAATTGTAGTATCTATATATGTTTAGTAACCACCAGTTGACTTAGAATAAAAATGTGACTTCAGATTCAAGGTCATGGTATGTTAGCCATCACAATTATATTATATCTAGGAGATGTGGTTTTTACTAGATATATAACATGTATTAATGTCCATTATTTAATGGGTAAATTTTCAAATAAAATGGGATCATATTGAATAATTATCTATGTTAAATAATAGTGTAGTAACAAATTGTAATCACTATATCTATTGGTAAGATCTTATCAATAGAAAATGAATATTTTTTAACCATTTAATATCCATTGAACATGATTAAATTCTATATATAAGCACAAAAAGTTATGTGAAATTAATTTTGAAAAAATAGTTAATGGTTTTATTTATGTTAAATTTTCCTTTGTTTAGTGGTTATTTTTCTCAGAGTGGAATTTTATATTTTGAAGTGTTGATTCATTATGGGGTGTTATAATTGATCTTTCATATTTACTTATTTTTTGTAATTTATTTTATTTGAAATGAGGTATATCATTTGGAAATTTCAATTGGATTTTAATTACCACTTAATGAACATGTTGTTAATCTGATTTAATCTGAATATTTTTGTTACAAAATAGTAAATGGTTTATTTTTTTGATATTAATTTATTTTGGACATATAGTAGTGGGATTATATTAAATGTAATATGAATTTATTTATATATTTGTAGTGATTTGATAGGTATATTCATAATGAATGAAAATGATGGGTGGTTTCTAAAATTCTATTAACTATTCAATCCACTCTATAAGAGATTAAATACAGGTTATCTATATAGAGGGAGATTAAAGAAACATAATATCATAGTGAATAAATTTTCATGAATTTTTGAGTGCATGATTCACCCATGACCTATCTTCTAATGATTTATCTTTCTATAGGTTTCATTAACATTTCAAGACCTAGATTTCTCTTCATCTGAGAAAGGTGGTTCTTTAAAATCTGGTAAGTTGTTTTACTGGAGGTCAGAAGGTCATATGACTCCCTTCATTGTCAGCTCATAGAAATTTTATTTCTAAAATCCATATCAATGTTATATTCATTTTCCCAGGATGTTTGGTGTTTATTTGGTCAGAAATTATTTATAGATTGGGTTCTAGTCTCAATGTGATTTTTCATGAATGAATATATCCCTATCAACCAGATTAAGCATGGTTTATGTGTAGATGTTCTGGTTGATTTTTTACTTTTTGTTATCCTACTCCACTTTTGAGGACATTGTATGGTCCTTGTTTGATATTTTGATTTGATGAAAACTGGTGATTTAAAACTAGAGGGATTGAGATCTATCAGTAGGTTCATCCATATCTAAATGTTTTTTGTATGTTTTTCTAGATATGTACATATGGTTTTGTATATTAATTTTTAATTATTGCACGAAAATCATTTGATAAATTTCCTTAAAAATCATATTCATCCAAATTGTATACTTTTGATGTGTAATGTGTTAGTTTATATCTATTAATTTAGTCATGTGTGAGGTATAAGATGACTCATTTGGTTTTAAGATTTCAAATTAGAATATGAAATTTGATTCGTGTATGGATGTTCATGACAATATTAAAGAAGAGAAAGGAAACAATCTCATGAAACTAAAATTAGATGAATTGGAGCTTAAACGTCCTAGACACTTCTAACCTAGGACATCCTAGACTAATTGTAGTGGGACTAGGAAGAAGACTACAGATGTTTTTATTTATCATCAATGGGTGTTCTCATCTCCCCTTTTTACTCTACCTTCTTCTAGTTCTACTCATTGATGATGATCACTAAAATAATATTTTGTTCTCTTGATCTTGATATTAGAGTAATTTTTAGTTCGGAATTCAGGTTCTTCATTCTCTATCTCACTTAATTTTTATGGATTTCTATTTATTAAATGAAATGATATGTCCAATTGAAATAGAACAAGACTTTTTTTACTTTTTGAGTACAACCAAAATCCAATAGATAAAGGTTGAATTATTTAGTTAATCATTTTATTTTACATTAATTAGAGTTCTTCTTGGTGAAATGTATTGAGTGATAAATGTTTCACTCTAAAAAAATTCATTCATTTTGATTCTACATCATCTTCAATAATTTTCAAGATATATTATTTTTGAAAAAATTCATAGGAACACACAAATTATTATGATGAGATTATTCTGATTATCAAAAAAACCAGTAATAATAGAATTATTCTAGTAATTGTACCCTCATTTGATAAAGGATAATCAAGTATACTTTTAATGAGGTAACAGTTGAGAGTGTAAGATACATTATAATAGTTGGTTCAATTAAGTGTATGTCCCGATTTTAATGGATAAAGTAAATTTTAATTGGCCATAATGAACTTTTATTCTATAGTTTCATCAAATGAGAGGAATCACAATTCAATAACCCCTTAACATTGTATCATTAACACATCACTCAACCCATTGTAGTTTAAAAGAACTATTCTTTTAATTTTGTTTTAAATATATTTGATATTGTATTATCCCCTGAATCCCTTACCCACCATCCCATAGGTTTTAACCCTCACTTCTATGCATTTTTAGGTTTATAAATAATATTATGAGGGTCTTAAAGAGATATTTTCCCATAAAAATTAAATTTATTATATACTTGGGGAATAATTTAAATGTCATTGTAATTAAAAAATTGAATAAAAATGTGAAAAAATAATTCTATTAATGAAAATTATTTTTCATGGGTGATGAAAATTTGTATAGACTGCTAATGAAATTTTAACTTTTTTCTGGTTTATAATTAATATAGGTTCTTTTTTTCTTATGATAATTTATCTAAATATGTTATTATAATTTTAATGATTTATTTCACCATTGGTTTTTAAAAACAATTCGTAGAATAGATTGTAAGAAATATAGGAACTATAGATTTTGATCAATGGTATTATTAATAGCGATGATGTAATTTTTAGTGAGTCGGGGGGTTGGTTCAATTATTTTATAGTTAAATATACCTATCTTGGAATAATAATTTAGAATTATGTTATAATGTTTCTATAATATATTAAATGATTAAGAGATTCATTTATTGGACAAATTGACAATGAGTTTTTTAGTGTATATTAAAAGTTAGTAGGTGCGGGAAATTTTTGATGATTTAGCAAGAGGAGATATGTATAGATTCTAATTTTTTATACATTAAATGAGAATTTATTGTATCATTTTATTATTGAAGAGGAAAGTTACCAATTTTTTAATGTTAAAATTTATATATTAAAGAATATAATCATGAACTGAAATGTTTATTTATCAAAAAATGATAAATTGAACAAAAAATTTATGATCTCTAATGACAAAATTATTCCTTTAATTGAAACATAATTACAATATTTACAAAATTAAGATATAAAATTGTCTACATACTGAATATTAAAGAGTTCATGATTAGTGATCTTATTACGGTTGAAAAACACACACCTCTAAAGATATAAAATATTGTGATCACCAAATAAGTTGTGGAGTCTGTTATGAAAGTGTTTGAAATGAGGATATTATATTTCATTTCATTATTTAGCACTTTGTTGACTGGAATACTTGAAATATGGGTCATTTAACAAGAATTTGGTACTTGGATAAATTAGTATGGGGCTTATATTGGGTATCAAATGAACATATACCTTCACAAAATGAAATTAAATAACATTCTCTTGTAATGTGATTTCAAATCTCATCAGGGATTACATAATTTTATGTTATTTTAAGAATTTGTTTTATAAATTAATTCATTAAATTTTTTTTCAGAATCCTATAAGTACCTTATACCATTCTTAGACATCAAAAACTTTAATTTTTTTAAATAATTCTTGAAATATTATGTTTATAGTAAGGATTATTTTTTAAAAAAGAAAATATACTTTAATTAACATTGTTGAGGGTGTATTCTGGGGTTTTATTTTTATTAATGGGAAATAAGGTTTTCCCTTTTAATATTTGAGGCCACATTACTAAAAATTACAGAAAAATGAATTTTCATCACAGATATAGTGGTTCTTGATTAGTAAACCACACCCTTCTTTTGATAATTGATCAATTTTTAGGACACACTAGCTGATGACATTAAAACTAGACCTATGAGGGAGGAAACCCAGGATATTTCTGATTTCAAAGAAAAAATTATATATATTATACAAAAAAATTCTTGTTATGAATTATAAATCTCTATGTAAAAGTGTCTCACCATTTTGTTTTTATGTATTTGGAGTTATCCATTGGTATCCAGTTGAGTGAAGGAAGTGACATTAATATTTACAATTTTTCACTAAATCAAACACAAATGGATTAGAGCTTCTGGTATACCATTTTTCTCATTTGACCTAGTTTTTTCTCACAAGAACTGAAATTCTTGAATCTGATATTTTATATTATTCTAGTTTATGAACCTTTAATGTAGAATTAGGTTGAATTATAATCCTTTAAAATTGAATTTGTTATTCATGATTTTTTAGAGTATGGAATGTTCCTATTATAAGGGATTAATTTAATATGATATAATGTTTAAATATCATGTTTTTATTTTTTAATATTCAAGTTTAGGTCTATTTTGGAAATTATTTTGATTTTACTAAGCTTAAATTATGATATAAAAACATCTTGAATGTTAAAACTATAATTTTTGGGAATAGTGTGGTATTTTTGTGAAACATATGCCCTTTGATATTATTGAAGATAATTTTTAAATCGTTATGAAAACCTATACATCATTTAAAGAATTTGGATTTATAATTTTTTTCAAATAGATTTGTATGTATTTCTTAGTTGGATCTTTCTACTACCCGAGTATCTATATAAAAAATTTTAAATTCTAAGATAATAATATTTGTAATTTCATTGGTAGATACTGATTATGATATCCTCTTATTGGGTTGTTTTAGTGATTTTTCTTCAGGATTATTTTCCTTATAATTTTTAAAACCCTATCACATCTTTCATTATTATTACACATACACACCAAAAAAAATTACACTTTCTGACTATAGGAAATGATTTTCAGGATCAATTTTGTTTTCACTCAGAATATGAGGTTTGAATTCAGTAATATTTTTCTCGCATTACAAAATTTCTTTAAATTATTTCTAAAAATTATTCCTTATTAATAGGTGGTGAACAGTGGTGTAAGTAATACTAATGTTAAAAATTTATTTTCTACTAAAATATATCTACATTTTAATTAAACTTTTAATTTGAAATCTCATTTTTATAATTTCATTTTTATTTTATGTTAATTAATATTATTAATGTTTCATTGGATATTATTTATTTGAAATCTATTTCCATAAAAAAAATATTGATTAAGAGTTTTATAACAATGTATTTTTTCCTATCAATTGAAAAAATTATGATTAAACTCAAGGTATTTTTCATTATATTCGATCATTTTGTTTTAGATTTTTTAGTTGTACATGTTATTTAATACTTCCTTTGGAATTGTTTTTTAATCTATTTTAAAATCTCCCCATTTTGAAGACTTATATAGGTGGAGGTAATAAATTTTTTGAGTTTATCTAAACAATTATTTTCTGATTATATACTTGATTGTGTCGTGTTTTTTATGGCTGTTTTTATTTAGTATACGAAATAATTTTAATACTAGTAAACACATTACAAAGTATTTAATTACTGAAAATTAAAAAATGGCTTTTTTTAAATATATATTGACTGTTGAGTTTATAAGAATATTTTTATAATGTTATAGTCATTCTCCATGATCTTTTTTTGGAAAACAATTTGAATTATCCTTGATTACTTCATTTAAACTATGAGGCTCATGCCATCACCTATTATGAAACAATATCATGTGATGATTTAAGGTGATATGAATGATTATGAAATATGTTTTCATAATGAATCTATCACTTTTACATTTTATTTATAGTTTAAATGATGAAAAGAAATTACACTTTATCTAGTATTTCAATTTTTAAAATTGTTCAAATCAATTACTAAAATTGGTTCACACTCTCTATTCCCAAGAACACTAAATCAAATTAAAAGTTTCATTAATGTTGGAAAAATAGAGGTGAAATTGTATCAAGGGGGCCTAAAATGGTCAAGATCAATTCAATCATCCCTCACAATGTCAAGAAAAATAATATGAAGAGATCCAATGAAGGTAAAACAAATATAAAAACACTACAAGATCACCCAAGAAGAAAAAATATTTGTATCAAAATTACCTTCATACCATGTGTTGAGTAGGATAGTGTGGTCCTGAATAAGAGTCTTGTATATTCAAATTAGAGAGATAACAAAAAATTTCATAGTGATTCAACCTTATAAAGAGAGAATAATTGTCACAAAGTCTGTCTCCACTTACAATTATAAGATATAATTGTTGCTACACATTTCTAGGGAATCCATTATTGCACACAATTCCATGATAAGGGAAGAAACTAGAAGATAGAAAACATTGAATGAGAAGAGGAATGAACAACTAGGATCATAGAAAATACTACCTCTACACATAAACCCAAAGTAGTGGGACCCATAAATGTTGATATTGAGCCCACTTTTGGATGAGATCCCACAAATATAATGACCCTGAGTTGATGTGTGATACCTAGGGAAGGATGAAAAATAAATATATATGATACTCCTGAGGGATGGGGAATGCCCCAACTACTTAAGAAGAAGCATTAGTCAACATCATTTATCTCATTATAGCCATAAGGAACTGGTTATATGTAGTAACCCCCCACCCCCTAGGGGTGAGTTTTGTTCTTATCGTCTCATAGACTACAACAAACAACCCCCTTGAGAAGATACCTCACCTTCCATTCTTGATATTCACCCATAACTTAATTAATCAAAAGATTGATTATGTCACTACCCGCATGATTAAGATGATCAAGGCCGATAAATGTTTGGAATGCATGCCCAACTTACTGTGCCCTGTCACCTTCAAAATAGAGGTGACAAACTAATTTCACATTAGGTTTCCCATAGTAGGTGCACTTTGAGAATATCTAGAAACCCTCACCCTTGATAAATTAATAGGCACTGGTTTCACTTTTTCAATGCTGGATATTTTAGTTTAGTATAGGGTATTGATTTGGATTTTAATGTTCCCAAATCGACATAACTAGGGTTTTTTAACTTAAAGTTAAAGGGAAAATGATCAATTTCTAAACTAAATGGAAAAACATAAAATATATGGGATTAAATATTCTATTCAACAATATTTATCTCCTCATTTTTTTAATTTAAACAAATTATTTCTTTTATTTTGGTTATTTTTTACTGTGAAATTGGTATTTAAATTGGAAACTTGCATAATCAATCTCAATTCATTTTTTCCTTTTTTTCCATGACATGAAATGGGATAATAAAAAATGATAATATTTGTTTAATTGAATCTCATTCCTGAAATAGTAAAAAGCATTATCTCTCACCATTTAATCAATTGATTTATGTTGTTAATGAGAAATTTATTTGTTGTGGGTTGATAGAGTCATGAATTCTTTAATAAATTCTCTATATGATGTTTTGTGTATTCATTAGAAAGATAATGTGAGTTTCAAAGGAATAAAATTCGTGTACACTGTCTAATATATAATCAATCAAATGGAAATATATTTTTATATTTAAAAATTGGAAAATAAATACAAAAGTTTTGTATAAATGTTTCTATTCTTAATCAATATTGGGACACCATTCTTGTGTTTTTCAATTTATAATGGAAAATTTATTTTGGACATTATTTTAAAATTCCTTATCTACCTTAAGATTCAACATTAGGTAAAATTTTGACTTTAAAGTATAGGGTAGGGGTATTAAATGAGTTAAATAGTTATTTAATGTAAAATCCTTAAAAATATCATTAATTTTTTACTAAAAGTTTTATGTATTTAATAATCAAATAGAAATTTTTAGTAATGATAATTTTTCATAATTTAAAAAGTTTTGATGCTTTTTTGAAGAGGTTATACATTTTTTCCAATGGATCCATTTAGGTTTATTAATTTTTTGGACTCCTGAAATCATTCATTATTTTTCAAATTTTGAGAGAAAGTTATATAGTACCCATTGAAGATGTAACCTATTGATTTAACCAAACTTATCATATATTAATTTAAATGGCCTATTAAATTAAAATCATAATAAAAATTATGCATCTTTTTGTTCATTCATTCATTATTTTATTATCTATGTTAAAAATATTGGATGGTTCATTTATTCCTCTAGGTAATTATTTAAATCACTCATTAATATAGTTGTTTCTAATTATTGAGGATATAAAATATTTTTTTCTAATCACCTACAGGTGGAGAGATGTTTTGATATATTAGTTAAATCCATATTTATGTTTCATTGCATTAATTCAAAAAATTAAAAAATAATAATTTGTTAAAATTATAGTACAATCAATCATTTGAAACACTTATTCTTCAAAGGAAAATCATGTAATATAATTAAGAATATCTATGAGGGGAAAATATTTTTCTTAGTTAAGTGTTTTTGGCATTTCATTTTTTCAATTTTGATATCTTTTCTCTACCTTTGAATTTTTTAAATTTATTTCTTTAGGGAAAACATTTATTATGTCTTGTGGAATTTTTTTGGATGTTTAATGAGATAAAAAATAATTAATTTAAAACCCATAAAATTATCCATAATTTTCTATTGAATATTATAATGTTTTTTAGTACCATTAATGATATTTTTATTGATGTCAATTTTTCACAATATTGAAAGTGGTGACACCATTTTATAGTGAATATACTCTGTTAACAATTATCTTAAATATTGATTATTAATTTCATTCCATATTGAAATCATTTTTTATTTTTCAAATTTGGGGATAATGTTTTGTAATAATCATCTAATTTCATCTTTTTTATTGAAAAATAATAATGATATGTAGTTAAATGGTCATGGAGATAAAAATTTTGATCTATGGTGAAAAAATTTTCCTTTTCTCTTTTATTATTTTATTATCTTTGAAAAAACTAGTTTAAGTGTTATTTATTCCATAATTTAATTATAAAACAAAATCATCTGTATATTTTTTTGTTATTTTTTTGTTTTCTATGATACTTAATTTTCGTTTCCTATATGTAAAAATAATTTTGGATGTTTTAGTTAATTTTATTTAGATTCTTCTCTAATAAGTTTAAAAACATACTAAAAAATACATTTTTGTAAAAAAACTAGTAAAATCATTCACTAAAACAACTTATTGTTATTCTAAAATTCATAAATTCTATGTTAGATGATCAATGGTGTGAAATTTCCTTTCTTGTTGAATTATTTTTGGTATAGCAATTTTCATTTTTTAGATCTTTTATCAACCATTGAATTTGATAAATTAAGTAATTGAGGAAAATCAATTTAGTATGTGTGGGCGAATGTTTTGGGACCATAAATGAGATAAATTGTTGACTAACATAAAAAACATAAAAAACAAAAATATTTATTGAAAATAGGGTTTTTAAGAATAATTAATAAATTTTTCATTAGTGAAAATTTATCTCACTTTTGAATTTTGAGATGACATTATGAGGAGTGTGTACATTGTCACTCCAAGGGTTTAACTGATTTTATCAATTTCATAAAGTCATGAAATCATTTTTTTGGGTCAAAATTTTAGAGAATTTTATATAATAATTTTTTTATTTAAAAAAGATTTATTGAATCAAACTTATAAGATATCAATTTCTGCGGACTAGGAAACAAAAATCATAATCTGTTTGAGATATATTTCCATCAATCTTCATTTATTTATTTTCTAGGAAAAAATGTTAGAATATTTTTTATGCCTTGTGGTATTTATTTAACATATTAGTCTATATATTTTTGTCTAATTATTTGATAATTAAATTATGTGTGCCAACGCACCTAGAGGAATATATAATTTTGGAGGTATCAGTTAAATTATTATTAATGTAAGATGAATTTAAATTAAAAATTTTCAAAAAATGGTTTTTTTAGATTTAAATAGTTTCAATAAACCCAATTTTTTTAAGAGAGACTTTGTACATTATTATTAAGAGGATTAATAAGGGGAAAAATATCTTAATCAATTCATTATACAAATTTAGTTTTTTAATTTTGATATATTTACTTATCGTTTAATTGGATTAATTGGCTAGTTGAGGACATGAAATTTATTTTTCATCGGGTAATTTTATGTGGTACTTATTTTATATAGATAATGCATGTATTTTAATTTTTTTATGGTTATATTGTGATTTTAAATGGTCTTATATAAAATAATTCTATTTGTTGTATAATCAAGTATTAAGAATCAATAATAATTATAATTTTGGGTGAAATATTGTTAAATAATAATGAATATTTTAATTTTATATAACAATTTAATATCTTTTGAACATGCTTAATTTTATATGTATATGTCTAAAGTGTAATGGGATATTAATTTTGAAATGGTTGGAAAAAATTTTCTATATATAGAAATTTCCTTGGATTAGTGCTTATTTTTTTTATTTCAAGTGCATATTTAGATGTGTCAATTGAAAAAATGTTTTTAAAATTTATCTTGGATTTTATATTGTAAAATTTTTTAAGAAATAATTTTATTTTAAATAAAGTATTAAATTAAAAAAATTCTTTTCATTTTAATTTCCACTCAACAAATTTGTTATTATTCTTATTTAAATAGAATATTCATTATGATTAGGGAGTTTGAAAATATCTCAATTGCTCAATCCTCTCTATGAGAGATTTAGACCATCTAACATGTTAGTAGGTAGATTTTGACACCGTATTCTCTTAGAAACTAAATTTTCATGAATCTTTGAGTGATGTTTTCTCCACATATATTGAATATGATTTATCCTCTGGTTGTTGTTATCGTCCATCAATATAATCTTTGATTTATCTTCATCTAATCATGGTGTTTTCTTCCATTTTGGTAACCCCATTCACAAGATGTATAAATGTCATAGGACACATCATTAGATCAAATAAAATTGGTTCTAATATTTTATATCAAACCTATATTCATTTTCATGGGATTTTTTTGTTGATTTGGTCATATTTTTTCCATATAAAATGTGTTGGTCAAAATTTCAGTTTTCTCAAATAATGTTATCTATATCAACCAGATCAAACTGGGTTTCTTAGTAGTTGTTCTAGTTGATTTATTATTTTTATAGGACTATGCATTTTTTAAAGTTAGATTATATTTCTTCTTTTAATTTTTTATGTGAATAATATTGGTGATTAGATATTAGAGGTTTCGAGATTTATTTGTGGGTTTAGCAAGATTTGAAGGATTTGTGTATTTTTTTTCCTTGAGTTAGAACCTTTGCAGTATGGATATGGGTTCATGGATTCATTTCTAGTTTTTTCACTAAAAAATATCACTAATATATTCAAAAATGAAGTTTTAGAAAATTTAGGTATTATTTCTGTATTGTGTAATTATATATATGTTATCTCAATCTTGTGAAATTTAGAGGGAAATTAGGGTGGTTTATGTTATAAAAATATAATATGAAATGTTATTAAATTAATTTAGTGCATAAAAATATTAAATATGAGACATAAAACATAAAATTCAAGCTATAATTAGGGGGGATTAGATCCCAAACCTTATAGACACTTCAATCCTAGGTTTTCTCAGACTAACTCTAGTGGGAGTGGGAGGCATACTAGAGGGGTTTGATCTTCTCTTCCAAGAGGAGTTCACATCCTTGTTATATTATTCTTCTTACATCCTCTAGTTATCTTCATTTAATATGATATTTTTTGTGACTTTTTATTATCTTAAACTTGATAATAGAGATATTTCTAGTTTTTTATTCATGGATTTACATTTTTTAGCCCAAAATTTATTTTTATTTCACGTATGTTCATGAAATAAAATTATAGGTCTAAATCAATATGAACATGATTTTGTTTTTTTTTATTTAATATAAGATAAAATATATGAATATTTAATTATTTAGTTTGTCTATTAAAATTCCTCGAAGATAATTTGTTCTTGGATTTATTTAAATTATTGAGTAATGAAGATTACAATCAATGATCTTTTATTCCTTTGGAAACTTATTTATTATCAATAATTACCTTGGTATTTTGTTTGTGAAAGAATATGGAAAAAATAACCAAGTCACATAAGGAATTTATTTTTAAGATGTAGTAATTGTTGAGTTATTCTTATTTTAGAACACTCATTAAATAAAGTATATTCTAGTAAAGTTTCAGTAAAAATATAATTCATACTATTTTTTACCAAATAAGAGTTGTTTTAATTAATTCAAGTTCACATTTTAGGATTGAACATACATTTTATGTGGTTATAATGAATAACATGAAGTCATAGCCATGGATCATGTGGAATTCATACACTACATTCTATATTTACATAACTAATTTGTTGAGGAGAAACAGGATCGTATCCCTTCTATATTTCCAGAAGACATCATGGAACTTCATTCAAGTATTAAGACATTTTTTCATTTAATTCAAAAATCCTTCAAAACACATTATAGAAAAATATATTGATTTTGATCATTTATATAGAATTAATCATTACATAAATAATATTACATGTTTTTTGTCAATATTCAATACATTTCATGGTTACATGCCTAAGGGCCATAAAGGTTTAGTGTCTTTAGAGACATGATAAAAAATATTCTTATTTCTAGAAATATTTTCAACATCACCTATTAATAACTTCCAAAATAGTACATTTTATACACATACCCTACATGAAACATTTATTCATATCATGATGAATGTAATTATAAGAAATTGTTTTATCATTTACTCAATAAGTTTAAACAAGGGAGATGGCAATGATCACTTGAGTATAACATTATCATAAGGGTAAATAAAATGATATTAATATTTTGAAACTATATCGACCATATAATGTATCATAATCTAGAATCATAGAATCAAATTATTTATATAATAATACTTAAATCATCATGAAATAAAATAACATGACACATGATACCATAAGAATATTATTATGCATTTGTTTATAGAAGACACATAATAATAAAAATTCATGTACCTAGAAGTAAAGACTCACCACTAAGACGGTCATTGTGGATTGGGTTCACTCCAAATTACATCATAGTAGTTATGGTTAACTCCCAAGACTATCATAGTTGACAATGTACCTTATAGAACCTGGTTTACTCCCCATTCCAATCCTATTAATCCAATTAAATATCCATATTTACCAAATGCATAGGTGGGATACATAATTCTAGTCCCACACATAACATAATGAAAATCATATATATGTTTTTAAAAATTTCAAAAAATATTCATCATATTATAACACATGAAAATAAAATGGGTTTCATAAACATTTTATCATTTAATAATAACACAATATGTTGAAGAGAAACATGTTCAATACCATACTTAACATATGGGAAAGAATTGGATTTCATAGAATCTTTATTAACACATCATCATCAAAATCTATCCAAATAAATAATTTGGATGATATCACTCAATAATATCACAATTTAATCATAAGTAACATCAAATAAGATATCATGTGCGCAATATTCCCTTAAAAGTTCAATAGGCTATTTCGTAATGAAATAAAACAGTCCACTTTTTAATAACTTATTTACAATAAAATAATTTCTTAGATATTAAGGAAAAAAATTTAATTAAAAAGAAATTAGAAAAACATCAAACCAATATTCAATTAATTGAGTGTTCATAATGGAATGTAAATTTTTGTTATGCTATACTAGTTAATAAAACGCATTCATTCAGTAGAATTGTAAAAAAAATCACAAAGTACCTCATTCAGAAACCTAATTGATTATTAGTTTAAAAAATACAATGAAGTACGTAATGGGTAAAAATTAATTTAAACAAAAAATAATAATATTAAAATCATTCTTAAAAAAATTAGACAAAATTTTTATGGAAGAAAAATGTTTATTCGACCAGAGAAAGAGATAAATTAAATTTTACATCAATAACTATTTTTTGACTCTTAAGTACAATGTGTGTGTAAAGTAAATGGAAAAAATTATTATAAAAAAAGTAATAAAGGAGAAGTAAATTAATACGTTTATTTAGTGGTAGATCAATATATTTTATAATTAGAAACTTAATCCTATAAAATCTGTATAAACTATGATATTGTAATATAAACCCCTTAAAACATTGATAAAATTTGAATTGTAATACCCATGAAAAAATAATATTTAATGAAAATTTAAATATAATAAATAGAATGATATTTATTATATAACCTTAGAAAAGGTTAGTATATACATCACAAAAAATAAATGAGTGGGGAAAATGGAATATTAATCCCATAAATAAAAATAATATAGGAAACCCATTACCTCAAGTTCCACATTCTTTGATATGTCTCTAAACTCTTGTATAACAAATTAAATTTTAGTATTATTTTATACTAAAAAAAAATTTAAAATTCAAAAAATCGTATATAATCATCCAATATCATTTTTTAAAAACATTTATTAATAAATCCTTATTAAAATCTCTTTTCTTTGGTGTTAACTATTTCGTTTTTCATGAGTACTTTAGATTGGTAGTCTAGATATTTTTACATTGATCATTGTTAAATAATATCAGGAATAATAATCATGATATAAATATCATATATATTTACTAAATATATATATACATTAATTCATAAATTTTATCCATAGAAACTAAATTAAATTACTCATGGAGATGGTAGGTCGTAGGTACATGTGAATAATGTTTCACTTTCAAAGGATGGAACCAAAAAATGAAATTTATAAATAATCATATAATTGTATTTATTAAATCATATATATAATATATTTTCATCAAATTCAACCATATTAATATTAATTTAATTAGGATATGAAAAACAAAACCCTTTGATTTGTGGAGGCATTACTCCACACATATGAATAAGTGATGCTGTAATTTTCCAACGGTTTAGAAGGTCAGATGAAATATAAGATATTATCACTCAATAAGAATAATTGTTTAATTAATAGAATTTATAAAAATTAAACCCATAATAATTTCTATTTATAAAATCTTGTGATTAAAAATTAATCATATAGTTATGCTGAGATGGTAATACATATGTATGCCCAAGTAATACATTCACTTCCAATTTTATGGGAAAAATGTGTATGGGTATAGTTTAATAATATTAATTATTCTTTATTTTTATGATATTTATATTATTATTTTTTGATAAATACCATTGATTTATAGGAGGTGAAAATAATTAAAATGAAATTTATTACTTAATTTTATTATCTATTCATTGAAATAACTCATTTAGATAACATATTTAGGGCCCTAGGGATGGACTTTTTAGAATAAAATAACCTCTAAAATTTGTTTAACTTTTTTGGGAATAGAATTTATTTATTTTTGATTGACTTATAAGACCCACATTCTGGAATATAAGGTGAAGGATAGCTACCTTTTATAACTGAGGGAAGGGGCACACTAAGAATCACTGTAAGGTTTTATAAAATAATCAAAGTCATTCTCGAGAAGAATTCTTAAAAATTTTTATGGATTCAAATAAATTGTGGTAAGCATTTTAAATACCATCAAAAAATTAAATATGGATAGCTTTAAGAGTTTTTAACCTTATATTATGTTTTAACCCCTTAGTTAAAAGTTTTTAACCCTAATTATAGCAACAGGTTCTTCCCTGCTAAAAGGATATAATTTTACTTATAAGGGGAAAATTGGATCCAAAATAGAAAGGGAATAACTTTTTCCACAATATATTATCCAACTTTTACTATATAAATAGTAATTTTATTTTTATATAATGTTATAATATATTATTTTTCATAAAGTATTTTTAATAACATTTTGATACTATTCATTTGATTTTACTATAAACACACCATGAAAAAAATGGAATCATAATATAATATTTTAAAATCTTCCAAATATGTCATATTTATCTAAAAAATTTCTACATACATTAAATCTTTTATAAAATAGTATTTTTACATTTTCTAAAGTATATTACTTGATTCTGATACTGCTTGCACAAGAACTATGTCAGCATTGCATAAGCATTTAAAATAATTATTTTCTTAGTAAAAATTTATAAATAAATTAGGAAAATAAACAATTAATTTAGTTATTGTTAATATTTTATATTCATTCAATATTTATTTTCTGTCACATCTATATTATGAGAACTAATTTAACGTGATATTTATAATTTTCCATCCATGTCCATGCATTGCACAAGAAAGGATAAGACATTGATAATATTACATAAGAATTTGTATTTAACCATTAAAATTCTCAATAGTTGTAACATCCCAGATAAATGAAGAATATAAATTTTTCATATTTATTAATATTTATGAATTATATATTAATTTTACATTAAATTGGATTCTATGATAAATGGCATACCCGAAACACAACAATGGGTTTCTCTAAAATCTTATATTGCACACAAGGCTGAGTCATACATAAAAATAATAATATAATATTATTTTAAATAGTAGTTAATGCCTCGCCATTGTATTTTATATAATAAAAATAATGATAAAAATAGGATTAAACATGTTTGTTAAATGTTTTTACATTTATACAATAAAATTTAGAGGCTTAAAATGAGAATAAATCCAATTTTAAGTATAAATACACTAAAATTTTTAAACGGTTGTTTTACCTCCTTTTGATAGCGAACCCCTTTTAAATCTACTTTTTTATTACTTTTATATGTTCCATTTTACAAAATAAACATCTTCTTTTTATGTGGTACATAATAATTTTCTTTGGTAAATTCTTTGGTATTTTACTATTAACGTTTATTTTTTATGATTACTGAAAAAAACTGCATTTTAATTCAAAATTACATTTTCATCTAATTTATTTAAATATTTTGATTTTTCATTTAATTAATTTTAAAGTATAATTAGATTATATTTTTTCCATTTAATCCAATTTTTGTCTTTTTAAGTAATTTCACTTTTAAATTGGACATAAACAGTGGTCTATCATTTGATAGGTATTATTTCAAAAAAACACCCTTTTTGTTTTGATAACAGAAATTAATTTTAAATTAATTTCTAGCACCTCTATGTATTGAATTTAGAAAAATTTATTTGATATTTGGAACCAAGAGGTCCAAATTGTGTAAATATTTAACTTTTACTTTTAGACATTATGAATATTTACTTCAGTAAATATTTTATATACCATGGTTAATGGGTAATTCATGTAAATAAGGGAAAAAAATAATACTATAATAATAAAATTACCCTTACACATTTCCTAACCCTATTGGATGATATATTTCCGACCATGGGCATCATTGGGTCCATTTTGGGACCCCATGGATCCACTTGGGAGTGATAATGAGACTTTATATTAATTAATTTAAAGTAAGGACAAAAAACATAAACATGAATCTTCTTACTAAAAAAATTATATTGGGTAATATAAGTGATTTATTAGACTATAAATAATATTTTTAAAGACAAAAATATTTCCTACATCGTGGTATTTTATTTATAATATTTATATATTAAATAAATAAATTTAATTATGACACAGTCGTGATGCAGTAATTACTTCATTGATAAATGATTCAAATAAATGATATTATATATATTAAAATAAATTTGTTTTGAACATTTTTGTATGCCATCCAAGAATTCTATAGATTATTATGACTATTTTTTATTTTAATTAATTATGGTTTTTCAAAATAATCAAGTTGTTTTGAATTTTTAAAAATTCATGACATGAATAGTATTAAAAATGACATAAAATAGTTTTTCAATCAATCAATATTTTATTAAATGATAAGATATTACTAAAAATATAAGATTCATCCAAATGACATATATGATTTTAAAAATGTCATTAATGGTATATTTTGGGTCACTTGGAATTTTATAGTAAATATATTAACCGTATAGTATGAATATATAAGAGGACATGGTAAAAGTTATATAAGTTAAAAAAGGGTTAAATAAAAAAGATAAGGATTAAAGAATATCAAAAATATGTCCAATTATTATTGGATAATTTTATTTCGAATTATTTTTACCCTATATTATAATTATATAAGTTTTGGACCTTTTGAAACTGAAAATCATTTTACAATAAAATAATACTTTCAAACATTCCTAATGAGCCCCTCCTCCCTCTTATAAAAGGTCACCACCACTAACTCAAAACTCACACCTCTAAAAACCATTGTATTATCCAAAATCTAATATAATAATCTCTCAACATCACTCAATTCCTCTTAGAATCCTTAACTTTGACAGAAAGCACTTTATAAAAGCCTTTCGGTTCAATCCAATGGGAGTTGCCAGATTTAAAGGTAATGTCTTCTCTCAAGTTCTTTTCATTTATTTTCCTTCTACAACCCCATAAAATCTCTTTATTCCATTATTTTATAAAAAATATAGTATATTAAATATATTATTATGTTTTTATGATAACGATTCAAACTACATATCCACACACCTCCATTTAATGGATATAAACATACTGTTTTTGTGGATGGCGAACTACAGTCTCACGAAACGATGATTGGTCAATTATCTCCTAGAGCCTCTCATGGTGTCCATTATGATGGAACTATATTTATATATTATATTTATTATATTTATATTGTCTCTATTCTTATTTATTTTTCATTTATATTATACCTTTATGGTTTCCATAATGGGTAAATATGATAATTTCATTTTAGGAGGTGCGGACTACCACCCCATAAAACTGATATGACTCTTACATGAAATATGTGGAGTGTAAAATGGATGGAATTAATGAAATTATATTTTATATTATACTGTAATTAAAATATAACTATGTATCATTAATTTTTCATTCCATTCAAAATGAAATAGAAATGAAAGTAGCATTCATGCGTACGTACGGCTTACTGTCTCCATGAACGGCGCATTTCATTTCTTATCTCCACATATTATGTACTATTATAAATACAAATATATACTTGATATATATGATATATATTATATATATTATATATAAATCATGAATATAATTCTAGAGATAATGTACTTTTGACCACATGGACAACTTGTAATTATAAGATGTTCATTTTTGACTCAAGTACCAAATAACAAAAAAACAACAGTTATTATCATAAATGATTATGTAATGTTTAAATCATGGTAATAATTAATATAAAAGGAATAATAAACGTGAAAAATGTTATTAATAGAGTAAAAATTAACTTTATCTTATTATTTTGGAGATTAAATAATGAACAAGTCAAGTTGGACACGAGCTAAGGGAACTCCTTAACCCAGTTTTCATTCATTGGGTTAAACTTCTACTTCTGGATTATGTGGCTCTATGAATATGTGTAAATGACCTCTTATTGTTTTACACATTATATCCACTTATATTGGGTTTATTTATGTTTGTCACACATAATTATGTCATTAATGTATCGTTAATGTAATGATATGATCATTGTAATGGAATTCATCTCAATCTCCTTTAATTGTAAGATCCTTTGATTTATAAACGACATTATTTTATACTTTGTGTAAACCCATTGACTTTAAATTTCATTAAAAGGGATTATTTTTATTATTAATAGTTTTACTAAATGTCAAAAATAATGTTTCTTTTTAATGTACATGGTGACAATGACATTTCCACCACTGAGCGCATTATTTGATATTTGGCTTCCTTAACTAGCCATAATTTTTTTTAAAGCAAAACAAATTCCATGTACTCTTATTACGTATTTTGGTATTGAGAATGGTTTTGATAATGGATTTATTAGTTCAATGTTATACTGTGATTTCAGTGTGGAAATGATATCTTTTTTTATGCTTTTTTATGGGTTAAGATTATGGTTATTGGGCATTGTTTATTCATACAGGTGTTTCTGTGATATACCTAGGGTGGGTGAGACCGAGATAGCTCTCCAATGCATTGGTTAACTTGATGAAGGTAAATATTAATGTTTCTCATAAGATATTTATAGAATATACGGTGATAGGTATTCCAAACATACGCCCCTACGTAGCTGTGAAAGATATTATGTAAGTATGTTATGTATGCCACAAGTTACCTTTATGATTTATGATTTCAATTTGGTATTTATAAATCTTCTGATTGTGTGTGTTATGTTAAAGAATGAAAAGTATGATTTCATTGATTTGTTTGTATTGATGGAATAATTTTTTCTTTCCTTATTTTATAACCCTTCTGGATATTTTAATGCTAATCCCATGTTTTTTTAATGTTTTTCATAGGGTAAAAGGAAGGGTAAGAGAAAGAAATAATTCAAATTGATTTATATCAAGAAAATAACTCTTGTTTTATTTAAGGATTTTTATTTCATGTGAAAAAACAGGATTGAGTATAAAGGCCTACTTTGTTATTTTCGAGATGTAATGCAACAATTATGGCCTAATTCTCTGAAACACTAAACCTAAAAAGATCCTCAATGTAAATTATTAACATATTTCAAGATTATGTAGTGTTTAAGGCTATATCCTTATAGTTGGTATCATAGGTCGGTTTAGAAAACTTTAGGGATTAGGTTTTTTGTTAGCACATGGCTAGTCTCTATGTCTACTCAGGTTAAATCCTTATTTTGTATCTTTTTCAGATCAGTGAAAGTCTATTTAAAATGGAAGGAGGAGGATATCAAATGAAATTCCTATCTCTTCCTGGGGACTTGCAAAAATTAAAGAAAATTCATGTCAAGATGACTCTAAAACATTTTATAACATACAACTCACTTACAAGAAATTGTTTGAGATATCAAACACCTCTGCTATACCTCGATACCAACATCGATCTTGGGTTGTATTAAATCGAATCCAATTTTCTCAATATTATCATATTTTCAATAAATGTAAATATTATCAAGGAATTTTCAAATATTTTACCTTATCACAATATTTTGATTCATATTATGATTTTAAAAATGGTACTAAAGAAGGAGACCTTTGTGCAACCTATTTATATTTTCTTTTGAATTATAGTCTTTCAATATATATTTATAGTATTTTAAAAACACCATTTATTGAATATTTTAATTCAAACTCTATTAGACTATTTTATAGAAACAATGTTTTATCAAATGTCTAGAAATTATATCTCATACATGATTATTTTATAAAACTTTTTATCTGTGAACACCCATATGTCCCATGTTTTACGAGGTGTATTTGGATAAATGAAGAAAATAATTTTTAAAGATATCTAAATCATTTTTGTAATGCATGGACAATTTATCTACATGAATAAGATGATGATTAAGCCAGGTGGACACCATGATAAAGGTACGATGTTCATTTTTTGGGAATAGCGTTTTTTTGTGGTGGTAAAAAAAATGCCAATAAGACATCATGAATTAATATATCGAGGTAATTATGAGTTTGGATGAAAATGAGAGGTACAATACAACAGTTGAGGTCAAATCATGTTATGGTTATTTTTAGGTTTTATAAAATGGTACAAGACACAATATAGGTGACAACCTATTGTGTCGGCATGGCCACATGAATCGAACCCACAACCAATGTGCGAATGGGATTTATCACATACCACTATCCTACGTAATTTCAATGGTTAGTATAATTTTTTCTTTTTAGTTAAATAATTTTTTATCAAGAATAAGTTAATTTTTTATCTTAGGTTTTATAAATAGATATCCATATTATAGGAAAATTATTTGGGGATTAAGTGATAATGGTTATTTTGGATGACATTCTCTATTTTTAGAACACTACATGCCTAAGGAAATAGAATACTATGAGATTTCATTTATGGAGTAATTGCTGAAATTTTATTTTGGAAGAATATATTTTTCATTATAGACATATGGTGATTTGGGTTATTTATGGAAAATATAATCCTATCATATAGAATGTGTGATTGGGTTGATTACTTTTCAGTATGAGACTTTAAGAGTAACTGATGTTATTTAGAGATAAATGTTTTGATTTATGTAGAAGACTATGTGATTAAATTATTTTGAGTTTTGGGAATAAATATTAGTTTGAATTATATTGGATTATTTAAAGGATAATTTTTTATTGAATGGCCTTTGTTTATCTTTGTGTATTATTTGTTCAATTTTAGAGATTAAGAGTAGTAATTATTTTTATAAAATATTATCCTTTGGGGGATTATCTGATCTTATATGATCCATTTTTGTTTTGATTAGTTACTAAAGATAGGGGAAATATATAGTTCATCTTTTACGGATTATGTGATTCTCTATAAGTTAATTCTAGTGCTTCATGTGTGACCAAGTCATCCTGAATACTCATCGTTTGGAGAAAATATATGTTTTTGGTAGAAATTTATTAAAGGCTAAAAATCTACTTGAAAAGTAAGTATATTTCCTTATGTTCTTAGTCAATCTCATAAAAAATTCTCCATATTCATGAAAGGGAACATAAAACAAAAAACATTGTCCATTTACTTTTCCTACTAGGGAATCAAAGACTGTTTAACCAATCACATGTTTGTGGTTTTCTTATTGTTAACTTTATCCTAGTCATGATTTCTTTCATTCTCTATCAGAACATGACACTTAATTTCTCTACAAAATCCATGTCATAATACATGGAATCCTAATATGGGATATCTCAGGTGTCCTTTTTACTTATATTTATTTCTTTACAAGTGATAGTTTTATTGACACTTTTTCGAATTTGGGACATTTAATGATGTTTTCGAGCACAATTTTAAAATTGGGAGGATGTAATTCCCAAAAGGGGAGAAGGTTGTAACATCCTATGTAAATTAATAATATGAAATTTTCATATCTATTAATATTTGTGAATGAAATATTAATTTTACTTTAATAGGGATGCTATGATCAATAGTGTACCCAATACGCAATAATGGGTTTCTCCAAAATATCATGTTTCACACAAGACTGAAACATCAAAATAAATAGTGTTTTAGAGGCTTAAAATAAAAATAAATCCAATCTTAAGCATGGAATACACTAATATTTTTAAAAGATTGTTCTACTGCCTTTTGATGGCAAACCATTTTTAAATCTATCTTTTGACAATTTTATAAGCTATTTTTGTCAAAATAAAATTATTATTTATGATTGGGACATCAAAATTTACTTTGTGTGAATTTTTGGTATTTTTCTGACAAAGTTCATTTTTTAATGAATAGTGAAAAATACTGCATTTTACATCAAAACTGCTTTTTAATCTAATTTATTTATATGATTAGATTATCTTTTGAATTGGTTTTAAAGTGAAAGTATAATATATTTTTACCATTTAATCCAATTTTGGTCATTGGAATCAATTTCACTTTGAAATTGGACTTAAACTAGTGGCAATCTTTTGATACTTATTGTTTCATAAAAACACGCTATTTGTCATGACAGCGGGAATTAATTATTAAATTAATTAATGTAACTTATATGATTTTAATTTTGTAAAATATAAATCATTTTTGAATTCAGAATATCAAATATAGCTTTGGGTGAAGTTTTGGTATTTTTCTGAAAAACTTCAATTTTTGATGAATAGTGAAACCACTAAGTGGTACTTATAAAAACTGATTTTCCATTTAAATGAAATTTTTCCACCCTTGTGTTTTGAATTTAAAAAATCCAACATACATGGTTGTCATTAAGAATTAAAATGTGGTCCAATGGGATTAAAATAAATTTTTGGTGAATAGTAACTTATTAAGTTTTTAATCGCGATTAGTGGTAATTAGTGTAGTTTAAGGTAAAAATAATGTTTTAATAATATGAAATGACCTAGAAACATGTCCTAACCTCATTGGATATGTCATGGCCGACCAAGACAATCCATGGGTCAACTTGGGGACCCCATGGAGCCACTTTGGTTTGGAAATGACATAAATAACTTTTTATTTAATGAAAAAGTAAAAATGACACAAACATAATATGTTTTACGAAAACAATTTCTAAATGTGGTTATAAAAGTCAGATTTTTTACTATAAATATTTATTTCAAATATAAAAATATTTCGTACATCATAGTATTTTTTTATAGTTTTTAGACATTAAATGACTTAAATTATTTATGACATCATAATGATGCAGTGATGACCTCATTATTTGACGATTTAAATAAAATGGAAAGATAATGTAATTTCTAACACCTACACATGCCCAAAACCTATTGGATGGGTTGATTTCCAACCCTTATCACCTTAACCTTGAATTATATCAATTTGGGACCTTTTTAATCCGAAACTCTTTTTAAAATAAAGTAACTTATCTTTACATTCCAAGAGTGCCCCTCCTCTCCTCTTATAAAAGGCCCCCACCTCTACCTCCTTCCTCACACATCCAAAGACTTTGGCTCGGCCAACCCTGGCTCATTTTGTCGTTCCACTTCCCTCTCTTACTCCTTGAAGCCTCACTTTGGGCAGAAGTCTTCCCAAGGAAGACTTTGAGCTCAAACCAAAGGGAGTTACCCGATTTTAAGGTAATGTCATCACTTGAGTCCTTTTGTTTTATTTTACTTCTCCAACCCCCTAAACTCTTTTTATTTATTTCTTTTGTAACAAATCTGGTATCTTCAATATACTAGGATGTTTTTATAATAAGGACTCGAGCTACACTTACAAACACCTACATCTAATGGTTAAAGAACATACTGTTTCCGTGGATGGCGAATTTCTGCCTCCCGAAACGATGATTGTTCAACATTCATATAACACCTCAAAGGTGGCCATTATGATGACACTATATTTATATATGATATATAATATGTTTATGTTTTCCTTAAGCTTATGTATTTTTTATTTTGGGCATACCTTTATGGATTCCATTATGGGTAAACGAGATATCTTCATTTAAGGAAGTGCGGACTACCACCCCCTCAAAGTGATTTGATTCATTAAATACCATATGTGGGACGTATAAAGGATGGAGTTATGATATTATATATAATATTACACTTAATTATAATATACCTTTATATCATTATGATTCCATTCTATAAAATACGAAATAGAAATGAAAGTAGCGTTCATGCGTACGTACGGCTTACCGTCTCCATGAACGGTGCATTTAATTTCTTACCTCTAAATGATTATGTAATATTATAAATGCATGCATGTACTGGATATATATGACATATATGATATCTACATCATGAATACCATTCTTGATATAATGGATACCTGAACAACTTGAAATTATAAAGGGTTTATTTTTTTACTCAAGTACCAATGATCGTTAAAATGGCCGTTATTAAATTAAATAATTACATAGTGTTCATGACATGGCAATAAGTGATATAAAAGGAATAATGAACTTGAAAAAGGTTCTTAAACAAGTAGAAATTAACTCAAGTTTATTATTCATGAGATTAAAGAACGATCGAGTCAAGTCGGACACGAGGTATGGGACTTCGTCTCAATCTCCTTTCATTGAGGCATATTTTATTTTATACACAACTTTCTTTTATACGGTGTATAAACCCATTTGACTTTTACATTTATTCAAAAGGAATATTTTTTATATGAAGCGTTTACTAAATGACAAAAGGGAATGTTTTTTTCGTACGTATGTGGCGACAACAACTTCTCCGCCGCCGTGACCATTATTTGAGTTTCGGCTTCCTCTACAAGCCATACCTTCTTTTTAAAAGAAAAATAAATACCATGTTTTACTTTTCTTTTATTTTAGTATTGAAAATGGTTTTCATAAAGTTTTTATATCAATGTTTTGTATTGATATCTGGTGATTGAAAGGTGGAAATGTTATGTTTCCTTTATGCATGTTTTATGTGATACAATTATGTTGAGGTTCTTGGGCATTATTATGAAGACGGGTGGTTCTGTGATAAACTAAGGGCGAGTGAGCCCGATATAGCTCTCCAATGCATTGGGTAACACGAAGGAGTGAACTGTTAAAGTTTCTCCGAAGAGATTTAGGGAATATACTGTGATGGGTATTCCAAACGTAACCAAGAGGGTTACTCCCTACGTAAGAATGTTATGAATGCCTCAGGTTACCTTTATGTCTTATGATTTCTATGATTTATTCATGATTTGATGAGGTGTGTTAAAGTGCATATGTTTTATGGGTAAAGTATGATCTCATTCTTATGTATATATGTACCCATTTTTCCTTTCCATATTTTTATATCCCTTACTGAGCTTTTTATGCTCATCCCAAGTTTTTTTGAAATGTTTTTCACAGGTCAAGGGAAAGGTACATGATATGATGATAGTGTCAAGGAAGTGTCAAGAAAGAATCCATGTTTTATTTTAAATATGTTTCCATTGATGGGAATGAAGAATACTATCTTTATGTAACCACTTTGTTTATATGTGGAATGTAATGCAAGTTTTATGTTCTAATTCTCTAAAACTCTAAACCCAAAAAGATCCTCAATGTGTAATCTTGTAATAACACAAGATTAAGTAAGGTTTAAGGTTTGGGCCTTATAGTTGGTATCAAAGGTCGGTTTAGATAACTTTAGGAGTTAGAATTATATTAAATGATTATCCAAAAATATATTTTTTTATGGTCAAATTGAAGTGATATAGAATTTGAAGATTACCATGTTGCTTCATCTAAGACCTGTTTGTTCAGAATGGTTTTCCACAGAGAAAATAGGGAAGCAGTGCTAGGAAGGCATATAGAAGGAAATAACCTTTTGAATCAGCATCCTGAGATGGTCGGAATTGGAACTGAATAGTTTTTTGCAGTAATGGCGCAGTTGACTCAAGCGATAAATGGCGGTGGTATCCATGCACAAGATCAGCTGGGTCAACCGCAGAGGAACATGTCAGTGGTGGAACATTTCATGAGGCAACATCCCCCATCATTCAGAGGATAATCTGACCCTGTGCTAGCTGAAGGGTGGATTAAAGCACTGGAGAAGATTTTCGATATCATGGGGTGTTCAGACAATCAAAATGTTAGTCTTTCTATTTATTGTTTGGAGGGTGAAGTAGATCTGTGGTGGTCGATGGTTAAGAATATCAGGGATGCCGATTAGATTGATGCTCTTGACTGGGATGAATTCAAAGGTATATTTCTTGAGAAGTATTTTCCTAAGGCTGTTCGACATAGGATGGAAAACCAATTCTTGGAATTGAGGCAAGAGGAAGACTCAGTGTCTACCTATGAAGAAAGGTTCACTCGATTGTCAAGGTATGCTCCAAATTTTATCCGAGACCTTGATAGAAAAATCAATCGTTTTTACTCAGGATTAAAGCCAAAATATCGAATGTCATTGGCTTCTCGTGAGTTTAAAAGTTATGAAAAGCTTTTTCGATGTGCTGAGAAAGTGTAAATGGAGTTTTCCGATGATCAAGTGTTCTATAACAACCAACATAAGAAGAGACCGAGGTGTCAGGAGAAAGGAAAGAATTCTTCAAAAAGTCTGACGGTAAGAAAACTAAGTTTCCAGTTTGTGATAAATGTGGAAAAAGGCATGCTGGGGAATGTCTTCTGAATTATGGAAAGTGCTACCGATGTGGTAAGATGGGACATAAGGCTCGTGATTGCACTAAAAAAGATCAGGGTGATGGTAAGACCAAATTTGATTTACAGTTAGTGAAATGTTATAAGTGCAATGAGATGGGTTACTATGCAAACGAGTGTCCGACAAAGAGCTTGAGTGATGGGAAGCAGTTAGACTACAAGCAGAAAGGGGTGGTGAAATCCTTTGAAACTACTTCAGCAGATTTCGGGCCATCAAATGAAGTTGTATCAGGTACTTTGTTTGTTTTTTCAGATTATGCCAGTGTGTTGTTTGATTTGGGGTCTACACATTCTTTCATCTCAGAAAACTTTTCTAGTAAAATGAGAATACCATCTCATGAAATGACTCCTAAACTTGTGGTAAAAACACCTGGGGGAAATGTTGAGGCAAAAAGAATTTATAAGAATCTTCCTATCCTTATCTGTGGAAAGAACCTACTTGCAAACCTTATTGTTCTACCTCTATTAGAGTTTGATGTTATCTTGGGTATGGATTGGCTCTCTATTTACCATCTTAATATTGACTGTAGAGCTAAAAAAGTTTCTTTTTAGAAAGACTATCAGTTTGTGTACAAGAATGAACCCTTACTGTTGATAACTTATCAAGAGGCCAAGAAACTTGTAAAAGATGGAAATGAATGTTACCTTGCACACATTGTTGAAAATAAAGGAACTATTCAGATTAATGATGTGCCAGTGGTAAATGAGTATCCTGATCTTTTTCCTGATGAGTTGCCCGGAATGATACCAGATCAGGAAGTTGAGTTTACTGTTGACTTAGTTCCTGATGCTAAGCCAATTTCAAACCCCCTTATCGAATGGCTCAAATTGAACTTTTAGAGTTGAAGGAGCAATTGTAATATTTATTAGAGAAGGGTTTCATTCGACCTAGCACATCACCATGGGGTGCTCCTGTCTTGTTTGTTAAAAAGAAATATGGCTCAATGAGACTTTGCATTGATTATAGGGCCTTGAATAATATCATTGTTAAGAAAAAATATCCTCTGCCTCATATCGATGATTTGTTTGATTAGCTCCAGGGAGCTCAGTTTTTTTCAAAGATTGACCTGAGATCAGGGTACCATCAGCTGAAGGTAAAGGAGGCAGATATTCCTAAGACCGCGTTCTGTACAAGATATGGACATTATGAATTTGTAGTAATGCCTTTTTTGCTAACCAATTCACCTGCTGTATTCATGGACTTAATGAATAGAATTTTCCATGAGTTCTTGGATAAGTTTGTGGTGGTTTTCATTGATGATATTTTGGTGTTTTCTAAAAGTAAAGAAGAGCATGAAAGACATTTAAGGGTTATCTTGAAAACCTCAAAAGAAATGAAACTGTATGGAAAATTCAGCAAGTGTGAGTTTTGGTTGCAATAAATTTCTTTCCTTGGTCATATTGTTTCTAAAGATGGGATAACTGTTGATCCTGTAAAAACAAAAGTTGTGGAAGACTGGCCAAGACCCACAAATGTAACTGAGATTCTTAGCTTCCTTGGTTTGGCAGGCTATTACCGAAGGTTTGTTAGAAATTTTTCATGATTATCTAGTCCAATGACTAAGCTAACTCGGAAGGGTGTTATGTTTATCTGGACAAAAGAATGTGATGATTGTTTTCTGGAATTGAAAAAAAGATTGGTGAATGCTCCAGTTTTGGCACTTCCTTCCAGGAATGGTGAGTTTGTTATATATAGTGTTGCTTCATTGAAAGGACTTGGTTGCGTCCTAATGTAGAATGATCAGGTAATTGCTTATGCTTCACGACAGTTGAAAACTCGTGAGGTAAATTACCCTACACATGATTTGGAATTAGCTGCTGTTGTTTTCGATTTAAAGATTTGGAGGCATCATTTGTATGGAGTAAAGTGTGAAATATATACTGATCACAAAAGATTAAAGTATATATTTACTCAGAAAGAATTGAACATGAGACAAAAGAGATGGCTAGAATTAATCAAGGATTATGATTGTACAATTCATTACCATCTGGGAAAAGCAAATAAAGTGGCTGATGCTTTGAGTCGAAAAAGTAATTCTTCATTAGCAATGTTGAATTTTGAACGTGATCCTTTGGTTAAGGATTTGTTGAACTTTGGCATAGAAGTTGTTGGTGCAGGAAGTTCTTCTATTTTGTTTCAGGTATCAGTGAAATCTTCTCTATCAAACAGAATCAAGCAAGCACAGAAGCAAGACAGTGAGTTGCAAAAAAAGGTAGAGCTGGTTCAGAAAGGTAAGTTTCCTGAATTCAACATTGATAATGATTGCGTTTTGAGATTTGGGAAGAGATTGTGTGTGCCTTGTGATTAACAGTTGAAGAGAGAGTTGTTATGTGAAGCTCATAGTTCTCCGTTTTCAGTTCATCCTGGCAGTACTAAGATGTATAGAGATCTGCGGGAGTATTACTGGTGGGATGGAATGAAAAGAGATATTACTGATTTTACTGTGAAGTGTTTGACTTGTCAACAGGTTAAAGCAGAGCGGCATTTACCGAAAGGGGTGATTTACCCTTTACCAGTACCAGAGTGGAAATGGTAAAATATATCTATGGACTTTGTTGTGGGATTACCGAAGACATCTCGAGGTAATAATGCAATCTGGGTTATTGTTGATCGCTTGACCAAGTCTGCTCATTTCCTTGCTATACGAGATACTTTTTCTCTAGATCAACTTTCCCGTTTTTATCTTAAAGAGATAGTCAGGTTACATGGAGTTCCTCTATACATTTTATCTAACTGTGATCCCAGGTTCACTTTTAACTTTTGGAAAGGCCTTCAGAAGTCATTGGGTACTGAATTAAATTTTAGTACAGCTTTTCATCCTCAATCAGATGGGCAGTCAGAACGAACAATTCAGACCTTGGAGGATATGCTACAATCTTGTTCGATGTATTATCAGGGAAGTTGGGACCAGCATCTTTCTTTGGTTGAATTTTCATATAATAACAGTTTTCATTCCAGTATACAGATGGAACCATTTGAGGCATTATATGGGAAGCAGTGTCGAACTCCAGCTTTCTAGGATGAAGTGGGTGAAAGGAAGTTGATGGGACCAGAATTGGTAGAAGAGATGGCAGAAAAAGTTCAGCTGATTCAGAAACACAAGATAACAGCTCAGAGTAGGCAGAAGAGTTATGCGAACAATAGAAGGAAGGATCTCTCTTTTGAGGTAGGTGATCATGTTTTTCTCAAAGTCTCACCATGGAAAAGTGTGATGCGATTTGGTAAGAAAGGAAAGCTGAGTCCAAGGTTCATTGGACCATATGAAATTCTGGATAGATTTGGATCAGTTGCTTACCGAGTGGCTTTACCTCCGAGTTTATCTCAGGTACACAATGTCTTTCATGTTTCAATGTTAAAGAAGTACATGCCAGATCCATCTCATGTTTTGAGTCCAGAAGTAGTTTAGCTGGAAGAGAACCTATCTTATGAGGAACAACCGGTCCAGATTCTTGACCACAGGGATCAAGTGTTACGGAATAAGGTGATTAATCAGGTAAAGTTTTTGTCGAAAAACCACATGATGGAAGAGGCAACATGGGAATCTAATAATGCAATGAGGGATAAGTACCCTCATTTATTTGATAAGTAAATAAATTGCGGGGACGCAATTTTCTAAAGGGGGGAAGGATGTAACATCCCAAGTAATTAATGAATGATATATATTTCTATCTATGTCTATTAATGAATTAGATAGTGTTTTAGAGGCTTAAAATGAAAACAAATCCAATCTTAAGCATGGAATACACTAATATTTTTAAAAGATTGTTTTACTACCTTTTGATGGAAAACCATTTTTAAATCTATCTTTTGACAATTTTATAAGTTATGTTGGTCAAAATAAAATTATTCTTTATTATTGGGACATCAAAATTTACTTTGTGTGAATTTTTGGTATTTTTCTGACAATGATCATTTTTTAATGAATAGTGAAAAATACTGCATTTTACATCAAAACTGCTTTTTAATCTAATTTATTTATATGATTAGATTATCTTTTGAATTGGTTTTAAAGTGAAATTAGAATATATTTTTACCATTTAATCCAATTGTGATCATTGGAATCAATTTCACTTTGAAATTGGACTTAAACTAGTGTCAATCTTTTGATACTTATTGTTTCATAAAAACACGCTATTTGTCATGACAGCGGGAATTAATTATTAAATTAATTAATATAACTTATATTATTTAAATTTTGTAAAATATACATCATTTTTGAATTCAGAATATCAAATATAGCTTTGGGTGATGTTTTGGTATTTTTCTGAAAAACTTCAATTTTTGATGAATAGTGAAACCACTAAGTGTTACTTATAAAAACTGATTTTCCATTTAAATGAAATTTTGCCACCTGTGTGTTTTGAATTTCAAAAATCTGACATACATGGTTGTAATTAAGAAGTAATATGTGGTCCAATGGGATTAGAATAAATTTTTGGTGAATAGTAACTTATTACGTTTTTAACCGCGATTAGTGGTAATTAGTGTAGTTTAAGGTAAAAGTAATGTTTTAATAATATGAAATGACCTAGACACATGTCCTACCCTCATTGGATGTGTCATGGAAGACCAATAAAATCTATGGGTCAACTTGGGGACCCCATAGAGCCACTTTGGTTTGGAAATGACATAAATAACTTTTTATTTAATGAAAAAGTAAAAATGACTCAAACATAATATGTTTTACGAAAAAAAATTTAAATGGGGTTATACAAGTCAGATTTTTGACTATAAATATTCATTGGAAAGATAAAAAGATTTCCTAAATCATAGTATTTGTTTATAATTTTTAGACATTAAATAAATTAAATTATTTATTACATCACAATGATGCAGCGATGACCTCATTATTTGATGATTTAAATAAAATGGAAAGATAATGTAATATCTAAAACCTACACATTCCCAAAACCTATTGGATGGGTGTATTTCGAACCCTTATCACCTTACCCTCGAATTATATCAGTGTGGGATCTTTTGAATCCAAAATGCTTTTTAAAATAAAGTAACTTATCTTTACTTTCCAAGAGTGCCCCTCCTCTCCTCTTATAAAAGGCCCCCACCTCTACCTCCTTCCCCACACTTCCAAAGCCTTTGGCTCGGCCAAACCCTGCTCATTTTGTCTCTCCACTTCCCTCTATTACTCCTTGAAGCCTCACTTTGGGCAGAAGTCTTCTCAAGGAAGCCTTTGAGCTCAAACCAAAGGGAGTTACCCGATTTTAAGGTAATGTATTCACTTGAGTCCTTTTGTTTTATTTTGCTTCTCCAACCCCCTAAACTCTTTTTATTTATTTCTTTTGTAACAAATCCAGTATCTTCAATATACTAGGATGTTGTTATAAGAAGGATTAGATCTACACTTACACATACCTACATCTAATGGTTAAAGAACATACTGTTTCTGTGGATGGTGAATTTCTGCCTCCCGAAACGATGATTGTTCAACATTCATATAACACCTTCAAAGGTGGCCATTATGATGACACTATATTTATATATGATATATAATATGTTTATGTTTTCCTTAATCTTATGTATTTTTCATTTTGGGCATACCTTTATGGTTTTCATTATGGGTAAACTCGATATCTTCATTTAAGGAAGTGCGGACTACCACCCTCTCAGAGTGATTTGATTCGTTAAATACCATATGTGGGACGTATAAAAGATGGAGTTATGATATTATATATAATATTACATGGAATTATAATATACATTTATATCATTAGGATTCCATTCTATAAAATACGAAATATAAATGAAAGTAGAGTTCATACGTACGTACTGCTTACCGTCTCCATGAACGGTGCATTTCATTTCTTACCTCTAAATGATTATGTAATATTATAAATGCATGAATGTACTGGATATATATGACATATATGATATCTACATCATGAATACCATTCTGGATATAATGGATACATGAACAACTTGTAATTATAAAGGGATTATTTTTTTACTCAAGTACCAATGATCGTTAAAACGACCGTTATTAACTTAAATAATTACATAGTGTTCATGACATGGCAATAAGTGATATAAAAGGAATAATGAACTTGAAAATTTTTCTTAAAACAGTAGAAATTAACTCAGGTTTATTATTCAGGAGATTAAACAACAATCGAGTCAAGTCAGACCCGAGGTATTGGACTTCGTCTCAATCTCCGTTCATTGAGGCATATTTTATTTTATACACAACTTTCTTTTATACGGTGTATAAACCCCTTTGAATTTTACGTTTATTCAAAAGGAATATTTTTTATATGAAGCGTTTACTAAACTACAAAAGGGAATGTTTTTGTCGTACGTATGCGGCGACAACGACTTCTCCGCCGTTGTGACTATTACTTGAGTTTTGGCTTCCTCTACAAGCCATACCTTCTTTTTAAAAGAAAAATAAATACCATGTTTTACTTTTCATTTATTTTTTGTATTGAGAATGGTTTTCATAATGTTTTTATATCAATGTGTTGTATTGATATCTGGTGATTGAAAGTTGGAAATGTTATGTTTCCTTTATGCATGTTTTATGTGATACGATTATGTTGAGGTTCTTGGGCATTATTATGAAGACGGGTGGTTCTGTGATAAACTAATGGTGGGTGAGCCTGATATTGCTCTCCAATGCATTGGGTAACGTGAAGGAGTGAAACGTTAAGGTTTCTCCGAAGCTATTTAGGGAATATACTGTGATGGGTATTCGAAACGTAACCAAGAGGGTTACTCCCTACGTAAGAATGTTATGAATGCCTCAAGTTACCTTTATGTCTTATGATTTCTATGATTTATTCATGATTTGATGAGGTGTGTTAAAGTGCTTATGTTTTATGGGTAAAGTATGATCTCATTCTTATGTATATATATACCCATGTTTCCTTTCCATATTTTTATATCCCGTACTGAGCTTTTTATGCCCATCCCAAGTTTTTTTGAAATGTTTTTCACAGGTCAAGGGAAAGGTACATGATATGATGATAGTGTCAAGGAAGTGTCAAGAAAGAATCCATGTTTTATTTTAAATATGTTTCCATTAATGGGAATGAAGAATAGTACCTTTATGTAACCACTTTGTTTATATGTGGAATGTAATGCAAGTTTTATGTTCTAATTCTCTAAAACTCTAAACCCGAAAAGATCCTCAATGTGTAATCTTGTAATAACTCAAGATTAAGTGAGGTTTAAGGCTGGGGCCTTATAATTTTGAACCTTTTTTATTACATAACCAAATATTTAAGATTATTATGAATTGTTATATTCTAATTAATTATGTTTATTCGAATGAATCAGATTGTTTTGGATTTTTAAAATTTCATGATATGAATAGTATTAAAATTGACATAAATGAGTTTTTAAATCAACAAATATTCTACTAAATGATAAAATAGTCATAAAAATATAATATTAGTCTAAATGAAATATAATGTTAAAAATGAAATTAATGACATATGTTTTGTTGATTTTAATTTTATAATAAATATATTAACCATATAGTATGAATATATAAGGGGACATAGTAAAAGTTAAATAAGATAACAAATGTTTAAATAAAAAAGTTAAGGATTAAAAAATATCCAAAACTTATCCAGTAATTATTAGATGATTTTAAGTATAATTATATGTACCTTATCTTCTAATTAAATAAGTTTTGGACCTTTTGAAAGTAAAAAACATTTTATAAATAAATAATTCTTCCAAACATTCTTAAAGATCCCCTCCTCCCTCTTATAAAAGGTCCCCACCTATAACCCATTAATCAAACCTCTCAAGCCCATTTTCCCATCCAAAATCTACTCCAAAAAGCTTCCAAAATCCCTATCTACCTTCTTGAATCCTTACCTTTGGCATAAATCACTTCAATAATTCCTTTTGGTACATTGAAAAGGGAGATACCCGATTTAAAGGTAATGTATTCACTCAAGTTATTTACTTTTATTTTTCTTCTACAACCCCCTAAACTCTCTTTATTCCATTATTCTTTACCAATTACAGTATCTTAAATATAATTTGATTTTTTAGGATATTTATTCAAAATTAACATCCACAGACATCCATCTAATGGATAGGAACATGTTGTTTCTGTGGACGACGAACTACTACCTCACGAAACGATGATTGTTCAATTGTCACCTACTACCACTCATGGTGGCCATTATGATGGAAATATATTTATATGTGATATATATTATATTTATATTTTATTTATTCATATTTATTTTTAATTTATATTATCCCTTTATGGTTTACATAATGGGTAAATATGAATATTTCATTTGAGGAAGTACGGACTACAACCCCCTCATAGTCATATAACTCGTTCATGACATACATGAAATGTATAAAGGATATAGTTACTAAAATTATGTATGATATTATACTAGAAATATAATATACCTATGTATCATTAGTTTTCATTCCATTAAATATGAAATATAAATTAATGTAGTGTTCATGTGTATGTACGGCTTATCGTCTCAATGAATGGTACATTTCATTACTTATCTCCAAATGTTATGTACTATTATAAATACATATATATATATATACTATATATACATGGTATATATGATATCTAAATCATGAATATAATTCTGGAGATAATTTAATTTTGACCACATGGACAACTTGTAAATATAAGAAGTTCATTTTGGACTCAAGTACCAAATATCGACAAAACGACCGTTATTAACATAACTGATTATGTAATATTTATAATATTTAATTATGTAATATAAAATAAATAATAAACTTGAAAAAGGATCTTAAGAAATTAGAAATTAACTTTATTTTATTATTCATGACATTAAAGAACAAACGAGTCAAGTCGGACATGAGGTAAGGGAACTTCTTAACCCAATTTCCATTCTTTTGGTTAAACATCAACTTCTTGATTATGTGCTGCTATGAATATGTGTGAATCACTTCTTATTGTTTTAAACTTACTATCCAATTATATTGGGTATATATAAGTTTGTCACAAATAATTATGTCACTAATTTATCCTTAATTTAATGATATGTTCTTGGTAAGTGACTTCGTCTCAATCTCCTTTCATTGAGACATCCTTTGATTTATACACGACGTTATTTTATATAGTGAATAAACTCATTTGACTATTCATAACATGTATTGTATTACTCATGTAATTCCAGGATTATTCCCTTACTAGGCATTATATACCACCCATTTCTTATGCATGTCCTCAGGTTATCTCATGAAATGCTATGTACGACAGAATGTAGTGGTCATGTAAAGGAAGTTTTCAATAAATATGTTGTGGGTTTTATGTTATAAGTTGTTATGTAATGTTCCTAATCCACATATAAACTAGTCATCTTGATATTATATGTTGCATCAAGTGAATTTTATGTAATAAATCATGTTTAAATGTGTGATAAACAGCAAGGTTCACATAGTTGGTATCAGAGGATAGGTTTAGTTATTTATTGGATTAGGATTAGAAAACCCTAGTTAAGCCTTATAGACTAGACTATGTATAATAAAAAACATCCCTATTATTTTTTGAATTGATTAAGTGGTTTATCAAGAAAATACATCCATGTATGGATACAAGCAGTTAGACACGCCTCTGGCATAGATGTACCTAGGAGTGAAAACTCTGACAAAGAGTTTCGAGCTTGACACAGGGTATCCTGGTACCCGACAATGGGCCTTGCTGCACTTTGGGTTATGACACTCCCAAGAGATATACTATGGTAAATTCACAAGATTACTATGAACCATTTTAATGGAAATAAAAAAAGAACCTAATATTATATGTTAGAAAGTATATCATGGATAACATAGATTGAAACCTACAGATACATATGTTAAGGAAATAAAAGTTATTTATAAGTCATAAATTTTTGTCTTTGGATTACTCTTTATGTGTTACCCCTATCATTCCTTTTATTCCATCCAATGGCTAGTAATAGGAGGAATTGGGCTAATAGTCGATGTAAAGATCAATTTAATGACTGTTCTAATGAGATCTCCAATCCAATGGGAGCAGGAATCACGAACATTGTCATGATACTTACTCAGTTAACTCATTATTTCTATAGAAACATGGGTCAAGAGGAACGTTTAACCCCCCTAAGAAAGAACAAGTCACTATCGAGGGCTTCATAACACAATGCCCTCCTACTTTTAAAGGATCATCTGATCCCTCAATCACCAAAAAAATGGATCAACTCCATTGAAAAGATCTTCTCCATACTTCAATGTTCTGAATAAGAGAAGGTTCCCCTAGATTCTTATTATATGGAGGGTAAAGCTAGTAAATGGTGGGAATTGATCAAAAATATGATGCCTGAGAGGGATATTGAGTCTTTGTAATTCAAGGATTTTTTGAAGATGTTTTTTGATAAATATTTTCTGTGCACCCTCCAGATTAAGACAAAAGGGGACTTCCTTTCCATAAAGAAAAAAAGATGATGAATACATGAGAGCATATGAGGAAAAATTCACAATGCTTACATGATACACCTCTAGATTTGTTTGAACATTTTAATGTAAGGTTGAACACTTCTATGGTGTGCTGAAACCCAACCTGTAGAAAGCCCAAGCGATCCGTGACGTCGACTACTATAATGAACCTGTCTGATGTGCCATCATGGTTGAAATAATGATCAGAGAACCTAAGGGTTATCATGGGGATAAAAAGACTAAGATGGAATTCAATTCTGGTGGTCCGATGGATAAATCCAACAGTGATAAGAAAATCCAATACCCCTCTTTCCAAAGGTGTGGAAAGGAGCACCATGGAAATTGCTTGAAGTGGATAAGGAAATACTTTAGGTTTGGAAGAAAAGGATAGCTGGCTGTTAACTGTAGACAAGAAAAACTCACGACTGTGATAGTAGAGAGGAACTCTCTATTTGACTCTCAACGCATTTTTCATTGCTTCAACTAAAAATAAACTGGACAGCTTGCTAATTGGTTCCCTAAGACAACTGTTTTCATAGGTTACCAATAACCTCTGGGGAAGAAACAGCATTCTTTTTCCATAACTACTACAAAATTGAACCCCGACCATGAAGTGGTGATTAGAATGCTAGTTATTCATTCAAGAATAGCAAACGTACTTTTTCATTCTGGTTCTACACATTCTTTTATATCCTGAATGTTTATGAGAACAATCCTAACACCACCACTAATCATACATGTAAATATGTTGGTGATAATAGAAAATAAGGAAATCATTGCATCCCATGAATATAACTCCCCCTCTATCATAATTTGTGGATTGAACTTCCTAGAAAACCTCATCATACTCCCTTTGGTGGAATTTGATGTAATTCTCGGCATGGATTGGCTTTCCTTATATGAAGCCAACATTAATTGTCATGAGAGGGAAATAAATATCCTTGTGGGGAATTGACCCCCTGATTCTGTACAAGTGAAAGGAGGAGGATGAATATTCTTTACCACCATCATCTCATGCATGGATATTACTACCCTATGAGCATGCGTATCTAGCTCAGATTCTTGAGTATAAGGAGGCAATCGTCCTTGCAGACATGCCTATTGGGAGGTAATTCACTAAAGTGTTTCCCAAGTAATTTCATGGTCTTCCTCTTAGAAGAGATTTTGAATTCATTATTGACCTTACTCTTGGGGCATTGCCAATATCCAATACTCTGTATAGGATAGCTGTTGTAGAGCTTGAGGAGATAAAGAAACAACGACAAGAGAATATGGATAAAGGTTTTATATGCCCACGTGCTTCAACATGGGGTGCACTAGTCCTCTTCCTCATAAAGAAGTATGGGTCAATACACCTTTGCATTGATTATCATGAGATCAACAAAATCATGATAACGAAAAAGTATCCTCATCCACTAATTGATGAATTTTTTTATCAGATGTTTGGTGAACAATACTTCTCAAAGGTAGATTTGTAGTCATGATATTATCAAGTAAGGGTGAAGAAGGAAGATATACCCAAGACTGCTTTTCGTAAAAGATATGGGCACTATGAATTCATAGTAATGAATTTATGAATCACTAATGCTCCAGAAATCATCATGGAATTGATGAATATAGTCTTTATAGATTACATCGATTAAATTTTGGTAGTCTTTATAGATGATATTATAATATACTCCAAAGCAAAGGAGGATCATGAGGAGCATCTAAGAACTGTACTAGAGACCTTGAGAAACATGAAGCTCCATGAAAAGTATAGCAATTGTGAGTTATAGTTGAAGGAGGTATCATTCTTAGTTCATATTATCATAAGCAATGGGATAGTTGTGGTTCCCTTGAAGATAGCTACAATAGAGGGATGGACAAGGCCAACATCGGTAACGGATATCCATTGTTTCTTAGGGTTAGCTATATATTATTGACGATTGGTGAGATATTTCTCATTATTTTCCAACCCTCTTACCATGATAACTTAGAAAGTAGTAATGTTTTCTCGGAGAAATGAATGGAAAGAAAGCTTAAAGGAGGTGAAAATGAGTCTTATCACAACACCTGTACTCACATTACCCATAAGGGAAGAACTTTTTATGGTATTTAGTGATTCTTTGAAAAGGAGAATGTATTGTGTGTTGATGCAGAATGATAAAGTGATATCTTACGCATCAAGTTAGCTGAAAATCCTGGTGAAAAACTATCCCACGCATGATATGGAGTTGTAGGTTGTGATCTTTGTGTTGAAAATCTAGTAGCATTATCTATATAGAGAGAAGTGTGAGAAATATACTAATCACAAGAGCCTCAAATATATATTCACATAAAATGATCTTAATATGTGCCAATGAAGATGCACAGAACTCATCACTAATTATGACTGATAAATCCATTACCACCCTGGGAAAGAAAACAAGTTGGAAGATTCTCTAAGTAGAAACAATCCAGTGATTTCTTCATTGATGTGAATTGAGAAGGATCCAATATTATTAGATTTTCAGAGGATGTACATGGGAATCATTAAGGTAGGAACATCATCAATCCTATCTCAAATGATTTCTCAACCATCACTTATATAAAAATAAAGAATGATCTAATAAAGGATAAGGAAATTATGAAAAGGATGGAATCTATCAGAAATGGTAAATCCTCAAATTTTGTGGTCGACAAGGATGTAATTGTGACATTTGGGTCATGATTATATGTACTATCTGATCTAGAGATAAAGAAGGAGCCTCAAAATAACGCACATACATCAACCTTCTCTATTCATCCGGGGAGCACAATGAAGTATCAACATCACCGAGAAAACATTTGGTGGGACTATTTGAAAAGGGATATTGATAAATATTTGTCAAAGTTTCTAGTATGTCAGAAAGTTAAGGCAGAGAGGAAAATTTCTAAGTGGATGATGCAACCACTTCCCATATCAACATGGAAGTGGGAGAACAATACCATGGACTTTGTCACTGTACTTCCAAGAACATCTAGAGGAAATAATGCTATATGGGTCGTTGTGGATCATATTTCGAAGACATCACACATTATCACGATTCTAAACGACTTATCATTGGATCAAATTACAATAATTTACATCAAAGAAGTGGAAAGTCTACATGGAGTAACACTATCTATTGTACCTGATCGTGATCTGAGATTCACCTCGAAGTTCTGGAAAAGTCCCCAACATGTTCTATGTATTAAACTGAACTTCAGTACGGCCTATAATCCTCAAACTGATGTCCAAACTGAGCGAACTATTCAGACACTAGAAGATATGTTAAGATCATGTTCTATGGACTTCAAAGGAGGGTGGGACAAACATCTTCCACTTGTTGAATTCTCCTACAATAACAGTTTCCACTCGAGCATCTGAATGGTGCCATATGAAGACCATTATGGGAAAAGGTGCAGAACATTAGCATGTTGGGATGAAGTTAGTGAGGGTAAGCTCTTTGGACCAGAAATGGTCGAAGAAATGGTGGAGAAGGTGAGAAATATTCAGCAGAATATCAAGGTTGCCCAAAGTCAACGGAAGAGATATGCAGACAACTGTCGAAGAGACCTTGAGTTAAATGTTAGAGACATGGTTTTTCAACACATATCTTTATTGAAGAAGGTAATGAGGTTTGGAAATAATGAGAAGTTATGTCCTAGGTATATCGGCCCCATCGGGATTCGTGATCGTGTCAAGGTTGTGGCATGTCGACTTGCACTTTCACCTACCAAGGCCAAAGTACATGATGACTTTCATGTATCACTCTTATCGAAGTGCATACCAGACCCTTCACATGTACTCTATTTAGAGGTAGTACAATTGTAGGATGACCTTTCTTACAAGGAGAAACCAGTGAATATCATAGATCAAAGAGAAAAAGTTCTTCGAAATAATAAAATGCCCCTCATCAAGGTGTTATGGAAGAACCACAAGTTCAAAGAAGCAATGTGGGAATCAGAAGAAATGAAGAATCAGAGCTACCCACATATATTTCAGTGTGGGAAAGGAAATTTTGAAGGAGAAATTTCTTAAGGGGGGAATAATGTAATGACCCAAACTATAATTAATGATAATTCCTCTTTATCTTCTTTATTATCTTATTATGTAAAATTGTAATATAAAATATGCACTTCTTTGGTTTTATGTTTTTGGATTTTTAAAATACCATTAATAATTGGGAAAATTTCAAATGTTGTCTTTGAGAAGAGGTCACATGATTAGTATAAATATAAGGCTTTAATAAATCCAATTTACTCAGACAAAGGAACTGATTGCCTCATCTATTAAACTTACCCCATACGAAGCCCATTTTTCAGAGCTCAAAAAGGAGGTGGAATCATTGGGACTTTCTCTTAACCCAGCCCATGAAGAGCTTTATACATTAATATTGATAGGAATCTCCTACGGGATAAGTTGAAGTTGATAGATATTACCACTCGAGCGATGTTATTCAAGCCACACCAAGATTCTGTCACCATCACGCACCTTACCTTGAAGCCTTATACGGGTGTTATAAAGGGTTATGTAACAAGACCCTATAAATATGATTATGTGCATTATTTTTGTATATAATAATGAATATACATTCATTTTATTATTGTTACTTTATAAATAGTTTTTAGAGCACAAATAGTATTTTTAGATAATATTCAACTAAGAAATCTATTTTGATGATTTAATTGATTTTTGAATTAAATAATATTTAGATAAAATATTATGATTATTATTAAATTAATTTTTAATAAATATATATGATTTTATAATTTTATGAATGCAATTTTAATTGTTATTAAGGATTGATTGTTGTTTTTCTCAAAACACATGTTTTTTAGAAAAATGTATGTTTTTATTTTAAAAGTGAAAATTCATATATTTTTAAAATTATTTAGATAAAATGAATATTATTTTTTTAATCAGAATGTCGAAAATATACAACAGTTTATTTTTCATAATTTTCTGAGATAGTCAAATTTTTGGGTAAAAATTAAATACTAATAACATATATAATGTGTTTTAGGGAATCATAAGGACCCAATAGTGATGTAATAAAATGCTCTAAACATTATGTTCTTCCAATATATGTTTTACCATTGAATTAATGTGATTTTAGTTTTATTTGATTCATTTTAAAAATCCTTAGTGGACCCTCTAAGGCTTATAAAACATTTTAGCTTTTGAAATTGACTTCCTTCAGAGTGTCACTCACCTCCAGATAAGAACCACATTATTTTAAGAATTTCAGCTGTTATACTTATAAAATTTTGTTTTTAACACCCTTTTTAAAAAAAACATTGGCAAAAACAAGAGGCTGGTTTGTTGTTTTGATTAGTTTAATGTGTGGTGTCCCAAACATAAATAATAAAGAATACCCTCTCCATTCATATATAATCCCAACCAAGATCCCACTTCCTCCTCACTCAATGCCTTTGTAGTTTAACCAACTCCTGCCCTCCTCTCTCTGGATTCCTCCCAAGGATCCCCAAGCTCCCATGAATCCTCTCTCAAGCCTCTCCCATGCTTTTGGGATCACAATTCAAAGTAAGGGATTCCTTCCTTCTTCATTTTATCCCAGTTTCTTAATATTGGTATTCCCTTTTATTTTCAATTATAAATGTTAGGGTATGATTTATCACCTCCCCCATAATTTCATCTTTAAATTTTAATGATATGATACCCCTTTTTCTATCATTAATGCCTCCCATGTACACTCTTTTCCATGCCGAAATTCTGTAAGGAATTTCTCTCTCCTCATTTACAATCAATCAATTATTTTATATTATACATCTAAATTCAATACCATATGTTGGTTTATTATTTCCCATGATCCAATTACTGTCAATTTAATGTATAAATTATGAGAGACCACTTTCACTCTCATCAACCAATTTGAAGAATTTCTATTTGATGTCGTTATGTTGCTGAAATTACCCCAAAATTTACATGCCAAAATCATTTTGTAGTGAATATCATACCCACTACTCAATCAAGGGTGTTCATCCTTATGCACATGTACTTATTGATTGAAGAAATACATTTATGTATTCCACATCTCTTATTTGTGGAATTAATTTTGATGTAAATGAATCCAAGTTGTATGATCTATGTGGAACACTTATGCATGAAATGAAATGTTTAAGAAGGGTGTGCCCTGATAGCGCTCTAATGCATTGGGTAAAGTATAGTATCATGATACATCATGTGCAATGGGTGTTTAATAATGATTATTAATGTTCAATGAGGGTTTACTTGTGCTTCATGTGTAATGAGGGTTTACTCATTCTCTATGTGCAATGAGCCTTAGCTCATGCTAATTCAATGTTAAGTGTTGTTGACACATTTCCATGTTATGATTATCATGCATTATCATGCCTTTATTTTCATGTTACTATTGTGCTCCATTGATATGCCTATTGACTAACATGTAGTGTATTCTTCATATTATTCCATGTTTATTCCCTTACTGGGCATTATAGCTCACCCTTTTCTTATGCATGTCCTCAGGTTATCTAATGAAATGCTAAGTACAAGGGAATGTAGTGGTCATGTAAAGGTAGTTTTCAATAAATATTTTGTGTGTTTTATGTTCTAAGATGTTATGTAATGTTCCTAAGCCTCGAAGAAACTATAACTCTCAATCTTCTATGTCATATCAAGTGAATTTTATGTAATAAATCATGTTTAAGTGTGTAATAAAGAGAAGGGTTGTCATCATTTATACATCTTGACATCATTTTTTAAACTATGAAACAATAGGTTGGACCTAACCATTTATGATCATAATCTATTCAAAACCTTAATTATGGTTCATAATGAAAATGTGAATTAACACAAGAATATCCTAAATGAGTGTCAAACCATTGTCATTGTAAGGGCACACTAAAAATTCCCCAGAATAGTGGTCAAGATATATATGGAAAAATATTTTTTGGGTTATTACCCCAATATGAATATGTTCTAAAACCATGTACTCTTGTAGTATCTAAACATGGCTGTATTTCAAGGAAAATCTCAAAATTTATTACTCAACTAATTATTAAAATGGTATCCAAGAATTAAAATTATTATCAATATTTTCCCAAACATTTTATAACCCAAATCTATAATGATTGACTAAACCTATAATCTGATAATAACTATTGGGAGCCATTATTTTCATTAAAATATATTACATCCTTTTATATGAATATTTGATAAATTCAAAAATACAAGCTGAATGAAAATAAATTTTTAGTGTCTTCGAAGACTATATACCCAATATTCAAATTTAATAAAATTTATTCAATATCTATAATAAATATTATACGACATAGTACACATCTTATACATGATCTACATAAAACATTCTACACAACCTATGGTAAAGAAACATAAGAAAATTTGAACTTAGATGCATAATAGGTTTAAACAAGGGAGAAATTAATTATCACTTAATAATAATAGGAGAATAAGGGTCTGATAACTTGAACCTAATATTTGAAAATAATACCTATTGTATCCTATATCATACTAATGAATCGTGGAATTACGATTTATAGTTCATAAGACATAAATCATAATGAAATCAGAGAAACTCATCCATGATAGAAAAAAATAAGCATAAGAAATTAGATTTCTATAGAAACATAATCATAGAAAATAATTTCCATGGTAGTAAAAGATCACTACTAAAATAATCATATAAGATTGGGATCACACACCATTCAATAAAAATAGTCAACGTTCACTCCACATTTCATTCTATTTTAGGTTATATTATATATATATTTTCCCAATGAAATATAGGGATATATAATTCTAGTACCACCCATCACATAATTAAAATCATAAACATTTGTGTGACAAGTTCATAGGAAATTAATCATATAATAAATCATGAAAAGTAAACTATTTTCATAAAACATTCATCATTTCATCATTGAAGAACCCATGGAATATAATTGGGTTATATAAATTAAGTAACTCATGGGAAGGAGAAATATTTCATATAATCATTCTTAAATCATAAACATCATAAGATAGAGAATAATAGAATTGTATGGTATCCTTTAATCATATACATAGTGAAGAATAAGAAACATCATGGTTGATATCATGGATGATAATTTCAATTAAAATAGCAATGGAACATTTCTAGAGGAGAATAACCTTCCCACTATGAAATGAGATATTTAAAATAGAAAATCCAAATAATACAAAAAATATTATTTTAAAATAGACATTGAAATAGGTAATTCTATCTTCAAATAATTGAGTGGTCGTGATGGTAAGAAATTTTTTTCATTCCATATAACTTAAATTAAATCATTTTGTTCAAACTTATGAAAAAAATAAAAAAAATCATAATTTAGAAAACGAAAATAAGATTAATTATAATATTTTTTAAAACACTCAATCATGGGTGGATATTATTTTAAACAATCATAGGAGAATATTATAGTTATTCTGGAAAAAATTGAAATAATTAATATATAATAAAAATGTTTTTTCAACTGAAGTGAGAAATAAAGTTGATTTTCCATAAAAACATATTTGTAGACTCATGAGTACTTATGGTTATGAAAAAAATTGGAAACATGTATACTTTTAAAAGAAATAATATTTAGGAAAATTCATTATTTTCTTGATATTTACATCTTAATTTTTCATAATCTGAAACATAATCACAATCAAACCCAATGAACAATGAAATTTAAACATAGAACACTTTCAACATTGGTAATTTTTTATCATAATCACTATGAATATATAGAATGAAATGAAAATTAAATATAATTAATAGAATGAAATTGAAGATTGAACATTTCACAACAATAAGACACACACTGTAAAATTTAAAGGAGTGGTGAATATGTCATACATCTCGTAGAAATAAATGGGAGACCAGAAATCCTTTACCTCAAGTTACACATTCTTTAGAAGCACTCTAAAATAATATATAATTATTTATCATATTTTATTACCATATACCAATATCATATAGAAACATATAAAATCATATTGGATTCTCTTATAAAATTTGAACACCCATTTATTAACAACTCTTTAATAATAAAAATTTTCTGAGTGTTAACTATTTTTTCATGAGAGTTTTTGTTCTATAATCCATGTCATTTTACATTGGTAATGATTAGGTAATTTATATAATTTAAATAATGATATAAATATAATATTTAGTAACTACATAATTCTTTATACTAATTACTAAAATTTACAAACATTACAATGAATTACATCATTCATGAATAAGGTAGGTCAAAAATACGGATGAGTGATATTTCACTTTTCGATGGATTGAATGAATGAAAGGTAATTCATAATTAATTGTTATAAAATAAATAATATATCATATAAATCATATATATTAATTAAATCAATCATTATTACAATTAATTAAAATTATATATAAAATACTAATCACATCGCTTCGTGGAGGTGGTAGTCCCCACGTATACTCATGAAACTTTATCATCATCCAAAATTTTGGCTGGTAAGAAGGTATATAATATATTATAAATCCATAATAATAATTATTTCATTATTATAAAATTTAAAATCATACCCTTCAAAATACTGATCTAAAAAATATTGTGATTAAAAATTATTTGTATTCCTATGTGAAGACGGTAAGACATACCTACCCAAGAATGATAATTTCACTACCCATTTTATTGGAAAGGGGGTGCATAATGGAGGATTCATAATAATAATAACATTTAATTATATTTGTCACACTAATTTTAATATTTTATTTAAAATACCATATATTTTTAGGATGTAATGAATAATTAAAAAATAATTAGTTAAAGAGATTACCTTTTATTTGAAATAACACCTTTAGATCTCCACTTAAGAGACCTTGGGTTTGTCTTTAGGAATAACATAACCAATATAATGTTTATAGATTAGTTGGGAGGATAATTTGGAAGGGTTTTTTAGCTATAATTATCAATGTGGTGTGATGGAGATAAAGGAGAGGATTTCATTAATAGGTATAGGTGTATTCACTCATGGAATTTCCTAAAATATTAAAATATAATAGATTAATTCTCATTAAAATTTATTTAAAATAGATAGTGATTAAAATATTATATATTATGTTGTATAAATAACATAAACCCAACAAATTATAGTTTTTGTTCTTTTTTAATCCTTATATTTTTTTAACCACCTAGTAAACATATTTTAACATGAAGTTTTTGTAATGTATTCTTAAATAATAAAGGGATATAATTTTACATATACAATGAAAATTATAAATCCCTATGCCTGCACTTCTGGACTTAGTAAATATTAATGTTTTGTATATTTTTTTATAAAGAAAACTAAACATATACAGAGCATTTATTACATACAAGTAACTTTTTTTATGTTTGGGGCCGAAGCCTCATTTTATTATATTACATAACAGTAACTATTACTGGTCTAGGTGTTGAAGAATTAGATACATTCCATACAAATTAAAAAAAAATAAAAAATAAAATGAAATAAATAAAATTATTTGATCTCACTACATCCTTAGTTAAATACATATCCCAAAGGAATCCACTAAACCCATACGAAAATTAATAATGTATGGTGATCATTTAATATAACCATTAAGGGGTTTCGAAAATTTTAATAAATTCTTTGAAAATAATTCCCTCAAATAGATATAGGTTTATATAAATTGATTTTCATATCGTTTTTATACTAAATAAATAATTTTAAAAACCTTATTTTCTCAAAATAACTATTATGGAAAAGGTCATTGGGATTTCACCATTGAAAATAATAATTTTTGGTGGGTCATTCTTGATACTTGGAAAACAATAATAAAAATCATAAGTCCTCTAGTCATAACTCATATGGAACAAAGATCCATGTAGACTAATGGGTTCACTCCCCATACATATTATGACATTCATTATACGAGTTATCAATTTAGAAAATACAAATAATGGACATACCTTTCACAGTCAAAACCCAAAAAATTTCAAAAATTGATACAAATATTTATTTTATTTGGAATAAAATTTCAATTCTTTTAACAAGTTATCAATATATTCTTGAGGATATCTAAAAACATTTTAGTGGAATCCCAAGAATAAAACATTCAATAATTATTTAAAAGTTATAAATAAAATACGAAATAAAATATGTGAAGAGTTGATAAAAAATACATGGACTGCCACTTATAAGTTAGATAATGGACATAACTAATTATGCATGGCATATAAATAGGTGTAGAAACAATGTCACATATGAAATAATATCTTTTTTTGGATTAACACAAGAAAATATAACAATTATAATTTTAAAACTAAGGACATAGGAAAATATAAACCATTATTGATTAAGAACAAAGTCTATCCTTTTAAAATAGATTTGGAAACAAATGGTTAGTCCCTTTTCATAAATAAATTTACATATACATATACATATATCAAAAATATAATTATTAATTAATTTTACATAGAATGATGATTTGAAAACATAATCAACCCTTTTGATTAAATTAAATAATTTCTTTACAAGGTATAGGTTTTGAGGTAATATTTGAAAATAAATCATTTTCAATATAAATTCTGAATAAAGAGAAACATATATCGATATATATATATATATATATATATATATATCAATACATATATATATAAATAAATATATATCTTAGTAAATTATGTAAATTGATAAAATTAAAACCCGTTCTACTGTAGGATTTAAAAATTTAAATAGAACACTCTTATCTTTCATATATTATGAAAATAGATAGTTATACATACATAAATATATATATATATTGATTTTTGTATGAAACTCTTTATAAAAAAAGATAAATTGATTGAATAAAAATTAAACCCTTTCATAAATCCTTAGGAATAAGGGATTTATACGAAATTTCTTATAACACAAAATATAAAAAAGATATTTTACATTAAAAAACACTTTGAAGAAAGAAATAGTTTTGTATATATTTTTATATATACTTATATATATATATATATATATATATCTCTTGGTGAAAGCAAACATTAAATAAATTAAACCCTTACCTGATTTAAAAAATAGAAGAGTAGAGTGGTTGTCTCTTGAGCACAAACAAATTTTGAGGGGAATAAATCTTGGAGGAGAAGAATTGGGTCCTTTTGGATGTGTAATGAGAGTGTTATATATATATATATATATTATTTTAAATGCTCCCAAAGCAAGATCAAATTATAATATTAGTATTTATATTATACATGTTTGTTGATTTTAATGTAGCTAAAATATTGAGTTACCCATTTTTTCTTCAATCACGTCAAAACATTATCATCATTTTTTTATTCATACCATTTTCTCTCTTTTGGTTTCCCATCACCTCACACCTCGGACTTTTGTTTTTTCCATTTTATTATTTCTATTTTTGTTACCATTTTTTCAATTCATTATTATTATAATAATATATTATTACATATTCATCATTCAATCATCACTTTGTTTATCCTTCATGATATCTTGTTTTAACAAGTTATTATATTTATATTTTATAATTTTTTAGTCATTTATTCTCTTTTTTTATAAAGCTTCCCCTCTCGCATTTCTATTACTTATTCATTATTATCTCACTTTTTTAAATTCAAATCCATTTTTAATGTTTTATCATTTAATAATTATTATAGTTATGTTTATCCTTTTATTATATTATCAAATATTATTTTTTAAAATTTATATTATTTATAATTTAATATTATATATATATAAATTCATTTTTTTATAAATAATTCAAATCCCACATTTTTTATGATCTATTTATAATGTTCATTTTTTGAAAATAGTTATATATATTTATAATTTATAAAATTCATAAAATAAAAATATAATTTCAAAATTCAAATTTGTATTTTAGGAAAACGTTTTTTTTAAATAATTATAATTTTATAATACTTTTGAATAAAAAGTTATTTTATTATAAAAACCAAACAAAAATATTAATAATAAAATATTTTTTTTAACAAAATTAAACCTCCTTTTATAATTTAAATTATTAAATTAATGAAAAATATTATTTTGATGAAAAAATATCTTATAAAAGTTTTTATTTGAAACATTCCTTAGATAATTAAAAACAAATTACTAATTAAAATTCCTAGTTAAATTTCATGGTATATTAAATTATTCTGCCCTTAAAAAAAATTCCATCCTCATAATTCGTTTTCTAAGACAAAAAAAAGAATTATGAGTTTTCATCTTCAGAATTTAGAAACACAAGCACTACTAACCTTCTATATGTTATAGATTAGGTGAAAACATCTAATATCCAAATTTATCTAGATAATATATCTAATACCAATTTTAAATCCATTTGCATGTGCTTCTAGAATCGGTACATATACATGTTGTGTAAATTTCATTATAAAAGAAACTAAACATGTACACAACATTTAATACATAACAGGAACATTTACCAGTCTAGGCTTTGAAGAAATTATATACATTCTAAACAACATAGAAAATTATAAAAAAAAATGAGATCAATTAAACTCTTTGAGTGAACTTCATCCTCAATGAAATACATATAAAAGTATTACCTACAAAACCCATACAATAATGAATTTAAAACATAAGGTGATGGTTTAATATGCCCAGTAAGGGATTTTTAAAGCATCAATAAATCCTTTTAAAAAAATTACTTGAAATAAACATATGTTATAAATAATATATTTTCATAACATTTTTATACTAAATAAATAATTCAAAAAACAATTATTTTCACAAGAAAATTATAATGGAATCGTTTTCATGATTTTTCAATTGAAAATAATATCTTTTTTGTGGTTAATTCCTGATACATGGAAGAACATAATAAAAACCATAAGTTCTTTAGTCAAAACACATTTGGAACAAAGATCCCATAAGGATTATGGGCTCACTCACTATAACAAAAAAATAGATTCATTATGGTAGTGAAAATTTTATAAAACCCTGTTAGTGGACCTATATTTCTCAATTCCAAACCAAAACATTCCAAAAATACATACGTAAAATTATTTTCTTTAAAATAAAATTTCATTTCTTGTAATAGGTCATAAACATATTCTTGATAATTTATAAAATTAATTTTAGGAGAGTACCATGCATCAAATACTCTATACATATTTAAAACCTAAAAAATAAAATGCATAACAATGTGGGTGTGCACAAGATAAAAAATGCATTGAATTCCTTTTATAATTTAGATAATGGACATAATTAATTATTAATGGCATAAAAAGGTGTGAAGATACAATTTCACACATTAATTATAACTTTTTTGGATTTTCACATAAAATGATAACTATTATAATTTTAAAACCATGGTTACAGAAAATAATATATAATCCATGGTTGATTATGAACAAATTATATCCGTTCTAAATAGATTTAGAAATAAATGGTTAATCCATTTTTATAAATAAATTGATATATATATATATATAATTATTTATAAATTATATATATAATGATGATTTGAAAAGATAATCAATCCCTTTGATAAAAATAAACAATTCCCCTACAAAGTATTGGTTTAGAGGTCATATTTAAAAAAATAATTTTCTATATAAATTCTAAAAAACATAAAGAAATATAGATATATATCCATATATATATATATATATATCTTAATGAAAAACATAAATTGATAAAATTAATACCCTTTCCACCTAAGGATATAAATATTTAATTCAAACCCTCTTATCTTACATATATTTTAAAAATAGATAGTTATATATATAATTATATATATGTATATAAGTATGAATGTATGTATATTTAATTAAAACAAATAAAAATTGATTTAATGAAAATTAAACCCTTATATAAATCCTTGGAAAAAGGGGGTTTAAAAATAATTCCTTGAAACAAAAAATATAAATTAATTATTTTTCATTAAAAAAAACATAGAATAATGAAATAGGTATGTATATATTTTAATATGTACTAATAAATATTTCTTTGTGAAATCAAACATAAAACAAATTGATCCCTTCTCAGATTTGAAAAATTGGAGAGCAGGGAAGTTGTCTCTTAGGCGCAAAGAAATTTTGACGTGATTAAATTTTGGAGAAAAAGGATTGGGTCCTTTTGGGTCTGTAACAATAGGGTTATATATATATTATTTTTAATGATTCCAGAGCAAGCTGAAATTGGAATGACATGGTTGAATACATATGTGTGTGTTTATTTCAAAGTTTCCAAAATCTTAGGTTACCCTTTTTTTATTCAATTACGTCAAAATATTATCATCTTTATTTTCTTCAAACCATTTTATCTCTTTTGGTTTCCCATCACCTCACATCTTGGAGATTTGTTTTCAACATGTCATTATTAAAATTTGATATTATCATTTTTTTCAATTCATTATTATTATAATAATATATAATTATATATTCATCATTTATTCTTCTTTTTGGTTTTTTCTTTTTTGTTAGCTTATTTGGAAAAGTTTTTTGTTGATATTTTTTATTTATATTTTAATCAATTATTCACAATATTATTTTATCGCACACTTCCCCTCTCACATTTTTATCACTTCTTTATTATAATCTTACTTTTTCTATTCAATTCCATTTTTTAATGTTTTATCATTTAATCATTATTATAGTCATATTTATCCTTTTATTATAAGTCCATTTATGATTTTTCATACTTATATTATTTTAGATAAATGTAACGTTATATATATATAATGGTTTTTTTATAATTAAATTGAAATCACACATTTTATAAAACATATTATAATATTAATTTTTTTAAAATAATTATATATATTCATAATTTAGTAATTTAACAAAACAATAACCTAATCTAAAAAATATTAATATTATAAGAAAATTTTATTTTAAAAATAATTATAATTTCATAATCCATTTGAATAAAAATTTAATTCATTTTGAAAATAAAAGAAATATTTTATTATAAAATATTATTTTCAGAAAAATAAAACCTTTTATGATAATTTAAAATATTACATTAAAAGAAAATGTTATTTTTATTCAACAAAATATCTCATAAAAGATTGTATTTTGAACCTTTCTTAGTTAATTATAAATAAATTATTAATTAAAATTTATAGTTAATTTTATTGGGATGTTTCGAAAATATTCCCAATAATAGAAAATTAGTCAAATGTTTACCATATCATATCATCCTTTTTCTCTTCAAGTATTTTTTTGATTTCCAATGAATTTAATAAAATATTATTTTCATAATATATTAATAGTGTTTGTTTTCACTTTGTTCATTTAATTTTACATTAAATACAAATATATAAAATTTTAATCTGAATATAATCCATTAAATTTTCCATAATATGTCATATTTATATACTACATTTTTGGGTCATTGAAACTCATCCAGAAATTTTTCTTTTGAGTTTAGAAAATAAATTACGTGATTATTATACTCCTTGCAGAAGCATTGTGTCCTCATTGTATAAGCATTTAATGTAATTATATTGTCCCAAAAAAAGATAAATTAACATCATAAAAATTAAATAAATTAATTTCCTTAAAAAAATTTGACTAATAAAAAATATCTTTGTTATGATAACTTATTTTATTTGTTATTTTTATTTTTTGGACCACTTGTAAGAATCACACAAAAAATTTGATAATCCACTTGTAATATAATTTAAAAATTAATATATAACGTTAAAAATCAATTATACGAAATATTTCATAACCATTTTGATCAATAAACTATTCCTTAAAAAATATTATCTTTAGGATACTAAATTTTACATTTCTAGTGTTGTGAAAGTACTGCATTGGATCTAAAAGTTATTTTCATATTTATCCATGAATAAATTATAATTATTAGGTTTTAAATTAATTCTATACGATATTTTTATATTTTTAACCAAATTTATTCATTAAATAATTTTGAAAAATTCCAATATTATGTTTATTTCATAGTGATATCATAAAAGATGGAGCATTTCAAAAGAAATAAATTTTTTACAATTCCCCAAAAAATTTACATCATTATAAATATAAAAAAAACCTATCCTTGTAAAAAATTACATTATAAATAAAAAAACATAAAATTTTATATAATTAAATTCCTATCATTTATAGGGAAAATAATAATATAAATGCGTAAAATGTAATGAAAAATAGTTTTTTGATAAATGAATCTATATGAAAAAAATAAACTTTTACGAAAATAAATTATATTGGTTTTTCATATGTAATTATTTGTAATATTTCCAAATAAATTATTTATATGTTAATTTATGATAAATTTTATATATTAATGTTAAATTTAAACGAAAAAATGGAGGCTTCACAAAAATTCATACAAAAAGCGTTATTTTCACTACTAACTAAAACAATAGTTTTTAAAAAAATATATTACAATAAGATTGTTTTTATATAATTATTCAAAAATTTAAGATATTTTTATCAAATTAATTTTATAATTATTTTAATAAATTAATTTAATATATTCTCAAAAAAATATATAAAAATAATATTTTGAAGAAAATGTATTTTTGATAAATAAATTATCTTTACTAAAAATTGAGTGGTTATTTCCCACGAATTTATAAACACATTATAATTGAGTAGGAGCGTTATATATATTTCATAATTAAGTAAATCATATCAATACGCTAAAATTTAATAATTATTTTATAAATAAAACATATAAATAATAATAGTTCATGGATTGTTTAAACTTGATGTTGCGTGATGTATACACTATTGAACATAGTGGTATTTTAAATTATATTTTTTATATATCATACATGGGGAGCTAATATTTTATTGAACACAGTTTCATTTAATTTAATTCAAACTAATGTATGAATTACCTCTCATATTTTATAATTCCCATATTCTATCAAACCAAGTAGTTTCAAGTAGATTGAATATGAAGGTGGTGATACACCTATTAAAGAATACCTGAATATCTATGAAGTGATTAATATTTAGTAAATGGATTAAACAAATAATTTACCAATTATTTTCCTTAATAAATAGTGTCATAGTTTTTATTCTTTATGTGGGAATATTTTCATATAAATACAAATTTTTTTAATTTCATTCAACATAAAATTTTCAATAATTATATCTCTGGATATTTTTTATGAAAAAAATTTGATCATGTCATTGATACTTTCTAACTAGTTTCATGTTATGTTATTAATAATGGGACGCAGTTGATATATGATATCCATGGTATTCATTATTTTAAATTCAAGATGAATCACATTGGAATAAATGGTATTCTGTGGTTTATCTCATAGAAACCCAACAAACCCCAAAAGTTTGGAGGTACCTGGTGCTTCATTTCCTAGGGAATTAAAATTCTATTACCCAGTTAGGGGTTAACCCATGATTTATACCATTAAATTTCTTCGTAATTTTCATTTATTTTTTCCTTTACTAAAATTTCTCATTTTTTTAATTATATGATTTCAATGTATGGAATATAGGAGAGTAACTCATGGCTTAACTTATGAAGAAGTCATATTGAATTATTTATACTATTCCATGCAATATTCACTACCAAATTTAATTATTCCATGATATATGTTATAATTAATTTTGGATCCCAAATGGGGTAGTAACAGTCCATTTGCGGTTGATTGGTAGCAATTGGATTATGATTTGCAATGTTGGTTTTCTATTTTTTATTTTTGTTAATTTTTTATAAACAACATGTATCTTTGAATAATTTTGTATATATCATATAATATTTTTTATTAATGATCATTATTTGAATTTATAGTGTTTAAAATTAATTCTAAAATTAATTTTTATACATGACTTCTAATCATCTCATTTAATGAATATTGATAAAATGTAAGACTCATGTTCCCAAGTACTATCTAATGTTTAATTTTCTAACCTAGAGAAGTCTCTAAACCAGTATTTTATATTCTTTTCATTTCTTTTTTTCCTGAGAGTGATGAGGTTTTTTTTCAAAAATAGAACTTAATTTCTCTCTTATTAAAAGATAATATATTTCATAAATTGTTTTAAAAAATATTTATATTTTATTTTTATATCCCATTTCTACATTGATATTTTATTTCAAGACTGACAGGACATCTGTCATTTAATTGAGAAGATATTTCCCTGAGAATCCATTTTTGGCAGCCATATTATAAGCTAAAAAATTATTTTAAACGAAATCATGAAATAATTTCACGATTATGGATGACCTAAAGTGTGGAGGAGGAAGATGATTACATGTATGAATATCTTTTGGGGATATTGTTTGGTTGTTTTATCTACTATATCTCATATATGGGATGTAAAATAATAATGTTAATATTTTTGGATGATTAAATAAATCTTCCATAGATGTGTTGTGATTTTTTCACTTCTTGAATATAAAATTTCACGTCTCTTTACATAAATAATTTTATTCTTAACAAAACATGTTAATCTAAATTCAATATGAAATAATGCCACAAAAATTAATGTACTAAATATAAAATTCATGATATGAATTCTATGGTGTGGAATTTTCTACAAAAGAATGTTTTTTTGAAGCTCAACATCTACAAAGTGGATTAAGAGAAGATACATTGTCGAGTATGACTTCTTTCCCTTCTTTATACACAATATTAAATCCATTACTCTCATCATTAAACTATAAATATATTTATATTTAAAAACATCAAACACGTTTTTCATAAAAAATCCAATTAAATTCCAGCTAATTAACCCATTTTATGATTTTGTGATGTGGAGATTCATGGAATGCATCAAGCCTATGAAAATAAACCACTCTCTAAATAATGTGAAAATATATATGATAAAATACATCAGTGAAGTGAGATAAATTAAAGGGAAAGTATGAAAAAAAATACATAAGATAATTAATAGTAAATTGAATGGAATTTGATGATTATTATGGACATTTAAAATTTAGATCCATAGAGGAGTCATGATATTACTTTAGTTCAATAAATTTAAATGTGTTTCAATTAACATCTCTATAAATATATATTGACCATTGTATAAGATTATTTCTAGGAAGTGAAATTTTTCATGTGTGGGGAAATTGATATATCTAATACCTTGATATTATTTAATTAGTATTTTAATGATTTTAATTGCTACATTTTATCATTTTATGGGTAATTTAAAAAATTACTTATTTTAAAAATGGTTTAGATTTAACAATTAAAATTGATTTAAAATTAGTTTAAAATTTAATTCTTTGTATATTAAATTATTTGAATAAATAATATCTTTAATTTTAGTTATTCTGAAGTTTTTTGGTGTATATAGTTTATTATGATGAATCAAAGTTGTTCTGTACTGAGATAAATATGTTTGAAAGTGTTGTTACAACTTTATTTTTTGAATATTATTATATAGTTCATTACAATAGTTAACTCTAAAGAAGTTACTGGGTACTCTTCTTTAATGAGTCCTTGGGATACATTGGATGAATTTACTGTGAGGGATTATGATGAACCCATTTCTAATTTCAATGAGTCCTAATGGAGGGTCAGTGAAAGAGTGTTGATCATCTTTATATAAATCACTGGCTTTTGGAATTTGAAAATTACTTTAAAATAATAGGTTACAAACATCCCAGAGCCATAGAATATATTTAAAACCCACTAAAAATAAGATAACCTAAATATTATCATAGAACCTAGCATTGAGAGTGTGGATGGGACCATTGTGTGATGATGTTGGGTGAAGGAACGAACCATTTTATGAGGCATAATTATAGACCATGGGATAATAGAAGATCCATTAAATTTTAATTGAAGTAAAATCCATGTTTATTTTCATGTATTGGATAATTACCAATTATAAAACCAATGTAGGGGACATTAATTAATGGAAATGTTAATATTTAAAAAAAATTATGGAACATGTGATCTGACACTTTTTTGAAATACCACTCATTGGATTCCTCCCATGTGACCTATAAAGAACTTCATCATAGTTTCAAACTATATATTTATTTACCATTTATACCATCAAGGTTCATGATTAACCACTTTAAATATTAATAACCTCAATATAATCTTCAAAATTACTCTATACATTAAATTATATAAAAATACACTCAAATACTAGATCTCGATTTCACCTCTATGAAGTAATGTTAATCTCATAACTATAATGAAACTCCATTAGGAATTTATAGACGAGCATGGAAGATAAATACCATGATATTTCGTGCCTATATAATGAGAGAGTATACCCAAATCCATCATAGATATGCATTGATTCTGGGACAAGGATAGTTGTTGCCTCTTCATGGAAATAGAGAATGTTGTGGATGGATTAAGGTAGAAGGAACTATGCATAGAAGGATTCCATGGGGATATCAATGAGGCTATCATTACATACCCAAAAAATAGAAAAAAAATTCTAACCCATAAAGAGATAATTTTTCACCCATTTTATAGGATGTTAAAATAACATTGAAGGAATGACTTAAAGGTTTGATTAAGGTAAAAAATTTAACTATAATATTTGAGATATAATTAGAGGAAAATATTTTCTTATTTTACCACACTAATAATTTCATGAAACTCAATAAATATCTAGGACAGATCAAGCCTTTTTAGAAGAGGTTTCAGTGTCTTATAAATAAGATAAGAAAACCACATTTCAAGAAATTTGAGGTGGTTGTAGAGGGGTTTTGAGTATTATTTTTTTCAGAATTTAATTTATTATCATCCATTATGTTTTGTTTTTCACGTTCACTATATTTTTCAATTTTTAGGATTTAATATATTTTTTCTTTCTCTCGCTCGTTTCTATACTTTTCTCTCACTATCTATTTTTCTCTCTCTTTGTCTATAGTAATTATTTTACTCCGTTCATGGAGAACTATAATAGATGTTCGTTTAATATTAAATTATCCTATTGATTTTTTCTATTTTTAAATATATTTATTAGAATTTATTTATTCATCATATATTTTATAGATAATTGTTATTAATTTGGCTAGATGTTACCATTTTTTTATTTTCCATTAAACCATGTTCTTATTATAACCTGTCAAGTTTGTTCAATTATTCTATTCCTTATATTATCTCTTATACAATAGAGGGGGGTTGTATAGTGTAGAGTAGTGTATCCATAATTGTCTATGTAGTGTGTGGTTCTTCCATTGGTTATTATTGACTAAGTGAAGTTGTAAAAAAATAAAACCCCATATAGAGTTTTTGTAACCAATTATAGACTTAGGAAGAAACATTTTATTTTAAATTTGAGATCTTAGTGTGTTGGCCATCATAATTGAGGTAATGGTGGGTTTTAATGGTGAATTATTTTATGTCAATCAATATAACCAGAGTTAGATTGTGGATTTTTCTTATGTATAAATGTGATTTGAAATTCCAAGAGAATACCAGAGGGATTGACTACATTTATTTACAACCTTTATTTAGTTTTATATTTATTCATTTGATTTTATGAAAATATTATTTTATAAGATTGAAAAATTTAATAAGTGTTAATGATAGTGAGTAGTTAACAACGAAATATCCTCAATTAAGATTACCTTGTTCAATCACAATATTGTACATTGAAATATAAATAATATTTTATACACTACATTATTTTTTAAATTTGAATTTGAACGTTTTTAGAGGATACAAGGATATCATTCAATCATTTTTTATTTCAATTTTGTAAATATTTTACTAAATTAAATATAAATTTATAAAACAAAAAATAACAATTTTCTAGATGACCCCCACCTATGGATGAGATTGTTTCTTTATTTCTAGGAAGGTGGGAGAGTTATGAAATCAAATTTTAGAGAGAGGACAATATCATGTCTTTTCAAGAACATTAATAGGGCCCTCAAAAACCCAATTTTAAAAGCCTTATCCATGGGGATCATTGAATTATTACACACCATTCAAGATTTCCATCAATTATAGGATAAGGTAAAAAATATATTATCCCCATAATATTTCTAGAAGGCATCATGAAATTTGAATCAAAACTATAAATCCATTCTATCTTATATAATTATATAATCCCTATATATACCTTGTAGTAAAAATATATTAAATTTTTACCTAATCAAAGTGATAATATTTTATTAATTTCATTTTTATTTACCTTTAATGAATCTAATGTGATCATCACCTTCTGCTATTTAGATTTTTCGTATTCCCCCAATCCAAGAGTTTTTATAGATTTTTATCCTAAATATGATGATGCACTAATTTAGGAATAAATGAATCTCCCTTGAATGATTAAACACTTTTTGGAAATAGAAATTGAAAAATTTCCAGTGGGTGTTCTGAAACAAAATAGATTAAAAAGATTTCTACTTTGAGGGGGAGTTTAATATAAATTCATCTATTTTTAATTTCAATCATCATATCCATTTCTATAATTACATCTCTGAATATTAAACATCAAAAACATCATGATAAATTCTTTATATTATTGAAAGGGTGTACAAAGAAGTTATTTTTAATGAATGGGAGGCAGAACCATACTTCCTCCTACCCCGTCCATAAATAATATACATTATTAAAAAATGTTATTGGTTTGATGTAATTTATCCATGGGATATTATATAAGAACTTCAATATAAGTGTAATTAGAAATAAATTTATTTGGTGGATTATCTAAAGAAAACCATGTTTGATAAAAACATTTGGTTGACCACTATTGCCTCCTTTATAGGGGAAGTAAAATCCCAATACCCACATAGTGGAGTGACTAAGATTTGTCCATTTACCATTCTTAGTCACGTTATTTTATTTTTCCCTTTACCCAGATTTTTCTTACATTCTTCTTTTACTTGTAGGATTTTTATAGGTTTAATTTATGATACAAAATCATAGATAACCATGTTAATAATTCATATTTTATAATTCCCTTTTTACATGTTCATTTTCACTACATAATTTAATTCAATATGAATTATTTTGTAAAAAAAATTAAAATTAAAGTTTCAGTTAATGATAAGTATGAATATTTAGTCTAAATCTATTTAGGATTATCATGTTTTTTTCTTTTTTTTTTTGAACTAATTTTAAGAACAATGAGTTTAATTGAATTCTAAATAAAATTTTATAAAATCATGATATTTGGGGAAAATAATAATGATTAGAATTTTTTATGTTATAAAAGATTATATTAATTTATTTTTTAGTATATTTTCTTTCTTCTCACTTGATGAATTTTTATTTATTGTAAAAATCATGAGTGTAAGTGTTGTCCAATGTAAAATTTTCTCACCCTAGGAATTTTCATACCTATTTTTCACATTAATTTCATTTCTCTTATTCATAATGATTTTTGAGGTGTGTCATGAAATCTATAAGATGATTTTTTTTCTCATATTCAAAGCTATTAGAGTTATTTAATTGTGTTAATGATGATTGAGGAGGTATTTTAGAAGTCCATTTTTACCTGTAAATTCTTTTTCATGAAATCCCATATATATCACATTTTAACTAAGAAAATATTATATATTAAAAAACTTGTTAATAATTCACATTACAAGACAAAAATTCTATTTCCACCTATTTTGGAAATAATTTCATGATTATGGTTGAAATAGGGTTGGGATGTAGAAGCTAGTTGTGTTTTTATCGATATGTCGAGGGCATTTTCGGGGTTCTGTATCTATTACTTTTATTATATGGGATGATAAATATTAACATGAAAAAGTGAAAATATAAACATATTCTAATCATGTGGTGGGATTAAATATCATAAAGATCATAAGCTTCTACTATTACCCTCAAATTGTTTTTCTACACAAAATTCTAGATCTAAATTCCTTATGAAATAATGCCACAAAAAGGTAAAGTGGTAATAAAGATAAAGTTTATTATAATAATAATATACTTTGGACTATAAAAGATAATAAAATGATAATTTGAGGTAATATTATATAATGTGGATTGAATGAACATATATTATTGAGATCAAAATATTTACATTCAATCTACATCAAATTATATCAATAACCATCCCCATTTTACCTCAACATATTTTACATTTAAAATATAATACACCATTTTTTAGTAATAACCCCATGTTAGGTCCTCATAATTTAAAAAAACATATGATTTTATATAGATAATATTCTAGTAATTCAACATGACTATGAAAAATAATTCATGATATTAATAATGAGAAAATATCAATTATAAATTACTTGTGTGAGTAAAGATCATTTTAAATGATGAAACCTTGAAAATATATATTTTAACTAAAAATGCATTAAATTTAATGTTATGATCAATGAGTAAATAGATAATAGAGATTCATATAGGAGGAATTATATTTATTTGGTTATTTTTATTGAAATGTGATGTAATTAATATATTTTGAACTCAGAATTGCGAATTGAATAAGATTGTTTCCAAATATTACAATGTTTGAGTGTGGGAGATTTATAAGGTTAGTACTTTAATATATTTTAATTGATATTCATATTATTTTATTTCCACCATTTATTAATTCATGGGTAACTATCACATTTATTGGTTTTAAGAATAAAATGAATTTTATTTTGATAATGGAGGTATATAATATTATTAATTACTTTTACTACCTGTGTAATTATTAGAGTAATGTGTAAATTAAATATTATGTGTTTTAATGATTATTTTAGATGGTTGTAGTTTATTTTTAAGAAACAACGTGGTTATATTATAAAATAGATAAGTTTAGGAGTTGTTTTGTTGCATTATTTTTGGAAAATTATTGATGAATACATAAGAATCATTTAATGTTCTAATGTGACTAGGTAATTAACTTCAGATTATTAACCTTTATACTTTGTTTTATTTCCCTTTGAGAACTTTTTATGATACCCTTTATTACATGATAAAATTACATTTCAAGTATATTTATAAGATTTATCACCACATTCAAAAGATTAATTAGATCAGGGAATTTCATAAAGGCTACCAAAAAATGGGGCTCATCCGACCAACTATAAGAGGATATCAATATAAAACATGACGAGGTATTCATCCAATTCTAGATCGTGGTACCTAGAATAGTGGTCATGGAGGAGGCCAATGATGGGTATCACTTGTGAAGGAAATAATAATTTTTTGTGTGGAAATATTGATTGTCAGATTTGGTAAGCCCCATAAAATTTTAACAGCTAGCAGAGGTGAACTGAAGTTAATATAATAGAGAACTCCAAAACAGAAAATTGATATGAATTTTTGAATGGTTAAATCTATTAATAATTTTAAAATATGCATGAAACACATTATATAATTCCATTTAATGCAACAACTCATCATATTATTCCAAAAATATCTAATGAAGTCCTATTAAAATTTTCATGAGCCACATACATCTTTAATATATAGTATGATGTAGATTAGTGCATCCCTGTGATGAATTTTTAAATACTTAATAGATTGAAAAAAACTCCTTGGACTAAATATCGATGGGATATTTATTGAATTATGTTGTTTTCGCTTCCCCTTAAAATTGTTGTGATGTCAGGGACCAATCTGAACAACTACTTGGATGCCCAAGAAAACCATATAAGGGAAAGGGATCATGTTTCACAAACTATGTTAGTAGATAGGATTCCTAATACAACCATGTATATTTTGGGAATCTTTTTAAATTATTAAAGATGCTTCTTCATGATGATAAAGAATAGTGTGCATCTATAAAGGTCAAATATGACATGTAATGAAGGAAGAATCGAGGTTCTTGATGTGGTATTTGATGTAGATTACATTACATAGAAAAATGAATTAAATTATTTACATATCATAAAAGATATATGGTTTATAACCATCTGATATGAGCGTGAATGAATGTGAAATATATGATGTGATGGTATTTTAAAGTAAAAATTAGAAACAATTTTATTTCAAGAATATAAGAGGACAATTTTAGTATATTTGACCACTATAAGAATAATATTCAACTCAGGAAATTTTTTAAATTATGGATCCATTGAGAATAGGTTGCAGATGACTATAAATAAGTGGAATATTCTATTATTTATGAAGATTAAGTTATATAATAGAGGATTTTAGAGTATTATTCTAATACATGTTTAATTTTATTTTTTTATCAGTATTTTATTTTTTAACTATTATTATATCTCAAAAAACACAATATTTTATCAAATTTTTTCTTATCTCCCTTTTTTATTTATTCCTCTTTCTCAATCCCCCCCCCCTTCACTTATTTCAATACAATATAGTTATTTTACTCTAAACATGGAGATCCAACCATGGTTTAGATATATGGGGGAATAAACCAATGGATTATTCTTTGGTTTTGAATATCATTATTTTCTTTTATTTATTCTCATTTTATGTAACATTATATATAGTTTAAACTGGTTAGATGTCACAATTTCCCTCTAAAATTAAACACTTTACTCATCTTCTCATGAGTTATTTCCTTCCAATGCTTCCCTTCACTCTATTTTATATCATACGATAAAGGTTATAAGTATAGTAAATATTGGAATTGTTATAATTATACATATATACCAGCACTCATCCCATGATTAAGAAAGAATAGTGGAATTTTGTAAGTTATAAAACTCTAAATAGTAGTTTTGTAACCCCCACAGTACTTGGGATGAAAATGTTACTTCACAATCAAGATCTCAGTTTGTTTTCCCTCAAAATTTAGAAAATGGTGGGTTTGGGTATTAAAAGATATAAAACCACTCAATATATTGGTATTAGTTTAACATAATATGTTTAAGTATTAATGTTATTGGGATTTTTTAATAAATACCACAAGAATTAATTACCTTTATTTCTAACACTATTTGGGTTTTGCATTTTTTATTTATTTCTATTAACACAACAAATTATAAAACATAAAAAAATCAATATATTATAAATTTTTCAGTTTATTAATAAATTTACAAAAAAATCTCCTCATTATTGATGTTCTTATTTAACCACTATGTTTTACAAGGAAATATACATAATATTTTTCAAACACTATAAAAGATGTTTTGGATTAGTTACATGATCTTCATATTTTATGAAATATATTCACCATTTCCAATATATAGTCTTCTCACGTGATACCCTTTTAGACACCAAAAACATAATACCCTTCTTCATAAACTGGGTAATAGAAACATATGTAACAGGTGAGCTCAACTACTTAGTAATCTTAATCAAAAGAGATATCAATCAAATATTAAAGTAGTGAATAAGATGAGAATGTGAGTATAAGAACAAAATCATGGTGTATAAAAATACACAATCATACCCAATAAAACATATATCATAAATCATGAGTCATGGAATTAATGTTATAGAATAAAATAAGATCGGTAATACTAACATTAAAAAAATTAATCAACAACTTTGTGATCCTAGTTAACTGTAATCATGAACATATATAAATTTGTGAAGATAACAGCAATTTCCATGCATAGTGTTTTGAAAATGAAGATAATATCCTCACATAGGTTATTAGAATAACAATAATATCAATACATGAGAAGGGATTATATAAATAATGTTCACTCATTAGTTTCGAGTATAATAGTAATGTTCAAGAATCAGTTTTGATCATAATAATAATATTGAATTCTGATTTATGATCTTAAAAAAATAATCAAACATAAGTTCATAGCATAATAATAATTTTTACAATTAAAAACATTGTTTCATGATATATAAATTTTTACACAATGAATTGGAGGGATAAATAAGATCCCACGAACCAAATAATGTTAAACCATAATTATATTTTCCACGGGAAATCAAAAATATAACCTATCCTAAAAAACAATATAAAAAATGGGTTCATATCATTTCTAGATATTCTCAAAAAATAATACATAAAGTGTTGATAGGTTGAAACCAAAAAATCCAACTAAAAATTGTGTATAAGCTCATGTAAATAATAATCATGAAAATTACTACACAAATGGAAGATTATTTATAGGTATAGAGGAAAATTCAAGTGAATTCATGGGAAAAGTATCTTTAGAAATCATTTTGGTTATTTCAATAAATTTCAAAGTTATATTTCACGGTAAAAATTTACTTTAAATAAATTGAAAGGAATTATTTATAAAAAATCACTATAAAATAATCAACAATAATGGAAATTTTATAATATACAAATTTATGTAAATAAATGTCGAGTGGAGGAAAAAATGTATGGTCATTAAATGAAATTCTATTTTATATTTTCATTCTCTTTAATGATAAACCCATATCTACAAAATATTAGAAATTTTTTATAATAGTTATATATAAATATGTGGCCTATAAATGATAATACAATTTTTTAATTGAAAATAATAATATAAAACATTTTATGTTGGAAGGAATCTAGACCTAGAGGATACATAGTCATTATAATGGATGAGGTTTTTCCTTTGAAACATCATAATTTTATAGTGAATAAAATTCATCAATGAAAAAAAATTTATTTCAGTTTTTAATTTCAAAATGAATATGGATAAAATAACATATAGAATATATAAATGATAGAATAAAATAAATATATAAGTCCATTGTCAATGAAGAACTTTTATGACCAAAATAAAATGATAATGAGTTAGAAAAAACACATACAACATTAAAAATTAATGAATGAAAAAAATATTATGTAAATATCTTAGAAATCATTGAAAATAAATTGAATGAAACATCAATAATAATAATATAAGACAATGTGTTAGTAAATAAAAAATATAATAGAAAACAATATATTTAACATAAATCATGTCCTTATGAATGGAAATTTACCCAAAGAACAATTATGAATTTGGTAAAAATAATAAAATTTAAAAATTAAATGAAGGATATTAAATTGAGATTTAGATACTATAATTAATGAAAATTATGATAAAATATATCATTGAGCCAGTATATACAAAAAAAATGAAAATAGGTATGTGATAGAAAAACATGTCTCAAAGAAGAGAAACGCATACCTCCACAATCCTCTTGATCAGACACATTCAAACTCCCTATACAATAATCTTAGACTCATTAATATTATTTTATAAAAAATTGTTAATAATTATTTACATTTATAATAACATTATATAATAATTTAATATCTTATTATATCTTATTTTAAGTTCATATAGATCATAGATGTTATTAGTTTTCATCATTCCTTATTTTAAATATATATATAATTCTTATTATAATCTTTTGATGATGAATTTATCTTATTCATAAAAATCAATTAACTATATTAAATGTTTTCTAATTATTAATGAGGTTCTATATTTACTCCATTGCAATCTTGGGAATGATTCTTCGAGTTGAAATACATACCATGCTTGATTTTATAATTTTTAATAGAAAAAAGGTTATATATTAATAAGATTAATGTTACTCTTTCTATTCCATAATGAGAAATATATATTTATTTATTAATTTTATATAACAAAATAATTGTTTCGAAAAAATCCATGATAAAAATATACAACATTGTTCATCTAGGTGTTTAAACTGGCCCATATAATAACATGTTTTAATCAATTGATTGGTAATATGGTGATGTAATTTTATTATAATATATTCATTCTGGAATCATAATGATAATAATAATAAGTTTTGATATATATATATCAAAATTTATAGGATTTCAATTAACATGGCAAATGAAAAAAAAAAATTATTATGTTATTAATTGAAAACAATAAATTTTATTTCTTTTTGGAAGCTACATGGTTTTAAAGGAATTGGGGAAATATATAGGGATTATAATATTCCCAAAATTGTATAATAATATTAGGGAAATAACTATGATAGATTAAATGTATGGATTATAATTTTAGGTGTGTCTTTGAAGGGGTGGTGGAGATGTCCACTACTAAATGAGCTGAATTTAATTTTTGTAAATAATTATTTATTAATATATAAGGGATGAAATATTTCAGTAAATAGGATGAAAAATAAAAAATTAAGGGAGATAAGATTAGTGGTGTTCAATTTATACCTTAATAAATCATTTAAATATAATTTTTTTTATATTTTTTCAACATTTCTCTTAATTTAACAAATTTACCATACATTAGCCTATACTATGGTAACAAAACGTTAACATGGTAACTTATTTTTATGAACAAAAAAATTGTAATTATCAATTTATTTTTGAAATTTTTTTTAAAAAATGAAATCAGTTTTATTTTATTTAATTTTGGAAATTGATTCAAAATATATTTAATATAATTAGGTATAACATGGATAAAATAATTTGTTTAAGAAAAAAAAATTATGTATGAAACTAATTTAAATTTTTTTAGAAAAACGTTATAAATACTATTTTTTCAAATGAAATATATGATTTATGATTAAATAAACTATTGTTATTTTACGTTTAATCCAATCCAAATTCAAATTCAACTTTTGAATATTTAATTAAAATAAAAGGATCAAAAAATGTTTTTTATTAATATATAATATTACATAGGTCCTGAAATGTCAAACGTAGTTTTCTAAAATAAAGATATTGCATTTTTAATGAATAAAATTAATTATTAAGTACATAGATTTTAGGAAACATATTTCATAAATTTTAAAAAAACATTTATCATTATGATAACATAAATGCTATAGTAATTCTAAAAACAGTATTTTATACTATTTACATAATAAAAAGTTCTTTAAAAATTTAAAAAAAACACCAAAAATTAATTATAAAATTATTAATCAAAAACTGATATTTATTTTATAAAATTAAAATACTAAAATTTTGGAATTTATGTTTTAAATGAAAAAATATGATATGATGAAAATTATATTTTTTTTAAAAAAAATCATGCATTAAGTGTTATTAATATTAAAAAAAATATCAATTATTAATTAAATGACTGTTAATCTATTTATGTTTTGATTGAAAATATTTATGAGAATATTATTTTAGAGTTAAATTTAATTTGTGATAATAATAAAAAACACATTAATTGTTTTTCTTTGAAAAAAATCCTCTTTAATATAAAATGTTTTAATCTCATTACAATAATTATTTCTATATTTTCGTCAATTAATTAGTATTATAACACATCAAATTATTATTTAGAAACAATAATAGTAATTCGTATGGAATTAATATTTCTATATTTATAATAAATAATTTTAAATAATTACTCTCTTTTTATTTACTTCAGGTTTAACTATTCCTATATTACATTAATGATGTTTCATATTTTATTCACATATTATATAATTTTCTTTGCTTAATTATAATAATTATATCATCATTCATTTTAATTTATTTTTTTGTGGGATTAAGCATATTCAACATAGTATTTACATAAAAAAATATAAACTAAAACCTTTAGGTGTAACATCTTGATCCCAAACAAGTGTATCAGTACTCATGACACAAATTATGTGATCACTAATGATATTTTCTGTCATAGTTATAGATATATAAATTATAAATTATAAATATTATGTAGTTTATTATTAATTGAGGGCTATGTTTTTGAAATGTTTTTCCCATGACTGTGATTTTATATGAAATTTTTGTTAATGATGTGATAAACTTTCCACTACTTAAATATAGAGATTTCTCTACCACCATAGTAAGATGAATGTTTATGTATGGTATGTGTCCACTGTTAGCCTAAAACATTTCACAATTTCCCTACACTTGTGTTAGGTTGACTAAGACAGTTTTTGATCCTACTATAATATATGATCAAATGGTTTATTCATTAATAAAAATTGATATCTAGTTCATAAAAGATTAGTGGGAACATGGAAAACCCAAAATCCAATTAGCTAGGAGATTTAATTGGTTAGGTAGTTGGTTTACCTAGTATCCATTTAATTATTATATTTGATAGGTTGGACAATGTGGGAACACAGTATCCCATTTATTAATAGTGTGGTTGGAAAATATCTATTCCAAACTAGTATCTTCATACTATATCTTACACAATAAAAGTTTTTATGAGTTGAATATATTATATCTTAGTATTCTGAGGCTATATACAAGATTATCAATATATAAGATATCCCAATACATATGGGTAGGTAGACTAATAAAATACATATGCTTACATTTCTATAATATTTTGAGGGAATGTGTGTTTTCCAACTCAGGAACCGCCATGACACCTAGAGAACTAATTGATAAATGATATACTTTTCATTATATTTGACTATACACTAGTAATATTCACAAAAAAATCATATTACTATGAAAAGTGGGAAAAGATTAATATTCCAAGTGGATTTTCAATCACCTGATTATATGGAATATATATCTTATATTATGGCACCTAATGGTGTTGTTATATATAGAATTATTCTTACACCTTACACATGAACCATAGTATATGTGGAGTATTTATGTGTTGGATGCAATTAAAAATTGGTGCCTGGATTATTGTTGAATGGATTGGCTTTGATTAGAATTTTTTTATAATCTAAGGTGAGGAAAATGAATGGTATCACTATCTCTAGTAATCTATTTTAATTACATTTATTTATTCATTGTATTTATAATCATACCCCTTTGCAGTAGATTTTTTTGTTGTATGGGACATATAATATAGCATGGGTTTTATTAGATATAGAATAATATTTTCATTCATTAATGATATATTTTTCCTATGACTTCGTATATTTGAAACTATTATTTTATTTAGTTACATATTTTTATGGTAATAAACTATAATTTTTCATAATGATTCTAAGGGTATAGTCTCCCCATGATATACTATTTACCCTCCACACTATTCATCTTCCTTAGGAATATATGGATGAATTCAAGAGGGAATGTCACATATCAATTTAAGTTTTGAAAATTTATCTAATATGGAACATTAAAAATGATATCAATGCTTTTACTTATATTAAAATATTGATTTAGGACATGTTATATGGATTTATAACTACACATAAATTCAAATGAAATCCTTTTATGTGGAAAAATAACATTTATATAGGTATAAATCAATGTAACTAGGGATTAGGGATTGAGGTTATTACTTTTTGTTGTATCATTTTTGTTTTTTATAATACATGGTGTAATGATTTGATTATTTATGGTTTTACAATTAATTAAGGGTGTAATTGGCTTTCATACTACATTATACATGGTTCATAAGTTAAAATTACATGTATTGTTTTTTTATTGAGAAAATATATTTTAAATTTTGTATTAATTTATATAAAATTTAAATAAACAAATTTTTTGGCATTTTCTTGAATAACATATTGATGGGTAAGGAATTAACAAAAATTGATAAGGACACCATCTGAGACACAAATCTCATTAAAATTGTAATGTCAATATACAAATGGATTTTAGATAGGCATCTCTTGAAAATAATGATATCAATATACAAGTGTATGTGATGAAAATGTATTCCTTTTTCATAGAATTTTTTAGGAGTTAACCAAAGTAGATGAGAATCCTAGGAGGGATGTGTTTTCAAGTGTATTTCATTAATTTAAATGATATGGAAACATAAATGTTTCATTATGTGATATGAAATTTTTTGGGTGAATAATCCCTATACAAGAACTTAATATATGGTTTTAATTATATATTACTCATGATTGAGTGAGTTTAGTGTGTTAGTAGAATAGTAGGTTGTTTTAACTATTTTTATTCAAGATGAATATGAATTGTGTGGGTATCCCAAGAGATAGGTTAATACTAGACACACAGATTCCATAATATGATGTAATCATGCTTATAATAGTCCCAATATAGAGATATCAAACATGCGATGTGTGTTCAAGTGAGTGGTGCAGCCATATTGATTTCCTTGAGTGTATATTGGGAATGGAATAAAAAATATTGATTCAAGGAATGTGTGTCTAATAAAAAGAAGTTGAGTTTTGCTAAATGTTTGGGTCTTTTAGTCTAGTATTTAGAGGTTATCACTTAAGGAAACTTGAGTGGAACTATATAATGAACCCACCTATGATGACCCAACATGTCACCCAACCCAATTCACCACTTGGCCCAAAAAAAGGACTTAATCCCCATTAGCTGGAACATAGTCCCTTAGTATTTAGAACGTATGGTATGGGAATCGTTTTAAACTCATAATCCAATAACATCACACAAATTCCTCTAAAAAATTGGGATAATTCATCTGTAAATTATATTCCAATTTCAATAAATAAACTACTTCAATATAAATGAATACGAAGTAGAGTAATAAATAATATCACTAATAATATCAATTGAAAATCACAATAATAATAAATTTCATTTTGAAATAACACCTTTACATTGGGATTTGGAAACAAATAATGTACCTCGATGAAATCACTAAAACATAAAAAACCCAAAAAAAAATAAAAACTGAGAACAAAACCCAAACCACTATCATCCATCTCCATGTGCCTATGGTCTCTCAGCTTTCCCTAAACAATACCTAATGTCTCAACAAACATAAAATTCATATAATGAAAAAAAATAGAAATCCTTAAATAGGGAACATGAAAAGAAACATGAGAGATGCATACACTCAATGATGTATACACATTGTTATATAAATACACCTAGTTTAATTTTATAGAATAATGTTTGTCATTTCCATTGAAATGTGATTTCACTAATGGTAGTTTTAAATTTAAATAATTTTTTTTCACAAACAAGTAAGCTAAAATAATATTTCACACAATTTTCAAAACAATGACCCTCATATTAGGATAAGAAAGGGTAGAATTAAAATCATTTTGGTAAATAATATTAAAACCATTAAATAAGATCCTTTATTTGTAACACCTTCAATTTTTAAAATAAGAGCATATTATTTCCTAAGATATGCGATACACAACACCAAACAAAAAAGAAAATAAAACACCCTAAAACATCACGATATATTAATTTTTAAATAAATTAAATATATTCAATTGATGATATTTCATACAGTGTTTAATTTATCATTCATTTTAATTAACAGAGATTTTATTTTTCTTTACACGCAACAATTAGTTTATCTTCTATTACACGCAACTTTGTGTTTTTAAGAAATACAACATGTTATTAAAATATTATTATGTAATATAATAGTTATAAAATAGATGTGGGAATAGAGGGTGTTAATAGTACTAACTAAATTATGAAAATTATTTTTATCTATTTTTGAAAAATAAAATAATAATAATTTTAAAAAAATATAAACATTTTTCAAAAAATAATTTTTATAAAATATTTATTATGCGCAAATTAAAATTTTAATTTATAATTAATTTTCACCACATTTATAAAAAAATTATAAAATGAAATTTATTTTTTAAATCATAATATCAAAATTATCTTATAGGATTTTTTTTGGAATTTTATTGAAATATATCATTTTTATTGAATATTGAACAAATACTGAATTATAATTGAAAAGTGTCATTTTTGTTTAAATATTTATAATTTTAATTATATTCAAAATTGTTTTAAAAGTGAAATTATTCCATTTATATGTCAATTAATCCAATTTATTTCATTTTTATATATTTCATATTTAGTTTTGAAATAAAATCATTGTAAACATTTAAACATTTGTTATGTGAAAACATTCTTTCTCATCGAGTCTGTGGGGTTAATTCTGAAAAAAAAATTGAACCGATGAAAATTTTATTATACAAAATGGATTTAATATTTGGAATCAAAATTATTTAAAACATATAACAAGGTTAAATTAAATTTTCACCAAAATGAATAGTGAAAATATTATAAATTTATTACAGTGATTACGATAAACTTAAATTTATCGAGGGACAAAATAAGAAGATAAGGGTTAAAAACATAATAACATGTCCAATTCCCATTTTAATGAACTATTTTGACCATATATATTATATATTTTATAATTAACCATTTTTATGTTTTTTTCATAATAAAAATCTATGAATGATTGAATTCTTTCAAAAAAAGGCAATTGTTCCTCTCAACTCACTTATAAAAGGTTACTCCAAATACTCTCCACTTAACACCTTAAAACACTTTTGGTTCCACCAATCCCTTCAAAAATCAATTACAAAAATCCTTCCCCTTATAAATGAATCATTGTTTGTTCTAATGTCAAACCTATGAAGGATATTTTTGCAAACCTAAGTAGTTTACCCGAAGAAGAGGCAATGTTCTTCAACAAGCATCTTTATTTTATTTCATTCTCCAAATAAATAAATTCTTATTACACCATGATGACATAATATCTTCATTATCATCCCGATACACTTATTTTTTATAGTATTTACTGACCTAGAAGAACATTCAAATCCATATAATGGGATATGAAATCTTCATTCTTGTGTATGAAGGACAACAGCCTCATGAACCAATGTTAATCATTTTTCAACTACCACCTCTCATTTTTGATAATTATGATGGATATAAAGAATATATATGATATATATATATAACATAATTATACCTTTTTATTCATTATATAATATAAAAACTTTTTCACCTTCCATTTATTTAGTGAAATAATAACACAACTTGTGTGTACGGTAGACTACCGACACATCAATCGATGAGATTATTTTGTTCACTAAAACGTTACATATAATTTGATAATGGTGGAATTAATAAATAAATGAGATATAATTGACATAAAATTTATATTAATTAAATACATAATAATCTTGAATTATAATATATCAGTTCGTTTCTTACATTTACAATCACTTAAGGATGATAACATCGTTCAAGTACATGGGATTACTGCCTTCATGATGTGTGTTGCTCTATTTTCATGACCACGCCACATTGTCGATATATATAATTATATTTAAAGAAATAATATGTTATTTATTATGTTTTTAACATTATAGAAAGATAAAATATTACCAACCTCATTTCCATAATGGTCAATAAGAAATGAAAATTTTACTCAAGCAAATGTATGGCATATCATCTTCATGATCGTAACGGGCTTCATTTTTCATTACCGTATTTAATGGTTGGTTTTAAAAGTATAATTGATATATAAATATTATTAATATGTAATTATTATTATTATGTACATAATTGAACTATATAATTCCCTCGTGAACCAGAACATTCATGACAAAGAATGGATGAGAAATCAATGCAATTAACACCCGAAGCAATAATAATAATGAATGATTATTAATGAATGGGAGATAAAATTTTATAAAAGTATCATATATATGAATTAAAAATACTAATTTTATTCAAAATTAATTTAATGACATGTTAAAATACACTATACCTGAGTTTAAATAATGTTCAGCCAAAAGGAACTGTGAGATAAAATATTTTTCAACTCAATTCCCATTCATTGGGTTAAACATCTAATTATTTATTTATGTCACTCAATGATTATGCAATTAAGGAAATTTTATTATTTTAAGTTATATTTAAAAAAATTGTTTATTTATATTTAATTTGCATAATAAATTCAATTATTAGTCCCCACTTTAGTGATATGATCAACGAAATTGATTTCGTCTCAATTTCATTACACTAAGTCATACTATAATGTTTGCATCTTATTTATTTTATATAGTGTTTATACATAAAATTTTATATGTTATATAATGGTTTATAAATTATTCATTGTATATTAAGTTTCAATTTTAATTATTTCATCAAAGGGGATTTGACTTAAAAATTACAATGTGGTAAAGAATTTCATTACTCAATTTCTTTTCATTAGGTTGTATTACTACTTCATTTTCATTATTATTATATGAATATGAATAATTAATTTTGTTATATTATTTTGAAATTAAAACTGTTCTATGATTATTTATATTTAATACACATAATATATTCTTTTATTAATTATCTCATCAATGTTATTCCAATTTTAAGGGTCTATTTCACAAATTCATTCTATTCGAGATTATTTGTTCGTGAATTTTAGTTAAAGTAAATTATATGACCATTTTATAAATATAAAAACTAAATTTTCCTCTCGTAAAGTCATTAATGATATTTTATTTTAATAATACTATTTCCCAATATTTGGTGCTAAAATTATTTATTAATTTGTTTTAATAAAATCTGTAATTATTACTCTCTTCGATCAAAAATTTATATTATTCCAAAAAAAAATTAAAAATGTTTTAAATATTTTTTACATAATTTATTAAATATATTTTTCCAATTTTTTATTTTTATAAAAACATAAAATGAATATTTTTGTTGTTTTCTGAATAAGAAACTTTTCTACCCTTTTAAAACTGAAAAGGATTGTACTTTTTAAATTTTACAGCATGTATAAATTTAACCACTGACTTGAACATCGTTTCTTTGAGGATTCCATTGGAAGTATACAAGATTATTTTTAAAGAAACTTTTTTCCTACTATTCTAGAAACTCTTTGTTTTTCAAATTGTTTTTAAAAGAAATGGATTTTAAAAATGTTTTATTTTTTAAAATTTTCTTTTCAAAATGAAAAGGATATTTTCCACAATGATTTTTTTTAATGATATTATTATGGTATTCATATCCATAATTGATACAAAATGTGAATTTTATATATACTACACCAAATATATGTTTTTGTGATACCATCCTTATGATCCCTTTGGATAGTTTATTACTATTTTAACTTAGGATATTATTAAAATTCAATTACTTGATTTGTTTTATATTTTTAAAAACATTGACTTGAAATATTCAATTTCCAGTTATCATTCAGAATTTTATTTCCCCTAAATACCCATATTATTCATCATGAATATTTTTATTGTTTAAAACATACATCATTTGAATATACGGTTTTTTAGATTCAAAGTCATTTATTTATATGGGGAAATATTGATAAATATATATTTATTTCTCAATATGGATATTTTATGATAAATAAAAAATATAATTAATTAAATAAATTATGTCATATATGATGAATCATTTGAACATGAAATACATGGGTAGACCCTAATATAGATATCCCCTTGAATCCTTGATAATCTCATGGGATGAATCCATTGGTTAGAATTAGTTATGAGGGTTTCTAACCATTAGTTTTAAATAGTCTTGAGGATATATCATGACGGTAGAGCTATCATATGATGGGGAAACAATAAATCCAATAATTTATAATTTCATTCATTTAGAATTCAGTTATTATTTTCTTTGATATTTTCATATTGATATTATCTCTAGGTGCATTTCATTCTCATTATATTGATTAAATGGAATGTGTTTTCATTTATTTAAATATCTATAATTATTATTCCTTATCCATTTATAAAAGTCATGTTATTGATTAAATTTCATGGTTTTTTAGTTATTTACCATGTCATACTAATTATTCTAGTAAAAAGTATTTAAATGAAATTTCTGTTCAGATATTTACCTTTCCATGTTGATTATGCTCATTAATTCTTAATATCATCGAATGTACTTGAACCTTACTGAGAATTTTAGGTCACCGTTATTTTCCCAATTCCTAAGAATCTAGGAATTATACCAAGAAATATATATAAGAATATATATTGGGAATAATGATATTCCCAAAAACAATTAAGTAAATGTGTTGTAGAAAACATGTATGTGTCTGTTTTACTAAGACTACTATACTATTAGGTCCTTTCTTATGTGATTCTTTGTATTTTATGATAATGTATTAAAGAAAGCACTATCTCAAAGCTTCTGTGGTTCGATTCAGTATAGTAGGTTTTACAGGAAGTTTAGATAAATCCTTGGGAACTAGATGTAGGAAAAATTTGATTTGGTATTATAACTATATAATACAATTTGAGAATATGTATAGAAGAAAATAATAAACATTAGTTCAAGTAAATATATTATGGTTTTCCTTAAAAATAAATCCATATATAGACACCTACTTGTGGGCATGGTTCTAGAAAATATGTACATAGGGGTAATAACTCTAAAATGGGCCCATTGGTCTTGACCTAATCATGGAAATAGTCCTTACTGCACACTTGGTTAGATATTCCTAGGGGTCTTCATAGGAAATCACATTTTCATTGCAAACCAGTACTAAGGATTTGAATATATGATAATAAATAATTAAATTATTAAAAATTAATGTTTCTTATATTTGATATAATGTGTTATAATCCTATAAATATTTATAAGGTTTTCCGACTATGATTATTTTATCGCACACTATGCGTTTTGGTTATATTCAATGGATGGTACCTAAAAGAAACATGTTGATATTCAACAGGAATAAGAATTTGGTTACTATGAGCAATCCAATGGGATGATTACATAAGTGAAATATATTGTGATAATGAAAAATTAGTTATCCTGTAATTTTATTAAATGCAAATACATTAACCAACTCTTGGGATCACCAAAGATGAAAAGGAAAGAGCTCTCTAAGATCGTAACTATTGGAGACCATGGAGGGAAAAGGCTCGAATTCCATCAAGTAAGAAATGTAGATTGATAAACCCAATAAATTGTCTCAAAGTAATCATAAAATAATATATGTTTAGAAAATAAGGGCACAATGCAATGAATTTTTGAGTAAAAATGAAGAGTATGCTAGAAGAAAATAAATCTTATCTAGTGGATCAATTTATAGTTTGTTGTACTAAATTCTGGGGTCCTAGGAATTATTCCAATCGATTATCTCTTCAAAAGATAAGCCCCTAGATTAAGGTAGGTAATATTTTGAAATAAAATGGATGAATTATTTATGTATTGGGATTCAAGAAATAAATTTTTGAAGTATTTATTTTATCAAGGGTATTTTGGTAATAATAATTCTAAAAAATATAAGGATTGTGTTAAATATTAGAAGCATCTAAGTTATCATTGTTTGAAGAGTTATGGATACCAACATGGGTTTATTTTTATATCATTTACCACTTATATAATGTTTTAAACACCCCTTTTATGTTTTATGTAAAACTAGCCTACCAATATTAAGAACATTTTGTGGAAATTTATGGAAAGTATATGATTTAGTAGAAAGATATTTAATGAATAATAAACTTACAGTTTATATTAATATATTTAAAATTATTAATATCCTTTAGGGTTGATATGATCATTAGTGACATTATAATAATAGTCAAATAAATTTATAAAAAATTTACAGAAAAAATTTATTTAAAAAATTAGTAAAAATGTCATTTATGGTTAATTTTATTATAAGGATTTCCATATATTTTTTGAACCGTTATTGGAATTATATTTATAGGGTTTTATAAAAATAAAAACTCACATGATGGATAACAACTATTCATGTTTGGAAAGGACATGGTTCTTGAACCCTTGGTTGAAGGATGATTAGTGTTTATCATCAACAACTAGAATATTCCATTTCATGGTTAATATATCATTATTGTTAGTTAAATTAATTTTAAAAAATATTAATGATGAAATAGTTTTGTATTTTCATGAACCAAGTAAAGGTTTCATCCAACCTAACACCCAACCCAGTCCATAGTTTGGGCCGAATAGAATTCCCAATCTCCATGGGCTGGAAACTTATGTGTGGGTGTCAAAAAGGAACTATTGAGAATTATTTTACCACTATCGAATAAGGAAAAAATGTGCCCAAAATTAAACATCATGTATAGACTAATATCCATAATGAAGATAAATACAAAAAACAAAGTTAAATATTTTACAACATTAACCAAACTCTAACAATACTAGAATAAGGACAGAGACCAACAACATCGCCCAAAAAGATTCAAGAAACATTAGAGACTTTTCCATTTAACAACCTCTACCAAAACCTTCAATTGAGGGCCACTAGAAACTAGATCCACCATCCCCGCCACAAAGCATCCTTTACCTAGGTCATACATAATAAAGTCTATATACACCCAAGGGTGTATGAAGTTTGTGAGACCAAGATTAGTAGGATTCCATCCAAAATAAATATTTCAATCAATAAAAATTGCAGATAAAGTAAAATGAAAATTTTAAGAAAAAGAATAGAAGTACCTTTATAGGATTATTTTATGGAAAAAATTTTAAAGAAAACTTTTTTAAAGGAAACAGGAAATAAAATTCTAAAAAAAAGTTCAACCATATGTCAATAGTGAGAACCATGAAACAAAAGGTAACCACTTCACAAGAAATACATATAGGTACAAGCACTAGTGGGACCTTAAGAACCTTTTATCTCAGTGAAACATGGTATAGAATCCATAACCCACAACTTCTTTGTGTAAGAAACACTAGAGGGGAATCCATACAAAGGTCTAGTGGTCTCCAAAAATTATCAAGTTTATTTATTGTTGTATTATCAATCTTGTCTCTACAATATGGGTTTCATCCCCACTGATCCAATTAGTGTACTAGTTTTAGTATACCTATCTAGTTACCTAGGATTCCCTTTGTGGTCAAATTTCTATTTTTCATGCCACATAGATCAACACTTTCACATACTCCCATCAATCATCATGAATATACATGAAAACCATCACTTTTCATTGGAAAAACCTCTTTCAAATCCATTCGCACACCAAGTGAATTTCGAAACACGCTTCCCAATACTTGAACAATTTATAGAACACATTTCTGAAGCACCACATTCAACCACATGTAAATCACAATAAATTTATTTTCAAAACCCATTTTTTAAACCATACACACCTTGAATCCTTTTTAAAACACATTTCACACATTTCTCACAATCCATTGCACACATTCAAGGAGTGAAGAAATCATTCCAAAATAGTATAATAATGATAAAACATAGAATTACCTACCCCACACTTGGGAACTTTCTGAATTTAGTGGAAAGCCACAATTGTAACACATTGGAACCCTATAAAAGAAAGATGAAGCCATAAAATCAGCATTTTATGATACATTTAATTATTCAAACCATATTATTTCAATCATCCCACTAGAAGAAGAGAAACCAGGAAATATTTTAGAAGAACACTAAATTAGAGAATAAATAATGAAAATAAATAATTACATGATGATTCTCTAATATACAAATACCAATACAAAAAAAAAGTCAAGTTGAATTTGTCCAAAATGGAAAAGAAGATCCTAGGGACTAAAATATCACATGGATTAAATTTTGGGTGATTTATGGTTTAAAAGGGGGAGGTAAAAAGGTAAATTTCTGATTTTTAATCACTTGGAGAGTCCACAAAGTTACCCCACATGATTTCCTAACCGAACAACAAATATATAGAGACTGTGAGATCTCTTTTATCCAAGAAGAAAATGGTCACACAATTTCCTAAGGGAGGGACCACACATGTGCAGTAGGCCATGCGGCCTAAAGAGTATGACTATCTAGGGTTCATGGGTTCTCTTAGGTTGGTGCATGGTTGACCCAAATTGTGCTCCAACCGTGTTCCACCTGCTATTGGTTCCAAAAATTTTATTTTTCTCCAAAAAATCTTGAAAACCCAAAGGGACAAATAAAAGAACAAAAATACATAAAATAATTCCCCAAAATCAAATCTCATATATGAAAATTCTCTCCACCATGAAAACACTCTTCCCTTGGAAATTCATTCCCGTGTCTGATGATATGACAAAAATAGATACTAATCCTCAACCTAATACTTACACTCTCAATTATTAAGCTCATCCTAACCATGATTCCAAATAACATCAACCAATGGTATGGATTACCCATGAATCACCTTCTCTTAGGAATTAAAAATCTGTATTGGTATCTCAAGCACATAAAAATCATATTTCAACTCCAACTCTTCAAAATTAAACTCATGAGATGGATCTGGATTATACATCCTTAAGAAAGATATGTGGAAACTATTATGAATTTATTTCAACAGTGTTGGTGGATCCAAATAGTATACCACCCTACCAACTCTCTTATTAATCTCAAAAGCTCTGACATACCTCATATTTATCATTTCATTACAACCAAAATGATGATGAACCATGTGAGGTTTCATATTCAGAAACACCAAGTCACCCACATAAAATTCAAAGGCTCAACGTCTCTAGTTAGTATAAGACTTTAGGAAACTCTTATAAATCAACAAATTATTCCTAATCTAATGGAACTTCATAGATTTTCTCTTAAAGAGACTTTCTCTCAATAAAAAGGTCTCACCCAACTCATCCAAACACAAAAGAGACTTTCACGACCATCAATAAAGCACCTTGAAGGATGCCATTTTTATCGTAGAATGGTAGTTGATTTTATAGGAAAATCCAACAGTTCTGAAATGGATATCCCACAGGACTCCAAAATACTATACACATTCTTAGAGATTTTATTCCCATATCTAATTTTTCCTCTCCATATAACCATCCATTTGAGGGTTTTATGTCTTATTTAACAAGATTTGTGACCCCATTTCCTTCTAAAGGCCTTCCCAAAACTGTTTGGAAAATAGGGTTCTGTATATGAAACAATAGGTAATAGAACATGATGAAACTTCAAAGTCTCCTAAACATGACTCAATTAATCCAGCTCAGCAGAATCCCTAATTGAAATAAAATGGGCTGACCTAGTCAGAAATTCATTCACCACCCATATGAAATTCTATCTCCATGGTGTATAAGGTAATATGAGGATGAAATCCATGGTGAAATCATCCAACTTCTAGGTATAAATGTGTAATGGTTGAAGAGAACTAGTGGGAATTTGGTCCTATTCTTTTACCTAATAACATGTATAGCACTGTGATAAAAATTCTTTTATATTAGGTCTCCTTCCCAACCAGCAGAACTGACGATACATGTCATAAAACATGTTGGTGGTCCCAAGATGAATAAACCACTAAGACTAGTCGCTATCTTACGCCACCACCTTGCATAATAACAATGACACCACAAAATTATCCCTAAACACAAGGATTCCTAATGAGACAACAACCATTTACATGGAACTTCCCCCCAAATTGTGAGCACCATATAATGCTAGCATAACCCATCACTCAGCTGATCTTGTTGAATTATCTCCATAAGGGAAGGTGTTAACTCCACACTATCCAATAATATACATCCACTATAGTCCTTCCTTTCTAGATACAACTAAGAAAAAATACCTATCAAATTTCACTCATCACTAAACTCTTTCAACACTTACACTAGTAAATTTCTACTCAAAGAATTTTCAAACACATTACCTTCACCTTGGGTGTAGATGATATCAAAATTGAACCCCGAATGGTACTCAGCCCAATATTGTTGCCTCAAATGCATATCCTTATGAGAGAAAATATTGCCTAAACACTTATAATCTAAGTGTACTGAAACCTTCTACATGAAAAGATAATGACGCCATTTTTTTAGGTAATGCATCGCTACTGCAAATTCCATTTCATGAGTTGGGTAATTCATTTCATGCCATCAGAGTTTGTGGGAACCATATGCAACCACATTCTCATCCTACATCATCACACACCCAATACTCATACCTGATGCATCGTAGTAGACCATTTATCCTTTCCCAAATTACTTAGAAAACATAATAAGACATATGGTCAACTACCTCTTAATTTCATCAAAGGATGCTTGGAACTCTAGGATCTACTCAAACCATACCCATTTCTAGGTAAGTTTCATCAAGGGTGAATAAATCAAAGATAAATCCTGAATTAACTTCATTTAATACCCTTCCTAGCCCAAAAATCTCCTAAACTCAAATACATTATTTTCATTCTCCCATGACATCACTATGATGGTCTTCTAGGGGTCCCCCAAATCCCCTCCTTATGAGACAACACGAACGAAATACATCACCTACTTGTTCAAGAAGGTGCACTTGTAAAGCTTCGCATAGAGGAAATGATCCCAAAGTGTTCCCAATATAGTCCTCAAATGTCTCTCTTTCTCCCCTTTATTATATACATATACTTGAATGTCATCCATGAATACCATGACCTAAAAATAGTGATCTTGATAGAAAACCATGTTCATGAGTTCCATAAAAAAAATTTGTATCATTTTTCAACCCAAAATACAGGAAAAAATACTCAAAAAAGGTTATACCTTATTTATAAAGATGACTTTGGAACATTATCCACCCTGATTCTGACTTCCTAAAACCTGAAATAAAAATTCATCTTGAGAACCACTTCACCCCAATAATCTATAAAAATAGGCCTTTAATATGTGGAAAATTTTATTTATTCATGATCCCTACAATATACATGTTTTGTAAATCAATACATAATTGTAGATATCCATTGGACTAATTAAAAAATTGAACTAGGGAAGCCCTAGGTGACAAACTTAGGTGAATGAATCCTTTGTATTCCAAATCATCCAATTATACCTTCAATTGCCACAAATCGGTGGGGGCCATACTAAATGATGGAATTGATATCGATGTTGTTATTATTGCAAAAAAAATTGTGAACTCTATATCCCACTCCATAGGGAAACATGAAATTCCATCTGGAAATACCTATAAGAACTCATCGGCCACATCCATTGATGTGAGTGATGAGATCAAAAAAATGAAGTTTCCTAATTCCAGATGATGAGGTACATCACATCCAAAACTAGGATCTCATTTACCCTAAAACCCTATTGTACTATTATCAGGTTCTAAAAAACTCACGATTCACTGTGAACAGTCAATGTTTTCCTATATGTGCACCATCCAATACATTTAAAGTATTATTTCATAGAGGTCAGTTTCTATAACTAGGATTTCCCATTCCAACTCAACCCCTATCATGTTTACTACACAAGTTGAACACCAAAAAACATGCACTATCTTCATACTAAGTAGTGTCACTAACTCCATTACATACGACATGAGCTCTGTTGACAATTTCAACAAATCCATGAGACAAGAAGAGATAAAAGAAATAGGGTAACAGGTATCAAACAAAGAATAAAGTAAATATGATCTAATAATAATGGTGCCTCAAACTATCATATGTCATGTATTAGATTCATTCAGGGCTTGATCCTAAAAAATATTTCTTATAGTATCTTCCTGATCCTAAAAATGATGAGGGTAGTGTGTCTTGTCATTTAACTAGATCTGTATAGAAGTGGATCTAGCCATGCTACAATGACTACAAAATAGAGAACCTATTTTCTTGAATGGTTATGACTGTATGGAAATCTAATTGGAATCCATATATCCTACACCACTCAAATATGGGTGAGCCACATTGAAAACCCATTGCAACTAACCCATAGTTCCACTCCGATGGAATGGTCTAAGTGGATATGAACACAAAGACCATACATACCCTACCTTTCCATACTGATGGAACACAACTAACCCATCATCTGAATCCACCAAGGAAGATAGTTGGGAACGATGGTCAGAACTACCAAATCCACTATTTTCCTAATCATCATGGTTCATCCTCTATTTTTATAAACTCATATTCCAAGTCCTGTGGTTGGAACTAATCCAAAAAACCCTAACATTCAACTATTATCGATATCCACCTTCAAAGCATAATCAACCACCATAGCATAAGTATTCATCATAAAAAAGAATACTTGATATTGTATATCCATATGAAACCACATTTTGAACATTTGAGCCTTTCAATTCTCATTTGAAACCACCCCAGGTGAAAATCAAACCAACTTGGTAAAATTATAGGAATTCTTTATTAGGGTATGTTCCATTTGGTGAAGATCCAATAACTCTTGGATATTGGTGACCGATAAGGTTCTTGGGATGTACCTCTCATTAAAGAAAACCTTGAAAACATTCCAACCCATATTCTCATGATTCCTGGCTTAGACCACAGAGTCCCACAACCATCAACTTGGACCGTGCAATAAGAATGACATAGATTTCAACTTCATTGCATAAAGAGTTTCAAGAAACTTGAACATCCTCTTTATATTCTCAAGACACTCCTCTGTGCCCTGAGGATCTATGATGTCCCAGAATGAAGGAGACTTGTTCTGGAAGAACTCCTACGATTTTTCCTTTCCTAGACCTGATTCAGCTTCCCTTACATGAGCAGATGTAAGGCCTGCTCCATGACCTAAAGCTTGGATATCCCAAACAGCGTATTTAACTAGTCTTTGATAAATTAGTAAGAGTGAACTCTCTCCAGCCTTTTCTCATGGCTACATAGGAGGTCTCTAGGGAGGTACCATTCTACATCAAGCTAAAACCACAAGTAAAACCATAAATACACTATTCTTAAAAAAATTAGCATCAAAAAACATATTCCAAACACTCCCATGATTCAAACCTAAACAAAATCCATCACAATAACAAGAAAAACCAAATTAATTCACCCCCACCAAGTGTCTATATAAATTCTACAACATGTACATCTCACCTCGTGGAGAATTCAAACCAATTCACAACATCCCATTTCAAGTCAAGATCTATCATGAGGTGTATTGGTCAAAAACCCCACTCACAACCATACCATCAACCCCCAATAATCCTAACTCTAATAAATGAAAACTCTCCTAAATATCATGATAGAAATAATGGGATAAAACCACCACTAATCCCATTTTCTCACAAACCAAGCCAGAGTTTCATTTTACGTGACACCCAACCCAGCCCATGTAATATCTCGAAGGGCATTCTCAAACCGCACATGCTGAAAACTAGTTCTAGGGTATCAAAAATTATCTTTTAGAAATGATTTCACCCATGATAAATAATCAAGAATAATACTAAAATTGAATAATTATCTCAAGATCAATATCCATAACCAAAATAAATAAAAAATTTGAATTTAAACATTTCACAACATTAACCAAAATCCAAAATTTTCAAAATAGGGAGGGAGACTAACTAAATCACCTAAAAACCTCCATGAAACATAAGGTCTTTTTCTCTCAAGCCACCTCAACCTCCACCTATAAGAGAGGAACACTGGAATCCAAATCCATCATCACCACTATGAAGTACCTTTCCTTTATTTGGGTCATACATAACATGGTATACATACAACCAAGGGTGTATGTAGGGTGTAGTCTAAATCCTAGTTGGATTCCAACTAAAAGAGAGATTCTATTCCATATTATTAGAAGATATATTAACATGGTAGTTTTAAGAAAAGGAGTAGATACACATTTAAGTAAATATTCTAAAGAAATTTTTTTAAATAAAACATTTTCAAAATAAATTTTCTTTAAAATTATAAAGAAAATAGGGTATGTTGTATGTTGATGGTGAGAACCACATTAAAAAGAGAACAATATCACATAAAATCACTCTAGGCACTAGTACTAGTGGGGACCTAGTAACCTCATATCTCTATCAGTCATTGTATTGAAACTATAACCCAAGGAATCCTCATTTATAAGACACTATAGGAAAATCCATACAATGTTTTAGTGTTCTCCTGCCACCATAAAGTTTCGTTAGTGTTGTATCATCAATCCTACTAGATGAAATCGGGCCTCAACCCTACCGATCCAACTTGTGTGCTTGTCCTTGTCTTCCCACCTTGTTACATAGGATTCCTTTTATTATCAACATTCCATTTCACCTATCACATGGATCACCAATTTCATAATCACCAATCAATTATCATGAAAACATAGAGAAACCATCACTTTTTATAGGAAAACCAATCCATATGCACAACAAATCCATTTGGAAACACACTTCATACCATAAACACAATTTATAGAGCAAATTTGAGAAGAAAAACATTTAATCACATGTTAATAACAATAAAATTCATTAAAAATTCTATTAATTAATCCATTATCCACCATTAAAACATTTGAAAACACATTTTTCACCTTTGACATAATCCATAAAACACATTCCATGAAAAAACTAAGGATACCAAAATTGTATAGTAATTATAAAATAATGAATCATCTACCTAACACATGGAATCTTAGATAATCCTATAGAAAACATAACCTCACCATAAGGTAACCTTATAAATGAAAGATATAACAATAAAAACCATAATTTTTTGTAACATTTCATGATTGAACACTTCTTTAGTCAACCAGTCCGCTGGGAGAAGAGAGCCCAGAAAATATGTAGGAAGAACCCTAGAATAAAGAAAAAATCAAGAAAAGAGAAACTTAGTTGATCATTATCGATGATACAATTCCCAATCCAATCTATAATTGAAGATCAAGGGGGGAAAGAGGGAAAGAATAAAGATTCTATTGTTGAAAATCTTGTATGGCATGAATTATGGGTAATTTGTGCTTAAAATGGGGGATGGAAAAAGATAAATTTACCATTTTTAATGACATGTGCATGTCGCATGGTTAGCCCCCATGGTTTTCCAAATGGTTTTGAAATCGTGTTCTCTCCTCCATCCTAGAGTAAACCGGCCTCATGATTTCCTGGGGGAGGCCTCTTACCCATACGGTAGGCCATGCAGCTTGGAAAGTGCTATTTTCTAGGGAAACAAATTCTCCTAGGCTAGCGCATGGATTCCCAAAATCATGTGCCAACCATGTGACACATGATTTAGGGTCCAAAAAATTCCATTTTTGTAACATCCCAGGTAAATAAAGAATAAATAATTTTCATATTTATTAATATTTACGAATTAAATATTAATTTTGATTAAAAGGGGTTTCTACGTTCGATAGCGTACTCGGTACGCAACGATAAGTTTCTTTGAAAACTTACGTTGCACACAAGTAATAAAATAATATTATTTTAAATGTTAGTTAACGAGTAGCCGTTGTACTGGCGGGAATGGATAGAAATAACTAAAATATGATTATATATGTTTTTAAATGTTTTTACATTTACCCAATAAAAGATAAAGGCTTAAAATACAGAAAGAGTTCAATTTTAGGTATTTATACCCTAATTTTCACGAAAGGTCCACTTATCACTTTTTGACGGACAACCGTCATTAAATATAGTTTTGATCGATCTTATAAATTCTATTGGACCAAATATAACTCTTCTTTATAATCGGGACATCAAAATTTACTTTGTGTAAATTTTTGGTACCTTTCTGATAAAGTTCATTTTTTTTATGAATAGTGTAAAATGTTGTATTTTAATTCAAAACCACTTTTTAATCTAATTTATTTATATGATTAGATTATCTTTTGAATTGGTTTTAAAGTTAAATTAGAAAATATTTTTATCATTAAATCCAATAGTGGTCGTTGGAATTAATTTCACTTTGAAATCGGACTTAAACTAGTGTCAATCTTTTGATACTTATTGTTTCATAAAAACACGCTATTTGCTCTGACAGTGGGAATTAATTATTAAATTAATTAATGTGACTTATATGTTTTGAATTTTGTAAAATAGACTTCATTTTTGAATTCGTAATATCAAATATAGCTTAGGGTGAATTTTTGGTAATTTTCTGAAAAACTTCAATTTTTGATGAATAGTGAAACCACTAAGTGGTACTTATAAAGACTGATTTTCCGTTTAAATAAAATTTTGCCATCATTGTGTTTTGAATTTCAAAAATCCGACATACATGGTTGTCATTAAGAAGTAAAATGTGGTTCAATGAGATTATAATAATTTTTTGGTGAATAGTAACTTATTAAGTTCTTAATCGCGATTAGTGGTAATTAGTGTAGTTTAAGGTATAAATAATGCTTTAAAAATATGAAATGACCTAGAAACATGTCCCAACCTTATCGGTTGTGTCATGGCCGACCAAGACAAGCCATGGGTCAACTTGGGGACCCCATGGAGACACTTTGGTTGGGAAATGACATAAATAACTTTTTATTTAATGTAAAAGTAAAAATGACACAAACATGATATGTTTAACTAAAAAAAATTTTAAATGGGGTTATACAAGTCAGATTTTTTATTATAAATAGTCATTGGAAAGCTCAAAAGATTTCCTACATCATAGTATTTTTGTATAATTTTTAGACACTAAATAAATTAAATTATTTATGACATAATAATGATGCAGCGATGACATCATTATTTGACAATTTAAATAAAATGGAAAGATAATGTAAAATCTATGAACTACACATGTCCAAAACCAATTGGATGAGTGGATTTCGAACCCTTATCACCTTATACATGAATTATATCAATGTGGGACCTTTTAAAACCGAAACACATTTTCAAATAAAGTAATATTTCTTTACTTTCCAAAAGTGCCCCTCCTCTCCTCTTATAAAAGGCCCCCACCTCTACCACCTTACACACACTCCTCAAGCCTTTGGCTCGGCCAAACCCTGCCCATTTACTCTCTTCACATCCCTCTCCTCATCCTAGTGGATTCCCTTTGGGCAGAATCCTTTCAAAATAAGCCTTTAGGCTCAAATCAAACGGAGTCACACTTTTAAAGGTAATTCATTCTCTCATGTTCATTTGTTTTATTTTGTTTCTCCAACCCCCTAAACTCTTTTTATTTACTTCTTTTGTAACAACACCAGTATCTTCAATATACTAGGATGTTGTTATAAGATTTATTTGAGCTACACTCTCACACAACTACATCAAATGGTTAAAGAACATACGGTTTCCGTGGATGGCGAAATTCTGCCACCCGAAACGATGATTGTTCAATACTCATTTAACACCTTCAAAGGTGGCCATTATGATGTCACTATTTTTATATATGATATATAATTATGTTTATTGTTTTCTTTAAGCTTCTGTATTTTTCATTTTGGGCATACCTTTATGGTTTCCATTATGGGTAAACACGATATCTTCATTTAAGTGCGGACTACCTCCCCCTCAAAGTGATGTGATTCGTTAATGCCATATGTGGGACGTGTAAAGGATGGATTTAAAGTTATTATATATGATGTTATACTGGAATTATAATATACCTCTATATCATTATTATTTCTTTCCATTAAAGTATGATATAGAAATGAAAGTAGCGTTCATGTGTACGTACGGCTTACCGTCTCCATGAACGGTGCATTTTATTTCTTATCCCCAAATGTAATGTACTATTAAAAGTACATGTATATAATGGATATATATAATTAATGATATATCCAAATGATGAATATAATTCTGGAATTAAAATATACATACCTCTCATTTAGTTTTAATTCCATTAATATGACAAAGAAATGAAAGTAGCGTTCATGCGTACGTACGGCTTACCGTCTCCATGAACGGTGCATTTAATTTCTTACCTCTAAATGATTATGTAATATTATAAATACATGTATATGCTGGATATATATGATACATATTATATCCAAATCGAGAATTTCATTCTGGATATAAAGAACTTTTGACCACACGAACAACATGTAATTGTAAGAAGTCAACTTTCGACTTAAGAACCAAATATTGACAAAACAAACATTATTAACTTAAATGGTTAAATAATGTTTATAACATGGAAATAAGTGATATAAAAGGAATAATGAACTTCTAAAAGGTTCTTAATCAAGTATAAATTAACTCAAGTTTATTATTGAGGACGTTAAAGAACGATCTATTCAAGTCGGACCCGAGGTAAGGGAACTTCTTAACCCAATTTCCATTCTTTGGGTTAATCTCCTACTTTAAAATTACGTCATGATATTATTATGTCCTATCTTGTATTTGTACTTTATTTATGTGTAATTATAGTGAATACAAATAATAGATCTATTTTATTTAAAAAAATGATCTTTGTAAGGGACTTCGTCTCAATCTCCTTTCATTGAGGCATATTTCGTTTTACACACAACTTTCTTTTATACGGTGTATAAACCCCTTTGACTTTTACTTTTATACAAAAGGAATCTTTTTCTACGAAGCGTTTTACTAAACGAAAAAAAGGAATGTTTTTTTAACGTACGCGGTGACAATGACTTTTTCCGCCGCCACGAGTATTATTTGGTCTTTGGCTTCCTCAACAAGCCGTAATGTTTTTAAAATAAAATAAATACCATATACTCTTTTATGTATTTTGGTATTGAAAATGGTTTTGATAAAGGATTCTATTATGTCAATATATTTATGATATATTGTGATTGAAATGTGGAAATGTTATCTTTCCTTTATATTGGTTTTATGTTTTATGATTTTATATTGGTACTTGGACATTTTAACGGGTGGTTACGCTATAAACCATATGACGGGTGGTGCCGTGAATACCAGGACGGGTGGTTACGTTATAACCTCCAATGCATTGGGTATGGAAGTCGGCCGTATGGCTATTCCATTAAGTATGTATGGAAATTGGCCGTATGGCTATTCCATTAAGTGATATGTGTGGAAGTCAACCGTATGGTTATTCCACTTAAGTATGTTTATGTCCCAAGTTACCTTTATATATTCTATGTGTTCTTTATATGGGTTTTATGATAATCCTTTGGTTACAAAAAGGTAAGTAATGATACTTTATTCAGTGAGGAGTTTTTATTACTTCATAAAGGTGAAAAGTATTACTTTGATAAAGTATACATGGTTTACTTGTTGTTTTGATAAACTAACAATTTTCATTCTTTGTGTATCCCTTACTGAGCTTTTTATGCTCACCCCAAGTTTTTTTGAAATGTTTTTCACAGGACTTAATGTGGAATAAGTTCAAGGATGGGATCAAGGGAATTTCATGCTATATAAAACATGGAACTAGACATGTTTCTTTCAAGAGTTTTTTTTTTATTTTGGAAACTTGGTAGAAGTGTCTACTTTGTAATCTTTTGAGATGTAATAGTTATGTTCTAATTCTCTAAAACTCTAAACCTGAAAAGATCCTCAACGTGAATTATTCATTTAATTCAATATTAAGTAAGGTTTAAGGCACGGGGCCTTATAGTTGGTATCAAAGGTCGGTTTAGACAACTTTAGGAGTTAGAAAATTGTTAAATTATAAGTTAATTTATGATATGATTGAAATGATATAGCATTTAAAGATTACCTTGTTGCTTCGCCTACGATATTTCTGTGTTCAGAATGGTTTTCTGTAGAGGAAACAAAGCAGCTATGTTGGGACGACATCAGGAGGAAGACAACCTTCCAAATCAGCAACCTGAGATGGTCAGAATCGGAACTGAACAGTTTGTTGCAGTGATGGCACAGTTGACTCAGGCTATAAATGGTGGTGGTATCCATGCACGAGATCAGCCAGATCAACCGCAGAGGAACATGTCAGTGGTGGAACATTTCATGAGGCAACATCCCCCATCATTCAGAGGATCATCTGACCCTGTGCAAGCTGAAGGGTGGATTAAAGCACTGGAGAAAATTTTTGATGTCATGGGGTGTTCAGAAAATCAAAAGGTTAGTCTTGCTGTTTACCGTTTTGAAGGTGAAGCTGATCAGTGGTGGTCCATGGTGAAAAATATAAGGGATAGTGATGATATTGAGGATCTTCACTGGGACAAATTCAAAGGTATGTTTCTTGAGAAATATTTTCCTAAGGTGGTTCGTCTTAGGATGGAAAAACAGTTCCTAGAATTGAGGCAGGCGGATGATTCAGTGGCTGCTTATGAAAAAAAGTTCACTCGGTTGGCAAGGTATGCTCCAAACTTCATACGAGATCTTTATAGTAAAATAAACCGTTTTTACTCAGGGTTAAAGCCAAAGTATCGAAGGGCTTTAGCTTCTCGTGAGTTCAAAAGTTATTAAAAACTTGTTCTATGTGCGGAGAAGGTGGAAATGGAGTTTGCCGATGATCAGGTGTTCTATGACAAACAACAGAATAAGAGGTCAAGTTGGCAGGCAATGGGGAAGAATTCATCAAAGAAGCAAGGAGGTAAGAAAACCAAATATCCATTCTGTGAGAAGTGTGGTAAAATGCATCCTGGAGAATGTTTATCCAAGTCTGGTAAGTGCTTTCGGTGTGGTAAGACTGGTCATATTGCTCGTAACTGTAAGGAATATGATCAAGCAGGAAATGAAAAGCCAACGGTAAGATGTTTTAAGTGTAATGAAATGGGTCATTATGCAAACGAGTGTCCAACGAAGAACTCAACTGGGGGAATGCAGCCAGACTACAAGCAGAAAGGGGTGGTGAAATCCTTTGCAACAACTTTAGCAGATGTTGGGCCATCGAATGAAGTGGTATCAGCTCTAGGGAGCTCAGTATTTTTCGAAGATTGACTTGAGGTCGGGGTACCATTAGTTGAAAGTAAAAGAAGAAGACGTTCCAAAGACTGCGTTCCGTACTAGATATGGCCATTATGAATTTGTAGTTATGCCTTTTGGGTTAACCAATGCACCTGCTGTATTCATGGACCTTATGAATAAAATTTTCCATGAGTTCTTGGATATGTTTGTGTTTGTGTTTTGAGGTTTGGGAAGAGGTTATGTGTGCTTTTTGATTCACAGTTGAAGAATGAGTTGTTATGTGAGGCTCATAGTTCCCCGTTTTTAGTTCATCCGAGCAGTACTAAGATGTATAGAGATCTTCGGGAGTATTACTGGTGGGATGGAATGAAAAGAGACGTTGCTGATTTTACTGTGAAGTGTTTGACATGTCAACAGGTTAAAGCAGAGCGGCAGTTACCGAAAGGGATGCTTCAGCCTTTACCAGTGCCAGAGTGGAAATGGGAGAAAATATCCATGGACTTTGTTGTTGGATTACCGAAGACATCTCGAGGTAATAATGAAATCTGGGTTATTGTTGATCAATTGACCAAGTCTGCTCATTTCCTTGCTATACGAGATACTTTCTCTCTTGATCAACTTTCCCGTTTGTATCTTAAAGAGATAGTCAGGTTACATGGAGTTCCTCTCTCCATTGTATCGGACCGTAATCCCAGGTTCAAATCTAACTTTTGGAAAGGCCTTCAGAAGTCATTGGGTACTGAATTAAATTTTAGTACAGCTTTTCATCCTCAATCAGATGGGCAGTCAGAACGAACAATCCAGACATTGGAGGATATGCTACGAGCTTGTTCTATGGATTATCAGGGAAGTTGGGACCAACATCTTTCTTTGGTTGAGTTTTCTTATAATAACAGTTTTCATTCCAGTATACAGATGGCACCATTTCAGGCATTATATGGGAAGCGGTGTCAAACTCCAGCTTTCTGGGATGAAGTGGGTGAAAGGAAGTTGATGGGACCAAAATTGGTAGAAGAGATGACAGAAAAAGTTCAGCTGATTCAGAAACACATGAGAATAGCTCAGAGCAGGCAGAAGAGTTATGTGGATAACCGGAGGAAGGATCTATCTTTCGAGGTAGGTGGTCATGTTTTTCTCAAGATTTCTCAATGGAAAAGTGTGATGAGATTTGGTAAGAAAGGAAAGCTGAGTCCAAGGTTTATTGGACCATATGAAATTATGGAGAGAGTTGGATCAGTTGCATACCGGGTGGCTTTACCTCCGAGTTTATCTCAGGTACACAATGTTTTTCATGTTTCAATGTTGAGAAAGTATATGCCAGATCCATCTCATGTTTTGAGTCCAGAGGTAGTTCAGCTGGAAGAGAACCTATCTTATGAGGAACAACCGGTCCAGATTCTTGACCACAGGGAGCAAGTGTTACGGAATAAGGTGATTCATCAGGTAAAGGTTTTGTGGAAAAACCATGTGATTGAAGAGGCAACGTGGGAATCTGAAAATGCTATGAGGGATAAATACCCCCACTTATTTTGATAAGTGAATAAAATTGCGAGGACGCAATTACCAAAAGGGGGGAAGAATGTAACATCCCAGGTAAATAAAGAATAAATAATTTTCATATTTATTAATATTTACGAATTAAATATTAATTTTAATTAAAAGGGGTTTCTACGTTCGATAGCATACTCGGTACGCAACGATAAGTTTCTTTGAAAACTTATGTTGCACAAAAGTAATAAAATAATATTATTTTAAATGTTAGTTAACGAGTAGTCGTTGTACTGGCGGGAATGGATAGAAATAACTAAAATATGATTATATATGTTTTTAAATGTTTTTACATTTACCCAATAAAAGATAAAGGCTTAAAATACAGAAAGAGTTCAATTTTAGGTATTTATACCCTAATTTTCACGAAAGGTCCACTTATCACTTTTTGACGGAGAACCGTCAATAAATATAGTTTTGATCGATCTTATAAATTCTATTGGACCAAATATAACTCTTCTTTATAATCGGGACATCAAAATTTACTTTGTGTAAATTTTTGGTACCTTTCTGATAAAGTTCATTTTTTTATGAATAGTGTAAAATGTTGTATTTTAATTCAAAACCACTTTTTAATCTAATTTATTTATATGATTAGATTATCTTTTGAATTGGTTTTAAAATTAAATTAGAAAATACTTTTAGCATTAAATCCAATAGTGGTCGTTGGAATTAATTTCACATTGAAATCGGACTTAAACTAGTGTCAATCTTTTGATACTTATTGTTTCATAAAAACACGCTATTTGCTCTGACAATGGGAATTAATTATTAAATTAATTAATGTGACTTATATGTTTTGAATTTTGTAAAATAGACTTCATTTTTGAATTCTTAATATCAAATATAGCTTAGGGTGAATTTTTGGTAATTTTCTGAAAAACATCAATTTTTGATGAATAGTGAAACCACTAAGTGGTACTTATAAAGACTGATTTTCCGTTTAAATGAAATTTTTCCATCATTGTGTTTTGAATTTCAAAAATCCGACATACATGGTTGTTATTAAGAAGTAAAATGTGGTTCAATGAGATTATAATAATTTTTTGGTGAATAGTAACTTATTAAGTTCTTAATCGCGATTAGTGGTAATTAGTGTAGTTTAAGGTATAAATAATGCTTTAATAATATGAAATGACCTAGACACATGTCCCAACCTTATTGTTTGTGTCATGGCCGACCGAGACAAGCCATGGGTCAACTTGGGGACCCCATGGAGACACTTTGGTTGGGAAATGACATAAATAACTTTTTATTTAATGTAAAAGTAAAAATGACACAAACATGATATGTTTAACTAAAAAAAAATTAAATGGGGTTATACAAGTCAGATTTTTGATTATAAATAGTCATTGGTAAGCTCAAAAGATTTCCTACATCATAGTATTTTTTTATAAATTTTAGACACTAAATAAATTAAATTATTTATGACATAATAATGATGCAGCGATGACATCATTATTTGACAATTTAAATAAAATGGAAAGATAATGTAAAATCTATGAACTACACATGTCCAAAACCAATTGGATGAGTGGATTTCAAACCCTTATCACCTTATCCACGAATTATATCAATGTGGGACCTTTTAAAACTGAAACACATTTTCAAATAAAGTAATATTTCTTTACTTTCCAAAAGTGCCCCTCCTCTCCTCTTATAAAAGGCCCCCACCTCTACCACCTTACACACACTCCTCAAGCCTTTGGCTCGGCCAACCCCTTCCCATTTACTCTCTTCACATCCCTCTCCTCATCCTAGTGGATTCCCTTTGGGCATAATCCTTTCAAAAGAAGCCTTTAGGCTCAAATCAAAAGGAGTCACACTTTTAAAGGTAATTCATTCTCTCATGTTCATTTGTTTTATTTTGTTTCTCCAACCCCCTAAACTCTTTTTATTTACTTCTTTTGTAACAACACCAGTATCTTCAATATACTAGGATGTTGTTATAAGATTTATTTGAGCTACACTTTCACACAACTACATCAAATGGTTAAAGAACATACGGTTTCTGTGGATGGCGAAATTCTGCCTCCCGAAACGATGATTGTTCAATACTCATTTAACACCTTCAAAGGTGGCCATTATGATGTCACTATTTTTATATATGATATATAATTATGTTTATTTTTTTCTTTAAGCTTCTGTATTTTTCATTTTGGGCATACCTTTATGGTTTCCATTATGGGTAAACACGATATCTTCATTTAAGTGCGGACTACCTCCCCCTCAAAGTGATGTGATTCGTTAATGCCATATGTGGGACGTGTAAAGGATGGATTTAAAGTTATTATATATGATGTTATACTGGAATTATAATATACCTCTATATCATAATTATTTCTTTCCATTAAAGTATGATATAGAAATGAAAGTAGCGTTCATGTGTACGTACGGCTTAACGTCTCCATGAACGGTGCATTTCATTTCTTATCCCCAAATGTAATGTACTATTAAAAGTACATGTATATAATGGATATATATAATTAATGATATATCTAAATGATGAATATAATTCTTGAATTAAAATATACATACCTCTCATTTAGTTTTAATTCCATTAATATGACAAAGAAATGAAAGTAGCGTTCATGCGTACGTACGGCTTACCGTCTCCATGAACGGTGCATTTAATTTCTTACCTCTAAATGATTATGTAATATTATAAATACATGTATATGATGGATATATATGATACATATTATATCCAAATCAATAATTTCATTATGGATATAAAGAACTTTTTACCACACGAACAACATGTAATTGTAAGAAGTCAACTTTCGACTTAAGAACCAAATATTGACAAAACAAACATTATTAACTTAAATGGTTACATAATGTTTATAACATGGCAATAAGTGATATAAAAGGAATAATGAACTTTTAAAAGGTTCTTAATCAAGTATAAATTAACTCAAGTTTATTATTGAGGGCGTTAAAGAACGATCGATTCAAGTCGGACCCGAGGTAAGGGAACTTCTTAACCCAATTTCCATTCTTTGGGTTAATCTCCTACTTTAAAATTACGTCATGATATTATTATGTCCTATCTTGTATTTGTACTTTCTTTATGTGTAATTATAGTGAATACAAATAATAGATCTATTTTATTTAAAAAAATGATCTTTATAAGGGACTTCGTCTCAATCTCCTTTCATTGAGGCATATTTCATTTTATACACAACTTTCTTTTATACGGTGTATAAACCCCTTTGACTTTTACTTTTATACAAAAGGAATCTTTTTCTACGAAGCGTTTTACTAAACGAAAAAAAGGAATTTTTTTTTAACGTACGCGGTGACAATGACTTTTTCCGCCGCCGCGAGTATTATTTGGTATTTGGCTTCCTCAACAAGCCGTAATGTTTTTAAAATAAAATAAATACCATATACTCTTTTATGTATTTTGGTATTGAAAATGGTTTTTATAAAGGATTCTATTATGTCAATATATTTATGATATATTGTGATTGAAATGTGGAAATTTTATCTTTCCTTTATATTGGTTTTATGTTTTATGATTTTATATTGGTACTTGGACATTTTAACAGGTGGTTACGTTATAAACCATATGACGGGTGGTGCCGTGAATACCAGGACGGGTGGTTACGTTATAACCTCCAATGCATTGGGTATGGAAGTCGGCCGTATGGTTATTCCATTAAGTATGTATGGAAATTGGCCGTATGGCTATTCCATTAAGTGATATGTGTGGAAGTCAACCATATGGTTATTCCACTTAAGTATGTTTATGTCCCAAGTTTCCTTTATATATTCTATGTGTTCTTTATATGGGTTTTATGATAATCCTTTGGTTACAAAAAGGTAAGTAATGATACTTTATTCAGTGAGGAGTTTTTATTACTTCATAAAGGTGAAAAGTATTACTTTGATAAAGTATACATGGTTTACTTGTTGTTTTGATAAACTAACAATTTTCATTCTTTGTGTATCCCTTACTGAGCTTTTTATGCTCACCCCAAGTTTTTTTGAAATGTTTTTCACAGGACTTAATGTGGAATAAGTTCAAGGATGGGATCAAGGGAACGTCATGCTATATAAAACATGGAACTAGACATGTTTCTTTCAAGAGTTTTTTTTATTATGGAAACTTGGTAGAAGTGTCTACTTTGTAATCTTTTGAGATGTAATAGTTATGTTCTAATTCTCTAAAACTCTAAACCTGAAAAGATCCTCAACGTGAATTATTCATTTAATTCAATATTAAGTAAGGTTTAAGGCACGGGGCCTTATAATTTTTATACAAAATCTCTGAGAAAATATAGGAAAAATAAAATACCAAATATAAAAAAAGGAATTCCTCAAAATTGAACCATATATATTACATGTTATTTTTATGATATTGAAATTAATTTATTATATTGAATAACATGTGGTATGCATATTGTTTTTGGAATATATATATATATATATATATATATATATATATATATATGGAAATATATTCACACATTTATAGATATTATTATTTTTTAATGTGAATTTTAGGGCTTCAGCAATAAAAATTATTTTCAGGATATTCATTCATTTTACAAAATGATGAATAATAAATTGATTGAACCATAAGAAAATAATGAAATTAAGCTTATGAAATAGGAAAATATCTAGTAATAATATTTTCTTATTTTACTAGACTATAAAATAATTCCCCAACATTATGAAAGGGGTTTGGAAACAAAAACTGTAACCTATTACATTAATATCTGATAAATAAGATAATCTTACAAATCATAATAGATTTATTGTTTTGAGGCCCTTAATATTCCATTGGTAATTGAAATTATTATGATGAATTAACTAAATCAGTCTACATAATTTTTTATTCTATTCTTCAGTTTCCATATATTAAATTTCCATCAATGTTCTACTACTTGGAAAACTAGTGATGTGTTATTACATAGGGTCATGGTACTTACCATTATCCTTAATTAATAGCATATTTTATTAAATAATTTTAGGATGTGGTTTTTTTACAAAAGGTGTAAAGACCCAGACTTCCCGTGGAATTTTTTATGTAAATACATGGTAATTTTACGAGTCTGTAGTTTCTAATGGTGCCTGATTCTGAGACACAGTGTGACCAGAATCAATTTCTGAAATTTTGTTCAGGTAAATTCAGTAAACGTACAAGCCAGATTTTATATCTTTTGAACCAATGCTCGGAATTTAAATACAAGGGCACCACTGAACTCATAGCATTGGTAATCTTTTAAGGAAACATTTACCATAGTTGCGTTCTAATGTGAGTGGAAGATAGATTTTGAGGTTTTTATTTAAATTGAATAAAAAAAGTGATAACTTTATTTTTTATGTGTGGTAGTTAAAATATCCAAGGACAGGTTAGTGGTGGGGCCCACCCGCACATGACCTCCCTTGGGAGGATGTTATAAGGTGGGGCCCACATGAGCATCAAACCCCCTTAACCACCCTTAAACTATTGGAACTCCCAATTTATTGTGGAGCCTCTTCACCTTCCTTCATAAGTGTTCCAAACCACAAATTAATTAATGTCATAATTAATTTATTTGAAGTGATTTGAATTCTTTTGATTTAATTATGACAACATTAAAATAATAGATAATATTTTATATATTTTGGGGGTTGGCATAATACTTGGTGGAGCTTTGGAGAATCATTGGGATAATTTCATCTGTTCAATGAAGAATGCTCCTCACCTCCGAATAATGATAAACCTCATCCTCGATCCTCGACCAAGATAAAAGAGAAGGATCCACCTGAGAAGAACGCTGACGATGCTTCTTCCTCAGATGCTCCCCAACCTCAACAAAACAATGTCGTCATCAATAAACAATCATAAAATCAAGGTAAGGGGTTTTTTTTGTTTTTATACCCTTCCTTCATCATTGAATGTATAGTTTGGAAACCAAATGTTAGCACTATAACAAGGAGGTTTTGGACCGCACGAACATGGTCTGACGCTCACCCTTTGTTTGTTCCCATTTGATGACGAAGGAGGTGGACCGCAAAAAGGAGTCAGCGGTACAAGGACGTCGGGTCGCCGTAAGAGCGCGGCACTGCCATACCACGTAGAGAAACTGAGTCGTGGCCAGGCAGTCTACAGCGGTGCCAAAGGGGGGTACTATCGTCGCACTGAGTCGGAGAGGAACCATAGCTAGGAGGGCCGCGATGGATGAAGAAGTGTGGCGTCATCATGCCACATGGTGGATATGAAGGCCCCAGCCAGGTCGGGTCGCGGTGGTGGTGGTGCGGCGTCGTTGCACCGCGTGGAGGGCAGCAGGACCATGCGCCATCGTGCCACGGTGGAGGAGTGGTGGTGGTCGGTTGGGCCGGTCGCCGTGGTGCCGGACAAGAGGGACCACCAGGGTCCCACAGCTCCTGAACCGACGCAATGCACCAGTTCTGTTTGACAAATCAGGGGGGCACCCCCTCCCATGTGTGGCCGGCCAGGCCACCACGGGCGGGCCACCACGGGTCGGGCCACCCTTCGGTCGGGCTGCCCTCAAGCTGGGCTGCACCTTTGGGTCACGTCATGCCATCGGGCAGGGCCGCCCCTTTGGGTCGGGTCACTCCCTTGGTTTAGGACGCCCACTCAGGCCGGGCCGACCACTCGGGTCGGGCCACACCCGCGGACCAGGTCAGACCTCGGTTTGGACCGGGTCGGGCCGAGTCAATCTGACTGGGTCAGACCGGACCCAGACCCGCTATGTCTATTTATACCTTTTAGAGCGCATCTTTAGCTACGAGTGTCCGATCGACGAACCGTCTATGGTGATGGAATTATTGGAGCGAGATGATTCTTTTGGAATATCCCACTTAAGGTTTGGATGCAGTTGGGGTATGGACAGGTTGGTTTGAACCTAAAAACCAACCTGTCCCCTGGAATGGAAATGCCAATAACTCACAGACCGGGCATTCGATTGACGCTCCATCTATCGCGTTGAGTTCCTTAAGATAAGACATAAATATGGGATACATAAACTCAAGACATCATGGAATTTGATGTATCGACACTTGGCTAGAGGATCAGACCCTCCCGGAATCGAGCGTGCTATATGCGGGAACCCTATGTCTAGCTGTGACTGAGATTACAGGATCCTCCGTGGGTTCGACAGTGACAATATTGTACTAGGATCCTCCGTGAGTTTGCCAGTGATGAATTCTATACCGAGATCCTCTGTGGGTTCGATAGCAGTGGCTTCTGTACCGGGATCCTCTGTGGGTTCGATAGTGATGACTTCTGTACTAGGATCCTTTATGGGTTCAACAGTGCAGATGCTGTTCCAGGATCCTACATGGGTTCAACAGAGGAGAAGATTTAGTGGCAAAAACTATTCATCTCTTCCACCCTTTTCATGAGTTTTATACCTGTGTGAGCTATGTCTTAACTTTTAATCATTATCATCGAGGTGATTGACTTTACTTCATTTGTGGACTGGGTTGTTCTTGGGCTCGAGAGTTGGAGTCGGACTGTGATTGGTAACTTAGGTATATTTATGGGAATATACCTAAGTAAGGTTGGTTGATAAATTGTGATTGTATCTTACTTCTTTGGTTTATCATTTGTGGATTCTGGGAGACCTTCGGGGGTCTCGGGGTCCCCAACTGAGTATTGTAATACTCACCCCTACACGGGCTTCGCCCACACCTTGTTGTGTACTATACAGACTACAGACAGTATTGATCGAGGTTGAGGGTGATAGATGGGAGGCTTCTCAGATATGGACTAGATGGGATGTATCTTAGGGACGATTTTTTCAAGTTCTGTACTTACCCTTCCGGTAGGATTCCCCGGTGGAAAAACCAGGAGCTGTTTTCCCTTTTTACTTGTACTTGTTGTTCAGTTGGGTTTGTATACTGGCCCACTTACTTTTAGCACACTTTTCTTTTCTATATTAGTACTTTTTGTTGTACTGCTTGTGTTCAAACGGTGTGTGTTACAAGTTTAAAGGAAATGCCTTCCCTTTTTATCAAGGATTTTCCATTGGTTCTAGTCGCCAGCCCCTGGCCTATTGAAGGTGGGCTTGGGTTAGTCATGGCATGGGCCTCGAGGACGGGTCGTGAAAAATTGGTATCAGAGTAGTCGATTCTACTGTAGAACCTGGACTCTGATTCTTTAACAACAATAGTGTTATGTGTTTTGGGTGTGTTTATTAGTTTAGGGAAACTAGTTTTGGTGCAGCTGTCATTGTTTCCATACACTAGGACTCTGACTTCTGATTTCCGACTCGATGCACAGAAACACTGATTGTGTGTGTGTTTCCATTGAAAAGTTTTATTAATTATTACATTGTGCCAGATCACCATGTATATTTTTTTGACTATGTCACACCTATTTCTTTTCAAGGATGGCCCCATGAAGGTATCCATCTAGGGTTCTGGGTTTTGTACGAGATGGTAGCCCACAGAGAAATGAGGCCTTGGTGTAAGGCCCCATCACAGTGGAGGTACCAGCGGTACTATTACCCACTGGGCCAGTGATACCACCAGCTCTAGCAGCAGAGAGTACATGCTGTCTGAGTGCATTGCATGAGTTCCAGCACCATAGGCTGCCCAGATTCTGGGGAGAGACTGACCAACAGGTAGCTGAGGATTGGCTGGAGGTTGTCGTGAGAGTTTTCAGATTTGTAAGGACACCAGTTGACCTCATGGTGATCCTTGTCACGAGTCTCCTGCATGCATAGGCAGGTAGATGGTGGAGCCTGATGCTCCAGTTTCATGATGATGCATCATTACTCTATACAGACTTCGAGAGTCTCTTCCAGTCGGAGATTATTCTAGCCACCCTTTGTGCGGTGCAAATTCCGGAGTTACTTCATCTGCAGCAGGGCAGCATAACAGTAGCTCAGTAATCAGTGAGGTTTACCGACCTCTCGCACTACTCCATGGATATTGTGTGTGACCTATTCTTTAGGTCCCATACCTTCGATCAGGGACTTCAGAATGAGATCAGGGCTTCCATGACCTCCGTCAACATCCTGATGCAAGCGGGGTTGCTGGAGCGAGCCCTTATTGTGGAGAGTTTTCTAGTTGAGCAGTCACCAGCGGCAAGGCCCACCACCGGTCAACACATAGAGAAGTCTTATACAGTCGGCATTAAATATATGTCGTAGAGGTCCAAGGAGACTAGGATGCCAGGTGGGAAACCCCAGGATACAGGTTCGGTTGTGTGAGGCACATGATACAGAGCCATGCATACGAGGATCAGGCATTGCTATGCATTCGGCGGGCAGGGTCACATGGCTCAAGACTACCCAACTCGCCATGCAGATGAGCAGCAGACATTAGATGGTCATCCCATCCAGAGGTAGAGGCTTGACCGTGGTGGTCCTATGGGAGAAAGCGGACGTGGAAAATGAGTTCATCGAGCACCAGGTGGTGGACGATGATTCGAGGCCCTACCACCACCACCAACAGAAGGTCCACCCTGACCACAGGGAGCTAGAGGACAGAGGCGGGATCAGCTCTAGGCAGTTCAGGCCTAAAACCACGGCGCACCTGAGATGATTCGAGGTACTATCTATGTCTACGCGACCCTTGCTGAAGTTCTTATAGACACAGGTGCGATTCATTATTTTATTGTCACTATCCTCATTGGGAGCTCGGAGATTCTGACAGAGCAGTTGGCTCGATCCTTACGACTAGAGACTCCTACGAGAGCAGACTCGATGATTTCACACTGGAGTTGGCAGTTTGAGCTTACTCTAGGAGGATAGATCTTTGGCTAGGATCTCCTCGTAGCGTCGAGGCCTAATAACGTCATCTTGGGTATGGACTGTTTATCCACAGTTCATGCTCAGATTGACTGTACTAGGTGGAAAGTACAGTGTGTGTGTGAGGATGGGATGAGGTTTACCTTAACCGGTGAGAAGGGAGCCTTTGCAGCACAGGATGGACTTACCCAGAGGAGGGGGCAGCCGATCACACATCAGTTTTCTAGTGTCATTCTCAGAGCGGTTGATGTGCAGCATCCGAGTTTTCTTGTTGTGGTGGATTAGTACGGGGATGTTATCCCTGACGATGTTCTAGGACTAACTCCTCGTAGATAGGTGGACTTCTAAATTGACCTGTATCCCGAGACGGCACCGATATCTACAACAGCATATCAGATGGCTCCCAACGAGCTTTGTGATCTATAGGTACCACTGGAGGACTTGCAGGGGAAGGAATTTATCTGACCTAGTGTTTCACCCAGGGCATCTCCGATTTCGTTCGCTAATAATGTGGATGGGAGCTTGAGACTGTGTGTTGACTATCGTCGCCTGAACCAGGTGACTGTGAATAACAAGTACCCACTCCCAAGGATTGAAGACCTCATTTATTAGATTAAGGGATCACGATGGTTCTCGAAGATAGACCTTAGGTCAGGCTATCCCCAGCTTGGATTTCTAGAAGAGGTTGTGCAGAAGACGACCTTCAGAAGTTGTTATGGCCACTACTAGTTCTTGGTTATTCCCTTTGGAATAACAAACGCTCCCGCAGTGTTCATGAGTCTCATGAATAGGATCTTCCAGCCTTACCTTGATCTCTTTTTTGTAGTCTTCATCGACAACATATTGATCTACTCGAATTCTGAGGAAGAGCCCGCCTAGCATTTTCGGGTAGTACTGGACTCACTCTGAGAGAACTAGGCTTATGGTATGATCTCGGAGATCCAGTTGTGGATCCGAGAGGTAAACTTTCTGGGACACGTCATCTCAGAGGCTGGAGTTGCAGTGGATCCAGTGAAAATTGAGACAGTACTTGCTTGGGATCCATCCATGAGTGTGATGGAGGTACGGAGTTTTCTGGGACTGGCTGGGTACTGTCGGAGATTTGTGCCAGACTTCTCCAGAGTTGCAGCACCACATTCAGCATTGACGAAGAAGGGGAAACCCTTAGTGTGGTTAAAGAGATGACATCAGAGCTTTCAAGAGCTGAGGAAGAGGTTGACTAGTGCTCCCATCTTGAGGCTACCAGAGGAGGGTGTTGGGTATGTAGTTTACTATGCCGCATCAGGGACTAGCCTCGGGTGTGTCCTGATGTAGGAGTGAGCAGTGATCATGTATGGTTATCAGTAGTTGAGACAGCATGAGAAGAACTATGCAACCCATGACCTAGAGTTAGCAGCAGTGGTCTTCCCCTGGAAGATGTGGCGGCACCATCTGATGGGTGAGTGTTTTACAGTATACTCTAACTACCAGAGTCTCAAGTATATCTTCTTGCAGAAGGACCAAAACATGAGATAGAGAAGATGGCTCGAGTTCCTCTAGGACTATGAATTTGAGATAGTCTATACTCCTGGGAAGGGAAATTTTGTAGCAGATGATCTCAGCAGGAGATCAGGCATTCATCTATTAGGAGAGGTGATGGAGCAGTTGGTCGCGTTGCAGATATCCTTTGTGGATAGAGATGGAGCAACCTTTTTTTAGTCTCTCACAGTCTCACCTCCACTTCTTTAGTGAGTTAAGGATGCACAACATGGGGATATTGACTGTAATACGTGACGTGCTCAAGTATCCATAGGGCAGGAACCTGATAGATTTTCTGAAGGTGGGGAGAACGTCATTCTCTTCAAAGGACATACCATGGTACCAGATACACTTCAAGTGGATGTGTGGATGGAGTTCCGCACATCTCCTTTATTGATACATCTAGGAGTGGTGAAGATGTATCAGGACCTCTGACGACAGCATCAGTGGCTAGGTATGAAGATGGCGGTAGCAGAGTTTGTCTCTCGATGCCTCACTTGTCAGCAAGTGAAGGTGGATCACTAGGTTCCAGGAGGCTTGGTTCATCCCTTATAGGTCCTAGAGTGGATATGGGATGGAATATCCATGGACTTCAGGACAGGACTTCCATGTACATCCAGAGGACATGACTCTATCTAGGTGATTCTAGAATGACTCACCAAGTCATCCCACTTCCTACCGATTAGAGAGTAGGGTTCAGTAGAGAGCTTGGGATGCCTCTATATAAAGTAGATTTTATGACTTCATGGTGTTCCATAGACGATCTTCTCTGATCGAGATGCTCATTTCACTTCCTGTCTATGGAAGGGGATGTAGGCGGCTTTCGGGACACTGCTTCTCTTGAGAACTACCTTTCATCCTCAGACGGATGGACAGACTAAGAGTAACATTCAAACTATCAAGGACCTGCTCCGTGCATGCGTTCTCGACTTCAGTCATAGCTGGGAGGATCACTTACCCTTGGTAGAGTTTGCGAAATACAACATGTACCACTCCACCATTAGGATGGATCCTTTTGAGGCACTATATAGTTTACCATGTAGATCACCTCTATGATGGACTGTCCCAGGGGAGTCAGCACACATGGGACTAGAGATGTTGTTGGCTACAATGAAGAAGGTGCAAATCATCCAGGAGCGGATGAAGACTGCACAGAGCAGGTAGAATTCCTATGATGAAAGAAGACAGAGGCCTCTGGAGTTTGAGGATAGCAACCATGTCTTTCTACGGGTCTCACCTCGATGAGGTCTACGGAGATTTGGTCAAGGTGGAAAGTTATCTTCGTGATTCATCGGACCTTTCTAGGTCCTCAGTAGAGTAGGCGATGTGTCTTACCACTTGGCTCTTCCACCTCAGTTGCACCAGGAGCACGACGTCTTCCACATATCTCAGTTGAGGAGATACATGCATGACCCTCACATCATTGACCATGGGGAGCTCGACATCAATGACGGGGTGACTTTCACGGAGGTTCCAGTGGAGATTGAAGATCAACAGGAGTGGGTCCTACATGGATAGTCGATAACTCTGGTACGTTTTCGCTGGCAGCACGGGAACCTCCAGGAGAGCAAATGGGTGTAGAAGGCTCAAATGCGTGCTCAGTACCCCCATTTGTTTCATTAGTTTGAGTTGTAGCTTAAAGGGACATTAAGCATTGAGGTGGGGAGAATATAAAGATCTGATATTCTTGTGGAATTTTTTTAAAAAAATACATGGGAATTTTATGAGTCTTCAGTTTCTAACGGCACCAGATTACGAGGCCCGGTGTGCCCAGAATCAATTTTTGAAGTTTCTTTCAAGTACGTTCAGTAAACGTGCGAGCGGGATTTTATATCCTTTGAACCGGTGCTCAGAATTCAAATCTGAGGACACCGTTGAACTCACAGCATCGGTAATCACTTAAGGATACCTTAACCATAGTTACGTTTTGATGTGAGTAGAATATAGTTTTTGATGTTTTTATTTAAATTGAATAAAAATAAAGTGTTAAATTTATTTTTTATGTGTGGTAGTTAAAATCTCCAAGGGGAGGTTACTGGTGGGGACCACCCGCACATAACCTCCCTTAAGAGGATGTTATAAGTTGGGGCCCAATAAAGCATCAAAACCCCTTAACCCCCACTTAACCCTTGGAACTCCAAATTTATTATGGAGCCTCTTCACCTTCCTTCATAATTGTGCCAAACCACAAATTAATTAATGGCATAATTAATTAATTTGAAGTGATTTGAATTCTTTTGAATTCCTTATGCCAACATCAAAATAAGAGATCGTGTTCATTTATTTTTGGGGTTGGCATAATACTTGGTGGAGCTTTGGAGAGTCTTTGAGAGAATTTCATCCTTCAAAAGAATAATTCTCCTCTCCTCCAAAGAATGAAAAATGTCGTCCTTGATCAACGACCATGCTAAAAGAGAAGGAGCCACCCGCGAAGAACGCTGGCGATGCTTCTTCCTCAGATGCTCCCCGACGTCAATGAAATGATGTCGTCGTCAACGAACAATCTTCAAATAATGGTAGGGGGATTTGTGTTGTTTTTATACCCATCCTTCATCGTTGAATTTATATTTTGGAAACCAAATTTTAGCACTGTAACAAGGAGGGTTCAAACCGTACGAACACGGTCTGACCCTCCCCCTTTGTTTGTTCCCGTTTGATGACGACGGAGGTGGACCACAAAAAGGAGCCGGCAGCACAAGGCCACTGGGTCGCCCTAAGTGGGCGACACAGCCATGCCGCACAGAGAAACTGAGTCGCGGATAGGTGGTCCACGGCGGTGCCGAAGGGGTGGGGTGCTGTCGCACCGCACCGGAGAGGAACCGCGGCCGGGAGGTCCATGGAAGATGAAGAAGGGCGACACCATCATGTCATGCGGTGGAGCCATAGGATGCAGCCATGTCGGGTTGTGGAAGTGGGGGCATGGCGTCGTCGTGCTGCGTGGAGGGTAGCAGGACCGTGATGCTGTCATGCCGCGGTGGAGGACCAGTGGTGGCTGGCAGGGATGGCCGCCATGAATCCAAACAAACAGGACTACACGTGTCCTGCGGCTCCTAAAACGGCACAATGTTCCGGTTTCATTCGACAAACCTGAGGGGGGGCACCCCCCTCCCACGTGTGGTCGGGTGGGCCGCCATTGGTCAGGCCGTTATTTGACTGGGCTGCCATGGGTCGGGCCACCCCTCGGCTGGGCCACCATGGGCTGGGCCGCCCTCAGTTCGGGTGGGGCCTTCGGGTTGGGCTACACCTTCCGGTCGGGCCGCCCCTTTGGGTCGGGCTGCTCCCTTGGTTCGAGATGCCCAATCAGGCACGGCCGACCATTCGGGTTGGACCAAACCTGCTTACTGGGTCTGACCCTGATTTGGATCGGGTCGGGCAGGGTCAGTCCGACTCGGTCGGATTGGACCCAGACCCGCTACAGCCATTTACACCTTTTAGCCTGTATCTTGAGCTACGTGTGTTCGATCGACGAACCATCTGCGGTGATGGAATTCTTGAAGCGGGACGATTCTTATGGTATATCCCACTTGTGGTTTGGATGCCGTTAGGGTACATCCGGGTTGGTATGAACCTTAAAACCAACCGGGCCCCTCGAACGGAAATGCCAATAACTCACAAACCGGGCGTCTGATTGATGCGTCGTCTGTTGCGTTGAGTTCCTTATGATAAAAAGGAACTATAGGATACATCAACTCCAAACTTCGTGGAAGTTGGTGTATCGAAACTTGGATCGAGGAGCGGACCCTCTCGGAATCGAGCGTGCTATGTGGGGGAACCCTATGGCTGGCTTGAACTGAGATGACAGGATCCTCCGTGGGTTTGACAGTGACAAAACTGTACCAGGATCCTTCGTGGATTCGACAGGGATGACTTCTGTACTGGGATCCTCCGTGGGTTCGACAGTGGTGACTTCTGTACTATGATCCTCTGTGGGTTCGACAGTGATGACTTTTGTACCAAGATCCTCCATGGGTTCGACAGTGCTGATACTATTCCAGGATCCTACGTGGGTTTGACATAGGAGATGATTTAGTGGCTACGACTAATCATTTCTACCCCCTTTCATGAGTTGTATACCTATGTGAGATGAGTCTTGTCTTTCAATCATTATCGTCGAGGTGATTAAAATTACTTCCTCTGTGGAATGGGTTTTGCTTGGGCTCGAGAGTTGGAGTCGGACTATGATTGGTAACTTAGGTATATGTATGGGATATACATAAGTAAGGTTGGATGATACTTCCTGATTGAATCTTACTTCTGTGGTTTATCCTTTGTGGATTCTGGGAGACCTTCAGGGGTCTCAGGGTCCTCTACTGTGTATTGTTATACTCACCCCTACATGGGCTTCTCCCGCACCTTGTTGTGTATTGTGCAGACGATGGACAGTAGTGATCGAGGCTGTGGGTGATGGATAGGAGGCTGCTCAGAGCTGGACTAGACGGGACGTATCTCAGGGACGAGTTTTTCATGTTCTGTACCTACCCTTCATGTAGGATTTCCCTGTGGATGAACTAGGAGCTGTTTGTCCTTTTATACTTGTACTTATTTTTCATTTGGGTTTGTATACTAGCCCACTTACTTTCAGCACACTTTGATCTTCTATATTAGTACTTGTTTCTTCTACTGCATTTGTTCAGACGGTGTGTGTTACAGGTTTAAAGGCAATGCCTTCCCTTTTTATCAGGGATTCGCCTTTGGTGCTAGTCTTCATCCCCTGGCCTATAGAAGGCAGGCTTGGGGTAGTCACAGCATGGGCCCTGAGGATGGGTCATGACAAAAGGATTCAAAACAATCAAACAGTTGATTTCATAAATTAAGATTAAATTATGATGATTCAATTTATTTGAGTTCGATAGAATGTAACGCACCTAAATTCTATAATTATAAAATAGTATTTGATAACATATGCGACATCGAACATCAATAAAAAAGAAAATATAACTCCCTAAGAATTTATTATATATTAATTTTTAAAGAAATTAAATCTATTAAATATATTTCATTACACACAATTCAATGTTTATCTTTCATTACACTCAACACAATGTTTATCTTTTGTTGAACAGAACAACAACTTTAAATGAAATGTGAAATATTATTATTTGATATAATAGTTATAAAATTGATTTTGGAATGGAGGTTATGAAAATTAAAGACTAAATTATGAGATTTATGGTTGACTATTTATTATAAATAAATTAAAAATTATTTAAAAATATAAATTATTTCTGAGAAAAACTATATTTCTCAGAAACACAGATTAGACGTGCATTGAAAACATAATTTAAAATTAATTTTTAACACTTTCTTAAAATTTTACTGATAAAATAACCATCATTTTATTAATAATTTTAAAATAATCTTGGATTTAATATTTGGTATTTTTCTAAAATGTTTCATTTTTGGATGAATATTAAAAATGGTAAAATTTATTCGAACTTTTTCTTTTCATTTAAATTAATTATATAGTTGAATTATATATTAAATTGGTTTTATAATAAAAATAGTTCCAATATATATCAATTAAAAAAATTTACATAATTTACATAATTTTATTAATTTTATTAATTTTCATGGATATTTAAAGAAACCAATGTGTAGTATTTTAAATATTTTCTCTTTAAAAACTTGTTTTTCACTGTGTCGTAGGATTAATTTCAATATAAATTTTTTCAAATTTGTAAATTGAATTTATAAAAATGGATTTAATACTTTCTAATCATCATAATATATAGTGTATAATAAGTACACCTAAATTTTGTTCCAAAATGAATAGTGAAAGTGTAAGAATTTATTACTATGTTTATGGTAAAAATGGATTTACCAGGGGTTAAACTAAGAATATAAGGGATAAAATGACCTAAAAATTGTCCAAAATGAATTTTCTGGAAATATATCGAACTTATATCTATTATCATCATTATTGGACCATTTTGTTAGCTTTGTTCATGATGCAAACGTGGGTATGATTGAATCTTTTCAAAAAAATACAAGTTTTCACTCACCTCACCTATAAAAGGCCACCCTTTATCCTCTCCTCATCATACCTTCAAACCCATTTTTTCATCCAATCCTTGAAAAATCCACTTCCCAACTTCCCTCTACTCATCTTAGAAGCCTAAAATTGAGAATAAATCCAACATAGTAAGGTCTTTTGTGAAAACCAAAGGGGTTTACAAGAAGTATAGGTAATGTTCTTCAATGATAATATATATTTTATTTCATTATCGACCACCTTAAATTATTATTATACCATTACGATATAAAAAATAAATATATTTTATATAAAAGGATGTTTTTATAGTAATTTTATAGCCTAAAAATAGCAATAAATCTATGAAATGTATTATAAAATCATCGTTTATGTGTACTAAGGGCTAATGCTTCGCATAATGATGTGATTCATTTTTCCATTTCAACCTCTCATGTTTGGGTATTAGGATGGATATAAAATGTATATATTATATTTATAACATAATATTAATTTTTATCCATTATATCATTTATACCCTTTTTATATTCCATTTTGTATGGGTATATGATAATGTCGCTCGTGTGTACGGTGGACAACCGCCTCACGAAGCGTGGTGACTAATTTTTCACTAAAATATTACATCGATAGTGGCAAGGATAATTTTAATAATTATATTTGATATAAATCAAATAATGATGAAATTTATGTAATAATTATCATTATGGAAAGAAAATATTTTTTTCATATCTTTTCACTCACTTAAAGATGCTAACATCATATATGTATATATATATATATATATGTGGGTACTATCGCCTCCACAAAGCGATGTGGATCTCTTTTCATCACCACACCACATGGATGATGTATAAATATATAATTATAATTAAAGAAATAGTATATTATTTATGATATTATTATCATTCTATAAAGAAAATATTTCTTACCTTATTTTAATAATAATCCTTGAAAAATGGAAACACTACACTAGAGTAAATACGACCTACAATCTATATGATCGTAATGTACAAAATATTTCATAACAATATTTAAATATTTTTATTAAAAGTGTAATTGATTTATAAAAATGATAATTATTTAATTCTTACTATTATATATATTATGAAATAATATAATATGCATAAGTACCAGAACATTCATGACAAAGAACATGTGAGAAACCAAGGTAATTAACACCAGAAACATTGAAAATAATGAAATATTATTAAGGAATGGGAGATAAGATGTTATAAAAGGATCATATATGATATTATAAATGATAATATTATTCTTATATAAGTTAATTACATGTTTAATACCACTAAATATGGGGTTAAATTATTTTTATCCAAATGGAAGAATGATATAAGGGATTTGTTATCTCAATCTCCATTCATTGGGTTAAAATTAGATTTTAATATTTATATCATGGTAAAATTATGTGTCTAATTATATTTTATTATTTTATATTTTATTTCCAATTTTTTTGTGGATTTAGATTTGATACACATAATTAATTCATTGATTAATCCCCAATTCAATTATATGATATTTGTAAAATATTTCATCTCAATTTTATTTCATTTAGGAATGTTGTAATGTTTGAACCTAATTACTTTTATATGGTATATATTCTACCCAATTTTAATGTTATATCATGATTGAATAATGATTCATGTTAATTTTATTTTCAATTATAATTATTTCATCTTAGTGGATTTCACTTGAAAATTACTATGTGGAAAAGAATTTCAAAACTAAATTCCTTTTCTCTATGTTATATTATTCCATCATTGTAATAGATAATATAAGAATACTTTTATAATATAAATTGATTATATTATGTTTTATTTATTACATTATTTATATAAATTTACACTTTATAAAAATATTATATTCACATATTAATTCTCACTTCAACATTTTTAACATTTTAATGGTTTATTTCACAATCTCATTCTAATCTATATTATTTATTCTTGAATTTCATTAAAAAGAAATTATTTGATAATTTTTTAAATAAAACCACTAAATTTTCATATCCTATTTTAAATTAGGATAATTTCAATTAATTGCATCGTTTTTTTAATCCTTGGTATATAAAATAATAGAAATTTTTTTTAAGAAAATCTGACATCATTTCCATCCTCATTCAAAAAAAATTTTCATCCAAAACCATGTTTTCAAAAATAATAAAAAATATTTATAACCATTTAAAATTATTTAAAAATGAAATATTTACCCATTTTTTATTTTTTATTTTTTTAATGGAATATTTTTTTCATTTTCTAAAAGAGGACCTTTTTGAACCATATTATAATTAAAAATAAATTTTCTTTGAAATATATACTACATATATATACCCACTAAAATAACCATTATTTAATTAAATGCTAATTTTATAGTTTAAAGGGAATATTTATAGAAAAAAATTTCCCTCATATTACAGAAATTCATAGTTTTTAATAGTGATATTCAAAAAAATGAATTTCGAAATGTTTTCTATTTCAAAAGGTGATTTTCTAAATAAACAGGATATTTTCCCAATAATTTTTATAATGATTTATGTTTGGAATCTATATTTACTAACAACAACAAACCTTAATTTTATATATAATATACTAGGGGTCTGTTGTACTTATATCATCCTTATTCTCCCTCTATATGATTTATGATTATTTTAACCAAGTATAGTATTTACATTCACTTTCTTGATTGATTTTTTTAGTCAATAACTTTCCCTTTAAATGTGCACTTTCTTTTGATCATTGTAAATAAAATTTCCCCAAAATATCAAAATTATTTATCATGGATATATTTATTTTTTAAATATTATATCATTTTTACATACAAAATTCAACATCAAAATCCATTTTTTAACTTGGGGAAATATTGATTAATCTATATTCATTATATAGTATTGATATTTTATGAAAACTATCATCGTTTATGAATAAATTTATTATTTGATATATGAGGCATGTTTTGGACTTGAAATACATGGGTGGAGCCGAGTAATAGATAGATCCTTGATGCATAAATAATCTCATGGGATAAATCTGTTATCTAGCCTTAGGTAAATGGGTTTTTACCAATCTGTATTAAACTATCATGATGATATATCTTGATAGTAAAGGTATCAAGTTCCACAAAAACATTAAAAACCAATAATTAATCATTTACATCATTTAAAATACAATTATATTTATCCATGACAATTACTCAATGATATAATCTTAGGATTCATTTTATTTTCAGTTTATTGATTTAATGGCATGTGTATTAAGTTATTTATATTTACATATTGATTATTCCTTATACAGTTATGATATTTATGTTATTAATAAAATGGATGGTGTTTTTAGTTATTGACCTTTCAATATTTATTATTTGTATAAAATTATTGAAATGTCGTATAGGTTCAATTATTTACCTTTCCATAATTATTATTCTCATTATTAGTGACCCAACCCTAGTAATCCCAAGGCCATGATCAATTTCAATTAAATTAGCATAAATTAAAAGGAAATGATTCCCAAAGGTCCAATTATTTTATAATTATTTTTAAACTAGATACATATTTGAGTTTTGTATTATTAATGAATACAAAAATTACAAAATAATTATTTTCAATAAAAACATTATTCCATCTATCATATACCTACATTCATTTCCTAGTACACTTCATGGAATCTTGGTGAAAGGAAACAAAATTATGGTGATCTAAAATACTCTGTAAGTGTTAAGTGCAGTGGAAGAAATAATGATCCAATTAGAATAATCAATATGGAAGTGATAATAACTGAAAAACACTCCATTTAATCAACTACTAGGGAATTTTGTGGTAGGAATAAAAGATGATCAAATATTTCCCTATAAATAATCATATGATAATTAAACTAAACAATGGATATTATAAATAATTGAATAATAATATGGAATATCAATAACGTAATTCATAATGATGGGATTAATAATTATGGATATATAAATCTAACCAATGAGGCTTCATGCAAAGAATATAATATTATCAAGGAATCTTACCAATAATCTAATGATGCCAAGGAATATTGATAAGAATATAATACAATCAAGACTTTATTCTAATAATCTAATACTATCAAAGATTCATGGAAAAAAAATGGGTAAAATTCCTCATCAAAAAATACCTATTTTGTTTCATGAAACATACTGATGCATCAAGGGTCTACATTGGGCCCCACCCATCACATATGAAATCCAATTCATTTCTCAAATGAAATGGGTGAAATATAATCATCATAAACTTTTCTATTAAAACTATCATATAAAATTTGAATACTTTCCCATATGTATCAACAACATTAATTTGGGAAATTTTATCAAAATTGATCATCAATAGAGAAACTGATCATAAACCATCCATAAATAATATATATGGTATCAATACAACACATCCCCACTATAATGAGAAAAGGGGTTATTTTCATTGATGAAATAAAATATTATCTTTAAAAATGTTCATGAGGAAAATATAAATAATGATTTAATTTTTTTTTGAAAATCACTTTTATTAAAAGTAAATTTTTATAACATAAAAAAAATTTTAATGGTTTGATATTTCATTGATAAATAAATATTAATTTGCTAAAAATATTTCATAAAATATTTTTAGAAAACATGCTTTTGGATAAAAAATTGCCCTCTGACTAAACATAGAAATAAAGTCGGGCTTTCATAAAAACATTTTCATAATAATTTTGAAACCCAAGTAGTGGAAAAATGGTACTTTTATATAAAAAATATCAAGAATAAATATATTAGTATAAAATGAATGGTTTTATTAAAAAATGATAAAAATATATTCTTTTCAAGTTAATTCATGTGTAAACAATCCCAACTAAAATGATATTGTGGATTAAACCATTGAAAAGAGAATAATGTTAAAGTGAGAATAAATAAATGAATAGATTATGTTATTCAACTATACATACACATAAATCATATTAAGAAAATTATAATAGAAATTTATTACACACATAATATTAAAATATTAATGACCACAAGGATGCAATATAACCTAATAAAAGGGAATTGAGTTCTAAAATTTCATTTTAACATGTTAACCTTATCTTAAAATACCATTATATGAAATAATATTAATTGAAAATAAAAATACAATGAATAGTTATTTATTCATGATATTAAATGTCAAAGGTGAATTATATACACCATATAATAGAAACTAGGTGCATTATGTTATAATATGCCTCAATGAAATAAAATTTAGACTGAATCCCTTATAACATGGTAAATATTAAAATAAAAGCCAAATTAAATAAAAAAATCAAATGAAACTCTAAATACCATTAAAATGTGTTTATTAAAGATATAAAATAAAATTGGGGTAGTATATACACCACACAAAATAAATAAGTGGTGAAAATGATGTGTGTCTCTATGAAGAAAAAAGGAGACAAAAATCCCTTACCTAGTGCTTCCTTTAGGGTGAAAACTCATTGAAATCAAATAAAATGGTTTTAAGTATGTAAATAACTTATAAAAGAACCATATTATTATTTATTATATCTTATATTGTCTTTTATAACATATTATAACTCGTTCTTGAACAATACTTTATTATTTTCATTGTTTCTGGTGTTATTTTTCTTGTTTATCAAGTATGTTTTGATTTGTTATTTTTTATTTGTGAATAGATTATGATTTCATAAATTAGATAATTTAAACCATGATTTTAATATCTGAATTATTTGTTATATATTTATTTATATTAAACATTAAAATTTGGAGATTGGAAATAAAATACACGGTTCGTGAAGATGGTAGGCTTTATGTATCAATGAATGTTGTTTCTATTTTTTTTTTTGTATTTGAAGATTTAATAGTACATTAAATATATGTATATTATAATCCCAGTATCATATTTATGTCATATATGTAACATATTTTTGTTAAAACTGTCTTTAATATATTCTTTGTATAGCGTGATTTAATCTTGTCACTTTGAGGAGGAGGTAGTCAACAAGTCTAAAAACGATGCTATCATTTTCCCACAAAGTGAAATATCATGAAGTTATGTTTTATATAAAAATTATATAAGAATAAATAAATTTCAAATAACATATATATCATAAGAAAATAATCAATATATAATGTAATAATAAACAGAATTAGTTCCCATGGCGGTAGTCTGTTGTACACTCGAATGATGATTGTGTATCCCATTTGATGGAAGTGTGTTTGAGTGTAGGTAGTACCATTAAAATAAAATCATATAGGTTTATTTATGATACCAATTTTATTATATAATAATTAAATATGAAAAATTTTAGGGGTGTATAATGAAATGGAACAAAAGTGATCGTTTAATATTGTTACCTCTTATTCAGGTAACTCCTTTTGGTTTATACTAAAAGACTTACATGGTATTATTTTATGAAATTTTTGGATTATTATATGAGATTATGTATTTTTGTAGAATAATTTAGAATTTTTTTTTGATAAAAATATCTTGAGTGGTGTGAATAAGTGGTAGGGTTGAGTTCCTTGATATAGTGGATAAGGAGTTGCATTCTTATAAATATAAATAGGTCAACACTATTGGGAGGTCTTTGATAAATCATTTGAATCTAGTAATGAACAAAATTATATAAAATGGATTATTGTTTCTAAATATGTCTATAAAATGTCTTTTTTATAAGTTTATACATCATTTTTTCCCTTAAGAATAATGTTTACTCCCTTGTTTAGCTAGTTTTTTTCTTAATAATTATAATTAATTTTAATTTAATTCACTAATATTTTTTGTAATAAACTAATATTAACTTATTAGACATTATAAATTAGTCTGATTAAACATATGGAATCCATTTTTCCAAATTACAATCACATAAATGGCAGACATTAATTTAAAATTAATCTCGCATACGGGATGACAAAGCGGGTTTTTAAAGTAAAGATTACAAAATGTATGAATTGATTTCTTAACCAGTTTCAATGAGAAATTAATTCCAATTAAATAAATTGGATTAATTCATGTGTAATTTATATAATTTTACTTCAAAATAATAAAATATAATTTAACCATATAAATTATTGATGATAAATGTAAGTTTTTAATTAAAATACATTATTTTTCATTATTAATCAAAAAATGAAATCTCATCGTAAAATACCAATAATTCAGTCAAGAATAATTTTGAAATTTTTATTTTGATTTTTATTTTTATTTTTTAATAAAAAATTTATTAATGTTCAAAAATTCAGTTTTAAAATGTGGGGAACCATTAAAATATTGAATAAACATTTATTAAAAGAATATAGTTTCTTATTTATAAAATTGGATTTATTCTTATCCAGTGAAAATAATGTCTATTGGATGAATGTGAACAATATTTTATTTAAAATTTAATATAATTATTTCATTAATATAATTCATGAGTAGAAATTAATATAATTTACTATGATAAACTGGGTTTTGGAGCATAAAACTAGTTTTTAGAAAAAAACAATACCTTTATATTCAATTATTTTTTTATATTCATTTTTGTTTAATTGGTAACCAGTGAATTGAACACGATAGTTTTACAAAATTTAGTTGTTCTCTTAATAAATACAAACATAATTTCCAGATTATATATTATTATACTAAATAACAATATTTTAATAATATATTATTATTCGGTAAAACTTATTCTTGTTCATAACGCATGTTATAGAAGAAACTCATTGATGCATGTGAGTAAATATAACTTCTTATTGTGTGAATTTCAAGCTATGGAATATATTAAATTTATCTAAAATGTTAAATATTTCATAATGTCTTAAGAAATAATAATCCATTTTATTCTTGGTGTTAATTTTCATCAATATTATCAAATAAAATGTTCTTACATCAAAATTTTAGGGCATTACATTCTACACACCTTAATTAAATTGTGTACTCACAATTTAAACATTATATTCATAATAATGGGTTTGATATTTAAAAATTAATTTGTTTAAAGCCCGCATTTTAAAAAAATTTAATAAAATATCCTTTTAATAAGAGGGAATAATAATTACAATGGTCACATGGAATAACATATAACTAGGTCCCCATGTATGAGAAAATTTGTGGAAAGTGTATTTACGTACATAGAGAAAAAGATTAAATAATTATAGGGGTTATTGGGTTCATTGATCAGAAACAATTGAATGGTCAATAGAATTTTGAGGGCCTCAAATCCATAAATCTATAATTTTTTAAAAGATCATATGTTCCATATAAATGAAGGTATTAGGATTGCATTTTTATTTTATGATCATTTTCTTAATGTTGAGGAATTATTTTATTAACCATGAATATAAAGAAATATACATATTTGACACATTTCAATTTCATAAGAATAATTTCATCATTTGTTTGTTCATCATTTAAATTCTTATTCTTCCCTTACTCCATGAAATTGATATCATAAAATGAACATTTATTTATACCTAATCCTCTAAAATTTACTTTTCATGGATTGCAATATCCTTAAAAGGGCTTTTTTTCTCTCACATTATTCCAAAACTAATATGGTAAATATATTACTCACTAAACCTTAAAATTGATACCAATGGTTCATCATTAGCATTTTCTCATTAAATGATTTAAATATAAACAATGGCATATTAACTATGACATCACATAGGCCAATGGTATATGTGAAACCCTTGTTGTGCTTTAGTCAGGGTTTTACGCCCCACCTCCTTGCCAGATGTTCTAGGTTGTCACCCTAAATGTAAGATTTCATTTTACAAAACTATATTAATATAATTCCAATAACATTTCAATAAATTATAATTGATATCATTGAAATTAAATTATTAATTATATAATATATTTACTTGGGTTTACAATACAACTTCTTTTTATCAAAGTCTGGAAATCTTATTTGAATTTTATTAAAATTTCATTAATGATCATATTAACCCTAAATTTTATCAACACCTTCAAACATATTTTATAAATGTAAATCAATTATTCTTCAAATAAAATTTCCACTAAAATTTTACAAAACTATTGATTTCTATGGCCATAAATTTCTCCCAAAATATCAAAAATATTAATAAAATCCCATTATGTTAAACCCAAAAAGGGATTTATAAGTCATAGAACATATGATCAACCTTCACTACTGAAAATTAGATCTTTCCCAACGCTTCTATACCAACGGTTTGAAAAAACCGTTGGTATAGGTCCCCTTTCCCAACGGTTTGGCCCCCAAATTAGCCACTTTTCCCAACAGTTTGGCCAAACCATTGGGAAAGGTCCCCCAAATTGGCCACTTTTCCCAACGGTTTGGCCAAACCGTTGGGAAAAGTCCCTAAATATTCCACTTTTCCCAACGGTTTGGCCAAACCATTGGGAAAGGTAGACCTATCCCAACGGTTTGGCCAAACCTTTGGGAAAAGTCCCTAAATATGCCACTTTTCCCAACAGTTTGGCCTAACCGTTGGGAAAGGTAGACCTATCCCAACAGTTTGGCCAAACCATTGGGAAAAGTGGCCCAAAAATTCAACATCCCCCCAGAATGAAAATCACAACCTAATACCTATACCAACGGTTGTTAAAACCGTTGGTATATACCTATACCAACAGTTTTAACAACCGTTGGTATAGGTACTTCCATTTTTTATCAGACCTTCATACCGAGAACATTATATAAATCAAAATTTAAAATATTTATGAGAATAAATATATATATTTATGTAATTATGATCACAAAAGTCATGTTAGGTTAGTGGTTGAGTCGTTCAATGATAAACGAGGGGTCCTGGGATCAAATCCCAGTGGATGTTTTATTTTTGGAATTTATATACCAACGGTTCCATTACCGTTGGTATAGATTTCATATTACCTATACCAATGGTTTTTGGAAAACCGTTGGTATAGGCCTATCCCAACGGCTTACTTGCCTACGGTTCTCCAAACCGTTGGTATATGCTATACCAACGGTTTGGAGGCCTATACCAATGGTTCCAAACTGTTGGTAAAGGTTAGTTTTCCAGTAGTGCTTAATCTAAAAATTATGTGATTTTTTCCATAACTCTTGTGTTAATGGATACATGTGTCATTCTATGTAATTATTAAACACTATCATAGGGTTATGTTTACTAATCTAGCACTTCCTAAATCTAGTTTTCAAGGATTCTATTTGTATTAATTTGATACCAACTATAGATACCTGGACACATTAACCCTTTAGTAGGTGTCTACTACCATTATATTATTATAAAATATAAATAAATACATCCTTAAGGACCGATCAGTTTTTTAGTCTTGGTAAACTACATATATACCTGAGTATTTTATTGCAAATAAATACACAAATTATAACAAATTTTTTTATGATATTAAAAATCCTCCATATAGTATATCCTTTCATGAATTTCTTATTAGTCTTCATAGAATCCAGGGGAAAAGAAAAAATTATGGGTGATCTCAAATGCTCAGTAAGGGTTTACTGAAGTGGAAGAAATAATAAATTAATGATAATAATCAATATAGAAAGGATAGTAACTGAAACACATGTCATTTAATTAATCTCATGTGAATATTATGGTAGGAATAATACATGATAAAATAATTTCATACAAATAATAACATGAGCATGAAACATTCCCAGGGATATTCCAAATAATTGAATGATCATATGGAATATCAGTAACTGAATTCATATTGATGGAATATTTAACGATTGATATCTAAAGCTTTATATCAAGGCTTCATGTTAGGAATTTAATATTCTCAAGGATTCATTCTATGAATATAATACTTTACAGTATTTTTTCCAAGAATCTTGAATTTTCAAGGCTTCAAGCTAAGAATCTTATACTGTCAAGGATTCATTCCAAGAATCTAATAAATTGGTATGGCCTAGATCAAAACCATATCTAGTTTTTCTTATGAATCATACTAATGCACCAATGGTTTTTAATGGCTACGAAGTATCACATATGAAATCCAATTCATTCCTTATATAAATGGGTTGAAACATAATCAGCATAAATATTTGTATTAATACTAGTATACAAAAAGTTAATATGTTCCCCCAATCATAAATCACCACAAGTAATATAGAAAATTATATCAAAATAGAACATCCATATTCAAACTAATCATCACCAATCTATATAAATAATTAGGAATGTATCGATAAAACATATTCTATTTGGATTAAGAATAAGGGTTGTAATCATTGATGAAATGAAATAATATCTTTAAACGCATTCTTGAGGAATATATTCTTTTTGGTGTCAAAAATTTTTCATATAACCATTTCATTGAAACAAAAATTAAAATACATAAATTATTTTATAAATGGTATAAATACCATTGATAAATCTAATTTTACTAGGTTAAATATATTTTTAAAAACTTTTTTAGAAATCATGGTTTTGGAAGAAAATAGGCCTCTAACTGAAGAGAGAAATAATGTGGGGATTTTTTAAAAAAATCTAAAGAAATTTGAGTACCATGGAGTGGAAGACTATTAATTTTATTTGATAAATATCATGAATATCAATATGGTAAAAAATGAAATTTTTTATTAAATAATGAAAGATTAATTTTCTTTTAATGTAAATTCAATTGTAATTAATCCCAAATAAAATTATATTCTAATGTACATCTGAAAAACAACCATAAAGTTATGGTGGGAATAATTCAATGAATATATTTTATTTTTATACTATTAATATAAATAAATTATTTGGAAAAGAAAAATTGGTAATAAATTTTTTTTACACACATAATCATATAATATTATTGATAATTAGGAAGTAATATAACTCAGTGAAAAGGAATTAAGTTATGAACTTTCTTTACCACTTGGTAACAATATGTTCAAGCAATATTGGAATAATACCCTATACCAATGGTTTGGAACTGTTGGTATAGGCCTCCAAACCATTGGTATAGCCTATACCAACGGTTTGGAGAATCGTTTCCAAGTAAGTTGTGGGGATAGGTCAATACCAATGGTTTTGAGAAAACCATTGGTATAAGTAATATGAAAATATATACCAATAGTTCTCAAAACCGTTGGTATATGTAATTCAAAAAATAATCATCCGGTTTGTTTTGAACTCAGCACATCCCGTTTGTGATTGAACGACCTAACCAATAACCTAACATACTTTTGTGAACATAATTTCATAAATATATATATATATATATATATATATATATTGTCATAAGTATTTTATATTTTGATTTATTAAATTTTCAATGTAAGAATATTCCATTAAAAATACATGTACCTATACCAATGGTTCTCAAAAGCATTGGTATAGACCTGTACCAGTGGTTTTGAGAACCATTGGTATAAGTTCATTGATTTTGGTATATATACCAATGGTTTTGGACAAACCGTTGGTATAGGGGGTACCTATACCAATGTTTTCGACAAACAGTTGGTATAGGTACCCCCTATACCAACAGTTTGTCCAAAATCAATTGTATAGGTCCATATAAGTGACCTATACCAACGGTTTTGGCCAAACCGTTGGTATAGGTCCCAATTAGAGAACTGTACCACCGGTTTTCCCAAAACCACTGGTATAGATCATATTTACAGTAGTGAAGTCACATTAAAATATATAGTTATAATTGAATATCAAAATAAGATTAGTAATGATTTATTCATGATGTTAAATGTTAAAGGGGAATTATATATACTACATAAAAAACTAGGTGCATAACTTTACAATAAGCCTCAATGAAATTAAATTGAGACGAAATCCCTTGTGACTTGGTGACATTCGAATTATAATCCCCATGATATAAATAACTTCAAATAAACTATAAATTAAATGAATATAAATTTATTAGATACATATAATATAATAGTTTCATTATATAAACAACAAAAAAATATTTATTGGTGAAAATGGTATATGCCTCATGAAAGAAAAATTGAGAGAAGAATTTGTTACCTTGTGTTTCCATTTGGGTTAATTCTATTTAACCTCATGTATATTGGTTTCTATCATGTTATTAAATTATGATAGAACTATATTTATATCCATGATATCATATATTGAACTTTTATGACATATTATAACCCATTCATTAATAATCATTCGTTATTTTCTTCTATTTGGGTGTAAATATCCTTATTTTTTCAGTATGTAATGACTTGTTATTTTTTTCATACATAGATCATGATTTCATAACCTATATAATATAAAATATAATGTAAACATATAATATATTCAGTATATACGTATTTATATTAATCCATAATATTTTTAGATAGGAAATTAAATATACCATTCATGGAGACAGTGGGATATATGTATACATCAATGTTCTTTCCATTTTATTGTTGTATTAAAAGAATGAATATTAAATTATAAAAAAAGTATTTTATAATTATAGTATCATATTTTTGTCATATATGTTACAAATTATTATTAAAACAATCCTTAATAAATTCCAATGAATCACATCATGTGGAGTAGGTGGTAGTCAACATGTCTACAAATGATGTTATCGTATTCCAACAAAATGGAAATCCTGAAGATATGTGTAATTTAAAAATTGAACAAGCATAAATAAATTAATAATGTCATATATATCATTTAAAAAATATAAATCCATCATTATTTCTTATCATAAAAGGTGATTATAAAAGAAAAATTGACATTGGTTCACACTACAGGAAATAGTGGATATCCCCATGCCCCTATTCCAATAGTTTTCTATAACAATTAAAATAAGTAATTATATATATTTTTATCAAAAAGGTTGTCTAAAAACTGTTGGGATATCCAAGGTTGTGCTAACGGTTTTTAAAAAACTATTGGCATAGCCCCCCCCCCTAAATTTCAAAAACCAAGTGCTCCCCCTCGAGCTCCCCTTCTCACGTATAGACTCCTATAGAACTGCTCCACTCCTTAAATCATGGTCCCTAGAAGCGTTTCCCCCATCATCCCATCTTGAGCCATAGATTCCAGCTCTATCATCGAGATCTAATCCAGATCCCATAGCAGCTTGTGCCCCTCCCCTCCTCCCATCCAGATCTAATCCTTATCACCTATAGTATCTTCATTTGACTATATTTCAAACCTACCAAGTGACAATTTTATTGATTTCATTTCAATATTCTTAATTATTAGATTAGTGGGTTTAAAATCATTGATGTAATATATGAAAAAAACATTACAATTTTATTTTAGATTTAAAATAGTATGTAGAATCTTATTTTTATGTGAATTTAAATTATTTTGATACTATAGTTTCATTTTGGATTTCTTATATTGGGTTAATGTTTATTTTGGTTAGTTTAGATCAATTTGGTTCAGTTTGGGTTTATTCTATTAAATTTTGGATTGGTTCATTATGGTATTTTCTGCTTTAGTTTTATTATTTTTAGTTTATTCCAAACCCTATATTTCATTTTTAAGTCAATATCAATGTTTTATTTGTTGTTAACATTCATTGAGATCTAATCAGTCATTTTCGTTATACTTATATTTTCTAAATTTGTTCATATTTTTGGAAACATATTGATTAGTTGATGTTAAAGGTGTAAATTTATCTGAATGTGAATCATCATATTTATGTGATTGACGAAACAATATATATATATATATATATATATTGTATTTTTTTCAAACAAAAATGAAAACCGCCACATTTTAGAAACTCAAACAGTTTGTATTATATAATATTATTAATCAATTTTACGTATTCCCAGTGACTACATGTTCTATGCTGATTTTTAACTATAAAAATATTATATAGTGAATATAGTAGTGTATTATTGTTGTAGTTTAATATTGATGGGCATTACATATCATTATGTACTATGTAATAAGTCGATTTGTTGTGTAAGAATATAAGTAACTCCTTTATATGATCATATAATATATTACAGTTAAAACAATTCTTCTTCATGCTATAAAGAGTAATGAATAATATAAATTTGAAATTGAAGAAGATAATTGATTATTTTTTCATAGTCATTCTATTTTAGGGATATGGAATAATGATTTTGGCTTTAAGAATGGTATTGATTTAATTTCCACCATATACATGAAAGTATTTGAAATAAAGAGTGAAATGTATTTTTTCATGTAAATAATGAAACATATAACAGTCAGTTAATAATGGTTATTGAGGTAATTGTATATAGAGTGAAACTTGTCTATGTCGATTAATAAAGAATACACAAAATAGATAAATATATACTTTTTATGGAAATTTTCATTGATGTTTAATATTAAGATTATAGTTGAACAATAATAAGATGGGATAAACCTGAAGCACCAATAAATAAATTTTCATAAAATAGTATAATCACAACTATCATGGAATAGTCATATAAAAATCAACCACAATAATCATGGGAACACTTGGGGTTCTAATAGAAAATCGTGGAAGGCATAAATATGATATTCAACTTATGGGAATATAATAAAATTTTACTATATAGACACTATTTTATCCTTCCTTTCCTAAATATGGTATGAAATCAACAAATCATAGTGTCAAACTCACTTGGTAAAACTATATATAGTGCAATCATAACTACTGAAATAATTTTTCCTATATTTATAAACATGATACCCATGGTTTCCCATGACACTAAAAAAGATGAGATATCAATATATCATAATATATACATATATATATATATATGGAGATATTCATCAGAGTTCCTCAACTATGATCACCATTCACAAAATTGTACCCTTTTCACTGAGAATATAAATATAATAATCAAGTCCCTTAATAGTGAAGATTTTATCAACATTACACAATATCAATATCTCATTACCCTTTATATAATAACATTATGGATCCCACTTCATGGGTGTACCTATTTCAGGAAATAAATTTTTATCATGTTTTATCACAGCCTTTATAACAAACTTAAGGAAACCATGTTATAAAACTATCTTTTTAACACCATACCATGAAAAAAATAATTCAATCACAACCAAGTTCATAAAACATAAAAATAACATCAATCATCTAAAATAATAAATCATATGCAATATTTTTTTGGAAAACCAAAACTCAACCATTGTTTTCAAATCATTCCATAAAAATATTAGTTACTCCTTTTAAATAGTTTTACCATCAATTCTATTCCATTGATTCTCAAATTTCCTTGAAAGAGATTCTTAGAAATTTCCATACACACTTTAATTTTATAATAAAACAGATAAGATATAATAAACTAATAATTCATGAAATATCAGTTAATTTAAGTGATATTTTTGAGAAAACTATATTCCGTTGGTATAGAATAAATATATATACATAACATAACCTTAAAATCATAAAATGTGTGGGATGAGAAAAATTAATCATTTATGGATTTAAGTTTAAAGTTATATTCATAGAAATACCAACATTAAATCATTGGACATGGAATACATAATGTAATTCCACCACTTATGGGAGAGTCACTAAGAAACCATTCAGAAGGTCTTTTATGCCTAGTCAATTTATTCACTAAATTACATTTAATTTACCTAACATCCCAATGTATTTATATTCCATAATAAAATTTTTAATAATTAAATCCTTGACCCTTGATGTATTTTTCACATTATGACTCATTGATATAATGGAATTAAGAACCAATGTTTAATATTTATTTTATTTTATTTTATATATATATATAGTATTTTTTTCCTTTTATAATATGATTCTCATATAGATTTGTGTGTCATTTATGAATTCATATAAATTTAACAGTTATTGTTTCCTATAATATATATTTAATTATACTTAAATATTATTTAATTTATTTAGAAAAGAAATATGACAAAAAAATTCATAATTGGTAGAATTTTGAGTTATGAAGCTGATCAAATTTCAAGTAATTTTCAAAACAATTTGGAGAGGTTTTTAGATTTTTCATTTAACAATGCTTCAGATAGTGGTCTCATACATTTCAAATGGTATAATTGTGTTTTAATACCTTGGTTGATCCATGAATATGTTAGATACCATATAACCAAATATGGTTTTCAAAAAAACACCTATGTGTGGTATCATAATTGGGATAAAGTGTAATATCAAAATGCTCATCTTCCAAATGAGAGTCCTAGATTGGTGAATTTTTAGATGATCGGTTTCATTTATTTTTCATCGTGATATGGAAGGGATATTGACCCAATAAGACATCTATATGAGGAAACATTATATATCTAATTATAATGATGATAATTACAGGATAAAAAATTGAATGATGCTTCCACAACTCCATTATATTAGAAATGTGGTAAAATGATGAAGTTGGAATTTTTAATCTTATTTTTTCTTGGGAAAACAATGTATGGGATTTCTAATACATCCACTAATTATAGTCGTACCTTTTTGAAAGATATTTTTCCAAATTATGAAAATATTACTTCAAACCACTATATAGAATGGAAGTTATTTGTGGAACATAGATTTTCAAAAAAAAATCCATACTTCCTAAAAGAGTGCGGCTTATTCTGGGAGGAAACTTCTGAATAGAATTTTTGTATAATATTTCGGACATCCTGATGGAAGCCAAAAGCTGATGTAACACCATCCCATGTGACACAAAAAAAGTAATTTTCAACTTCCAATTAATCCCCATAATCAGGAAACTTTTATTATATAATTAAATATCAACAAAAATGTGATGGCATGATACTGAGGGAAATAGGAATGATAATGAGTTGGTTAACCCAACATATGAATTTTCATGTAGAGATTTGATGCTCGGTATCCTGATATGGTAGCTAACATTCATAATGTGAGTATGGGTCTTTAATGTGATGGTTTTAAACTAGTTTGTCATATTATTACATTGCACATCATGTGGCTGATTTTTATACACATTTATAACCTCCCTCCATGGATGTGTTTGAAAAAAACCCTTTACTTTAATGAGTATACTCATATTTAGACCTTATGTTTCTGAAAATGATATAGATTTATACATTCATCCTTTAATAAAATAGTCGAAAATGATTTGGAATTTAGTTGTGCGCACATATGATGCATGTTCGAAAGACATATTTTTTATTTCGGTTGAGCTTATCTGGATGTAGAATGACTTTCTTTCATACGTAATGTTTTCTGAATGGAGAACAAAGGGTAAATTATCATGTCAAATTTGTATGAATAATACATGATCCTAAAGACTAAAATATCGTTATAGTTTCATTTTTATGATACATCGATGATTCATTCAAATGGACCATCCATATAGGAATAATAGTTGATGATTTTAAAATACCACGGTGACTGACAATCCACCTCTATGTATGTCTTGAATTTATGCGCTTAATGAATTAAAATATTAAATATTTCATTTAGGAAGGTTCATATGAAATCTATAAAGATGAATAATATTTCCACTGAAACTTATTATAATTAGAAGAAGAAGATTATATTTTATGAGTTTTCTTATTGGTCAAACAATTTATTATGTCATTAGTTAGAAGTAATACACATTGAAAAGAATATATATGAAATGTTTTTTAAAATCCATTTAACTATAATGTAAAATACAAAAGATGATTTACAATCTTGGAATGAGTATGTTGATTGGGTAATCTACCTATAATTGAATCATGTATGTACCAATGAAAATAAATCAAAAGTTCTATGTGATTTTATGTGAGGACACCTGTAGAAAAAGAAATCAATTTATGGTAGTACTAGAGATTACTAAATTTCATGATGGATATTTATGAAAAATATCAAAATCTTTCAATAGAAGATTTTTTAAGGTGAAATCTATGAAGACTGGTGAGTATCACATCCTTTTACATAATTTGATTCCAATAGAAACCTACCATCTTCTATCAAAAAATATAATGGTTTCAGTAATTTAGTTGTGCCTTTTTATTAGAGATCTTCTTTGCTAAGAAGTTTTCAAATTCATTCTTAAAAAAAATATTGGCAGACAAACCATTAATTTTTTTTGAGTTAGAGAAAATATTTCCTCCATCATTTTTCTCTTACAAGCTACATCTAATTATCCATATTCCAACTGAAATACTTCTTGAAGGAACTATTGATTTTCTTTGGATGTATCCTACTGAAAGAAACATGTTAAAATTTAAGTCTTAATGTCCTCAATAGAAATCATACTGAAGGTTATATCATCAAAGGTTACATTTCTCAAGAACTTATGGGTTTATGTTCAATGTAATTGTATGATATGGCTACAAGATAGAACAAAACCATGAGAAATAAAGAAGATTAGTATAAGAAAATTGAACCCAATTTTCCATCACTTCCCTTAATAGAGGTAATTCATAGATCATATATATTATCAAAATTAATCCTTGATGAGTGGGAGATGGCCCATCTCCCAGTTTTTTTTTAACTGTGATTTTTTTAATGACTAAATCAAGTAAGTAAATTGGTCATGTATATCGTAGTTCAACTTATGTAATTTTATATATTTGTTAATATATTTATTTTTTTGATAGGTAACATAACCAAATTATAAATAGAAATAACTATTCTTTATTATTGAGAATGAGATAGACTTTTTATAGAAAATTATTTTTTGATTGTTTGAAATGGATGGTAGAAATATTCCTATAATAAATTAATAAAATTAATATTTAATTATGTTCAATATTCATTTATATTTTTGTTATTGAGTTTTCTAACTAGCTTGGTCTCTGAGGAAATGAGAGAATTGTATTTTGGTCCTAATTTTGTGGTTCATGAATGAAAATAAATTATGATTAATGGGTATATATTTATTATTACTGAACAATAAAATGGACTTATAACAAAACATGATGGTGTTATAGTAACTACCAAAACATTCTATAATTCCAGTGCATCATATAGTAGACCTAGATTTGAAAATGTATCTTATTGTGAATTAATAAATAAGATAATAATATTTGATTATTAATCTCATAGTTGAGTTACCTTGATGAAATTCTAGTGGTTTGATTCAATAGTGAGAAATGGAACATTTAATGAAGGTTTTAGATTTTCATTTATTTACATGATTTTCACTCTCTCTATCGATGAACCATATGTATTAAAATTAATGGGGAAACAAGTTTTCATGTCAAATATCATCTTTGATCTGACTACATTGTAATTATTTAAGTAATCCCAATATATAGTTTTGATGATGGTGATGGTGGAATTGACACCATCCCCACTCCCATTGGCCCTGACCCATTTATTACTTATGATGACACAAATACTTCAATTGTCAAAGTTGATTGTAAACATTAAGTTATGATGGGAAATATATTGAATCATCTATCTTTTTTATCATTTATTTTGTTTTAACTTTAATTGGGCTATTGAGTTTGGTGCTATATAAACTTATTTACTATTGACTATAAATATTTTTAATCTAGCTAGACCTTGAAGTGCATTTTTGAAATTTACTAGTTGTAGTTTTCCTTGAGTTATATTTTATAATACTAAATTTAACTTAATTAAAACATACCAAACCAAAAAAGACTTCAAAAATTAAATTGTAAAAAAAAGATGAATTGAATTAGAAATATGAAACTAATTTATATGAAAATGAAAACCAATTAAAACATTGAAATAAAAAAATAGAAAAATTACCTAACTCAAAATATGAACCAACATACTGAAGACATGTAAAATGGATAAATAACCAAATTAATTGAAAAAAAATAAAAGATATGACCTAATAAAAATAAAAATGTACAAATTAAAAAATAAATTGACCAAAATAAACTAAATGACCTTAAAAAATTTAATTGAATCGAAATGAAAGTGTAATAAAACTATTTTATTCCCATGATAAATGTACTAATTTGAACATATTGTTTTTTCTATGAATTGAATTATGTTTTGATATTCATCCTAATAGATATAAAAATTTTTCTTATATTATTATGTATCATGTAATTGGTTTGACAAGTGATATTACTTAATTTAGTAATGCCTCATCTTACTTCTTGTTTTAGTTACACATTAGTTACGAATTACTAATTATTTCTATATTTTTTTTAAAATACATGACATGAAAGACATTAAGGTGTTGTTAAAAAAAAGAAGGTAGATAATATTTTCCAAATGATTGAGATGGGAATCTCTCCTATAGTGACAGTTAAAAGTGTTTTATTTAAAAAAATATTTATTTATAACATATAATGTCAGGATATTAATTTCTTTTTTCACATTTAATCAAGATCCACCAAAAAGGAAATGGTTATTCACTGGACATCCTAGTGGTTCTAGTTCTCCAGCTTGAGATTCAAGGGGGTGGTACTATAACTAGGAAATCTAGTCGGTGTACCTGATAACACCACATCCCTCCCCCTGAGATACCATCGACCACACTTTCTGATCTTGTAGTGTCATTAAAAAATTCATTATATTTAGGATTCTCATGTTTGTACCTCAATTTTCATAAAATCCTCCTCACCTCTCTTTCCTCTATCAGATTATGATTTCTACTCCACATCATTATTATGAATTTTCATAGTCATCTATTTCATTTTCTATTCCATTTACTTTCTTCTACATGGGATACTACATTCCTTCTTTTTCGACTCTGGCTCTGACACATTATGAGACTATGGAGCATACACCGGTACCCACTCCATTTATACAGTTTGATGTTCCTTTAATGACTAGATATCTAGTGATTCAAAATAATAAAACTACATCAGGTATATTTATATATCTCTAGTAAAAAATATTTACCATAATTTATTTTCATTATAAGATGTATTGATATAATATATTTTTTCTTATTTGACAGCTAGATCTTTTAATATGTGGTGTTGGTTTACACACATGCATGTGGTGTGGAACCACTTCACATAGTTGATGGTGGGGTACAATAAGAAAAAAATTGATTGTAAAAACCATACTGGAAAGTAATAATTATTTAGAGACACTTTTCAAATACTTTGACATCATTCCCTTCTGTCCACTATCTAAGCAACACCTGCCAAATGACCTAAAGGATAATTCTAGGGCACGAAAATGGTTAAATAATTTTATTGAATTTAATGTTATTTTATTATTAAATTTATATGCATTAATATTTTGGCACCAATTTTTTCATAATTTTCTTGATGGTGAGGTCGTGAGGGTAGAATGGATTAGGGAATTATGTATTCTCTAGAGAGGTTGTACTCATGCACTGTATAATGGCTGATGTCCTAAATATGGAAGGGGTTTAGAGGCTGCACCTGTCATGGATGAATTATAAGGACCTAGCCTTAAACATTACATAATCTTGAATTAAATGAATAATTCACATTGAGGATCTTTTCAGGTTTAGAGATTTAGAAAATTAGGCCATAACTATTACATTTACATCTAAAAAATTACAAGGTAGGCACTTCTACTGAGTTTCCATTTTTTTCATAAAATAAAAACAATTAAAAAAAGAGTCATTCCTAGTCCTATGTTTTAGACATCATAACTTTTCCTTGATCCCATCCTGGACTGTATTCATCTTTAGGTCCTGTGAAAAACATTTCAAAACATGGGAGGAGCAAAAAAAGCTCAGTAATGTTTATAAAACAAAGAAAGAAAACATTAGTTCATCATTTCATACATAACATAATCATGTTAACATACCTCAAAAAATCATAAAATTTATGAATAACACATATAAAATATAAATAATAAATGTAACTTGTGGCATTTATATCATACTTACATTGTAGCTATCACATCTATGTAGGGAGTTACATTTGGAATACCCATCACACTATATTCCATAAATCTCGTAGGATAAACATTCACGTTTAACTCTGCCACGTTACCCAATACTTTAGAGAGCTATCTCAAGCTCACCTGCCCTAGGTTTATCATAGAACCACCCGTATGCGTAACAATGCTGATGAATCATAACGTATTCATAACACATAAAAGAAACATAAAGGAAAGATAAATTTTCCGTATTTCAATCACAATATATCATTTAAGTATATTGACATAACAAATCCATTATCAAAACCATTTTCAATACAAAAATTCAAAAAATATTATATGGTATTTATTTACATTTTGAAAACATTACAGCTTGTTAAGGAAGCCAAAGATCAAATAATACTCACAGTGGTGGAAAGGTCCTTGTCACCCCGTACGTTAAAATAAACATTTATTTCTTCATTTAGTAAAATTCTACGTAGAAAAATATTCCCTTTGAATGAAACTAAAATTCAAAGGTGTTTATATGACTTATAAAAGAAAATAATGCATTAAAACAAAATATGCCTCAATGAATGGAGATTGAGATGAAGTCCCTTACCACATGTCAAACTTGACTCATTCACTCTTTAATATCCTAAATTATAAACTAAAGTCAATTTCTACTATCTTAATAACATTTTTCAATTTTATTATTCCTTTTATATCACTTATTACCATGTTATAAACATTATGTAATCATTTAAGTTAATAAAGTTCGTTTTGTCGAAAATTGGTAATTGAATCAAAAATGGACTTCTTATAATTACAAGTTGTTCACATTGTCAAAATATCATTATATACAGAATTATATTCATTATTTAGATATCATATATATCATATATATCTATAATATACCTGTATTTATAGTAGTATATAATATTTGGAGGTAATAAATGAAATGCACCGTTCATGGAGATGGTAAGCCAAATGTACGCATGAATGCTACTTTCATTTATATTTCTTATTTAATGGAATTAAAACATTATGATACCTAGGTATATTATATTTATAGTATAATATAATACATAATATCATTAACTACATCCTTTATACCACCCACATAAGGCATTAACGAGTCATATCACTTTCAGGGGGAAGTAGTCTGCACTTCCCCAAATGAAATTATCACGTTTACCCATAATGGAAAGCATAAAGGTATGATATAAAAGAAAAAAATAGAAGAATAAATAAAACATAAACATAATATATATATATCATATATAAATATGGTGTCATCTTAATGGCCACTATGAGAGGTGGTAGGAGATAATCAAACAATCATCATTTTGTGTGGCGTTAGTTTTCTATCCACAGAAACAGTATGTTATTTACCTATTACATGGAGGTGTGTGTATGTGTTGTTCGAATACTTATCATAACAACATCCTAGTATATTGCGGATACTTTTTTTGTTATAAAAGAAAGTAATAAAAATATTTTAGTGGTTGTATATATAAAATAAAAGAAAATAAGTTAAGAGAAATTGATACCATTAATTTGGGTAACTCCATTTGGTTTTCTCAAAAGGATTTCTTAAAGATCCTTATAACTAAGTTAAGAAATCTAGGAGGAGGATAGGTATCTTGAGAGATTATTTGGTAGGGTTTGGATTATTCAAGGGGCTTGAGAGGTGTGAGGAAGGAGTTAGAAGTTAGGGATTTTTATAAGTGGGAGGAGGGGTTATTTCGGAAAGTGTGAAAAATATTATTTTCTCATATAATGATATTCGGTTACTAAAGGTCCAAAAAATTAAAGTAGAATATAAGATGCCTAAAGATCGAAATAAATTCCTCCAATAAAAATTGTACAGGTTTTGGAAGTAATTTTAATATTTATTATCTTATTTATTTAAATCATTTATTAATGAGGTAAATACTTCATCATTATTGTGTCATCAATAACTTAATTTGTTTTGATTTCTAAAAATTATAAAACAAATACCATGATGTTGGAAATATTTTTATCTTTCCAATAAATATTTATAATCGAAATGATAACTTAAATAACCCCTTGTAAAAATTAATTTACTAAAAAAATTTGTTTATGTTATTTTTGTCTTTACATTAAATAATTTTATATAAAGTGTCATTATCACTCCCAAGTGGATACATGGGGTCCCAAAATACACCTAAATATGTCCATGGTCGTACATTACTCAAATAATAATGTTAGGAAAAGTGTTAAGGTAATTTTGTATTATTATAACATTCTTTTTACCTTGAATTACCCTATTTACCTTTAAGAGTAGTAAATAGAAGTCAAAAGTTATTATTCCCCAAAAATTATTTTCATCTTATTGAATCACATTTTACATACTAATAACAACCATGTATGCCTTATTTTTGAAATTCAATCCACATAAGTGGTAAAATTTCATGAAAATGTCAGTTTTTAACTACTACTTAGTGGTTTCACTATTCATCAAAAATTGAAGTTTTTCAGAAAAGTACTAGAAATTTAGCCTAATCTATATTTGATATTTCGAATTCAAAAATGATATCTATTTTACCAAATTTAAAACATATATGTTTAATTAATTAATTTAAAATTAATTCCCATTATTAAAACAAACAACGTGTTTTTAAGAAACAATAACTATTAAAAGATGGATACTTGTTTATGTCCAACTTCAATGTGAAATTAATTCCAATCAAAAAAATTGGATTAAATGGTAAAATAATAATATAATTACTCTTTTAAACCATTTAAAAAGATAATACAACCATATAAATAAATTAGATTAAAAGTCACTTTTGAATTAAAATATAGTATTTTTCACTATTAATAAGAAAATGAATTTTATCAGAAAAATATCAAAAATGTACCCAAAGTAAATTTTGATCTCCTGATTCTAAAGAAGAATTTCAATTAGAAAAATAAGAGTGACCAAAACTAGATTTAAATAGGGATCGCCATCAAAAGTCAGTAAATCGACCTTTTAAAGCATATTTGAGTATTTATGCTTCAAATTAGATTAATTAACTGTTTAAGCCTCTAACTTTTATTGGATAAATGTAAAAACATATAAAAAACATGTATAACTGTATTTTAGTTAGTTTTATTCATTCCCACCAATACAACGGCTAAGTTTTAACTATAATTTATAATAATATTATTGTATTTTTAGTGTGCAATGAAAGATTCCAAAGAAACTAGTTGTTGCGTATCGGGTACGCCATCAAACATAGCACCCCCTTTAAAGTAAAATTAATATTCAATTCACAAATATGAATAACTATGGAAAATGTCTTATTCTTTATTTACTTGGGATGTTATATCCTTCCCCCTTCTGGGGAATTACATCCTCGTAATTTTATTCACTTATCTAATAAATGGGGGTATTTATCCCTCATAGAATTTTCAGATTCCCATGTTCCCTATTCATCCATATGGCTTTTCCACAGAACCTTTTCCTGGTGAATTACCTTATTTTGTAACACTTTCTCTCTACGGTCAAAAATCTAGACTGGTTTTTCCTCATAAGAGAGATTCTCTTCCAACTGAACTACCTCTGAACATAAAACATGAGATGGATCTGGCATATACTTTATCAATGTTGAACCATGAAAAAAATTGTGTACCTAGAAAAAACTTGGAGTTAAATCCACTTTGTAAGAAACTGATCCAACATTCTCCAGGATTTCATAAGGTCCAATGATCCTTGGACTAAACTTTCCCATCTTACTAAAACGCATCACACTATTCTATGGAGAAACTTTGAGAAATACATGATCACCTACCTCAAAAGAAAGATCCTTCCTCTGATTATCCTCATAACTTTTCTGCGTACTCTGAGCTGTTATCATGGACTTCTGAATCAAATAAACCTTTTCTACCATCTCTTCTACCAATTCTGGTCCCATCAGCTTCCTTTCACCTACGTCATCCCAAAAATCTGGAGTTCGACAATGCATTCCATATAATTCCTCAAATGGAGCCATCTAAATACTGGAATGAAAACTATTATTATAAGAAAATTCAACCAAAGAAATATGTTAGTCCCAAATTCCCTGGTAATCTAGTGAACAAGCATGTAGAATATCTTCCAAGATCTGAATTGTTCGTTCTGACTGCCCATCTGATTGCGGATATAAAGCTGTACTAAAATTTAATTCATTACCCAATGACTTCTAAAGGCCTTTCCAAAAGTTAAAAGTAAACATGGGATCCTGATCAGATACAATGGAGAGAGGAACACCATGTAACATGACTATCTCTTTAACATAAAATCAATAAAGTTTATCTAGAGACAAAGTATCTCAAATACGAAGGAAATGATCAAATTTAGTCAATAGATCAACAATAACCCAGATTGCATTGTTACCTCGAGATGTCGTTGATAATCCCACAATGAAGTCCATTGATATATTTTCCTATTTCCACTCGGACGCCGGTAAATACTGAAGCATCCCTTTCAGTATCTGTTGCTCTAAATTAACATGTTGACATGTTAAACACTTTACAGTAAAATCAGAAATATCTTTTTTCATTCCATCCCACTAGTAATACTCACGAAGATCTCAGTACATCTTAGTACTGCTAGGATGAACTGAAAATGGAGAACTATGAGCTTCACATAACTTCCCATTCTTCAACTGTGAATCACAAGGCACACATAATCTATTCTCAAACCTCACAACACAATCATTATGAATGTTATATTCAGGGAACAAACCATTTTGAACCAACTATACTTTTTTATAACTGACTATCTTTGTTCTGCTCTTTCATAATTCTGTTTGATAGAGATGATTTCACTAGCACCTGAATCAAAACAAAATAATTTCCAACACCAAAAACTTTTATGCCAAAGTTCATCAAATCAAAAACTAAAGGATCTCGTTCCAAACGTATCATGGTTAATGAATCATTACTTTTTTGAATCAAATCATCAGCCACATTATTTTATTTTTCTGGATGGTAAAGTATCATGCAATCCAAATCCATTATTAACTACAACCATCACCTTGGTCTCGTGTTCAATTCTTTCTGAGTGAATATATACTTTAAACTTTTGTGTTCAATATCTATTTCACATTTTACTCCATACAAATTATGCCTCCATATTTTTAAAGCAAAAAAAACAATAGCTAATTCCAAATCCTGTGTAGGGTAATTTAACTCACGAGATTTCAACTTATGTGAAGCATAAGCAATTACCTAATCATTCAGCATAAGGATAAATCTAATTACTTTCAATGAAGCATCACTATAAATAACAAGCTCGCCATTTCTAGAAGGTAGTTCTAAAACTGTAGCATTCACCATTCTTCTTTTCAATTCCTGAAAACAATCATCACATTCTTTTGTCCGAACAAACTTAACACCTTTTCAATTTAACTTAATCAATGTACTAGATAACCATTCATACTTTTCAACAAACCTCTGGTAATAACCTTCCAAACCAAGAAAACTATAGATCTCAATTATATTTGTGGGTCTCATCCATTCTTCATCAACATTTGTTTTAGTGGGATCAACAGTTATGCCATCTTTTTAAACAATGTGACCAAGGAATGAAATTCGTTGTAACAAAAATTCACACTTTATGAACATCCCAAATAGTTTCCTTTCCTTTATGGTTTGAAAGAAAACCCTTAAATTACTATCATTCTCCTCTTTAGTTTCAGAATAAATCAAGATATCATTAATAAACACAACCAAAAACTTATCCAAGAACTCATGGAAAATTATATTCATAAGATTCATTAATACAGCAGGTGCATTGGTTAAACCAAAAGGAATAAGTACAAATTCATAATGACCATATCCTATATGAAATAAGGTCTTCATAATGTCTACATCATTTACTTTCAAATAATGGTACCCCGACCTCAAATCAATATTCAAAAAATACTAAGCTCCCTAGAGCTGATCCAACAAATCATCGATATGAGGCAAAGGATAGTTGTTCTTAATAGTGATGTTATTCATTGCTCTATAATCAATGAAAAGTCTCATTGAACCATATTTATTTTTAATAAACAAGATAAGAGCACCCCATGGTGATGAGCTAGGTTAAATGAAACCTTTATCGAATAATTCCTGTAATTTATTCTTCACCTCTAAAAGATCAATTTGATCCATTTGATAAGGGGGTTTTGAAATAGGATTAGCATAAGGAACTAAGTAAATAATAAATTCAACTTCCCCATCAGGTATAATACTAGGCAACACATTAGAAAAAACATCAAGGTACTCATTTACCACTGGAACATCATTAATAAGAATAGTTCCTTCATTTTTGACAATATGTGGAAGGTAACATTCATTTCCATCATTTTCTAGTTTCTCAACTTCCAAATATGTTATCAAAATAAAGGGTTCATTCTGTACACAATCTAAAAATATTTCGGAAAAGAAACATCATTGTCTCTACAATCAATCTTAGCATGATAAATAGAAATCCAATCCATACCCAAAATAACATCAAACTCTACTAGAGGAAAAATAATAAGGTTTGCAGGTAGATTCTTTCCACACACAAGGATAGGAAGGTTCTTATAATTTCTTTTTGTTTTAACATTTCCTCCAAGTGTTTTTACCATAAGTTAAGGATTTATATCTTGATATGGAATTCCCAATTTACTATAAAACTTCTCAGAAATGAAAGAGTGTGTAGACCCTGAATTAAACAACACAATGGCATAATCTGAACAAATAAACAGCATACCTAATACTAATTCATTTGATGTCCCAACATATGCTGAAGTAGTTGAAAAGGAATTTACCACCACTTTCTTCTTGTAGTCTAATTGTTTTCCATCAATTAAGTTCTACGTTGGACACTCATTTTAATAATGACCCATTACATTTCACTTAAAACATTTTACTGACTATAAATCATATTTTGTCTTACCATTACCTAGCTCTTTTTCAGTGCATTTATGAGCCTTATGTCCCATTTTATCACATTGGTAGAACTTACCAAAATTGAAAAGACATTCCCCAGCAGGCTTTTTACCACAATTTTCAAAAACTGTAATCTTACATTTCTTACCATCAAACTTTTTTTAAGAGTTCATCCCTTTCGTCTGCCACCTCGACCTCATATTATGTTGTTTTTCAAAGAACACATTATCATCAAAAAACTCCATTTCCACATTCTCCAAATAAAAAACATGTTTTTCTTAATTTTTAAACTCACATGAATCTAAATACCTTCGATACTTCTGCGTTAATCCTGAGTAAAAATGGTTGATTTTACTATCAAGATCTCGTATGAAATTTGGAGCATACCTTGCCAGTCGAGTGAAATTTTCTTCATAAGTAGCCACTGAGTCATCCTCCTACCTCAATTATAGGAATTGTTTTTCCATCCTAAGATGAACCACCTAAGGAAAATATTTCTCAAGAAACATACCTTTGAATTCATCCCAATCAAGAGCATCAGTCTTCTCACTGTCCCTGGTATTTTTCACCATCGACCACCACTGACCATCTTCACCTTGAAAATAGTAAATATCGAGACAAACCTTTTGATGTTATGAACCCCCCCATGACATCAAAAAAAATTCAATTGCTTTAATCAACCCTTCTTCTTGGATAGGGTCAGATGATCCTCTAAATGATGGGAGATGTTGCAATATTAAATGCTCCACTACTAACATGTTCCTCTGTGGTTGATCTGGCTGATCTCGTGCATGTATACCACCCCCATTTATAGCCTGAGTCAATTATTTCATCACTAAAATAAATTGTTCAGTTCCGATTCTGACCACCTCAGGTTTCTTATTTGGAAGTTTGATTTCCTCTTGATTTTATCCCAATATATCTGCCTTATTTCCTCTGCAAAAAACCATTCTAAACACAGAAATATCTTAGGTGAAGCAACATTGTAATGTTTAAATGATATAACATTTCAATATAATGTAATTTATGGATATGAATTTAACAATACCCTAACTCATAAATTTATCTAAAACGGCCTCTAATACCAATTATAAGTACGCATCCTTAAACATTACATAATCTTTAATTAAATGAATAATTCAATTGAGGATATTTTCAAGTTTAAAGTTTTAGAAAATTAGACCATAACTATTACATTACATCTCAAATATTACAAGGTAGAAACTTCTACTCAGTTTCCATTTTTTTCATAAAATAAAAACTCTTTAAAAAAATTGTCATGTCTAGTCCTATGTTTAAGACAGCATGTCTTTTCATTGATCACATCCTTGACCCTATTCATCTTTAGGTCCTATGAAAAACATTTCAAAACATTAGAGGAGTAAAAAAAGCTCAATAAGGGTTAAAAAACAAAGAAAGAAAACATTATTTCATCATTTCATACATAACAGAAACTCTTTAACATGCCTCATGAAATCATAAGACTTATGAATAACACATAGAAAATATAAATCATAAAGTTGGCATGTGGAATTCATATCATACTTACATTGTATCTATCATATCTACATAGCGAGTTAAATTTGGAATACCCATCACAGTATATTCTCTAAATCTCTTAGTTGAAACATTCAAATTTACCTCTATCACGTTACAGAATGCATTGGAGAGTTATCTCAGGCTCACTCACCCTAGTTTTATCATGGATCCACCCGTATACATAACAATGCCCATGAATCATAACATATTCGTAACAAATAAAAGAAACATATTGTAAAGATAACATTTACACATTTCAATAAAAATATATCATTTAAATATATTGACATAACAAATCCATTATCAAAACCATATTTAATACCAAAATATGTAAAAGAGTACATGGTATTTATTTACCTTTTAAAAAAATTGTGTCTTGTTAATCCAAAGATCAAATAATACTCGTGACAGCGGAAAGGTCGTTGTCACCACGTACATTAAAATAAAAATTATTTTTTGTCGTTTAGGAGAATGCTTCGTAGAAAAAGAATACCTTTGAATGAAATGAAAATTCAAAGTAGTTTTTACAGTGTATAAAATAAAATCATGTATTAAAACAAAATATGCCTCAATGAAAGGAGATCGAGATGAAGTCCCATACATCGTGTCCGAATTGACTCGTTCATTCTTTAATCATCTGAATAATAAACTAAAGTTAATTTCTACTTGATTAAGTTAATTTTTCAATTTTATTATTCCTTTTATATCACTTATTATCATTTTATAAACATTATGTAATCATTTAAGTTAATAACGTTTATTTTGTAAATATTTAGTACTTGAGTCAAAAACGGACTTCTTATAATTACATGTTATTCATAGGGTCAAAATATCTTTATATCCAAAGATATATTCATGATTTAGATATCATATATACCATATATATTCAGTATATACATGTATTTATAATAGTACATAACATTTGAAGGTAATAAATGAAATGTACCGTTCATGGAGATTGTAAGTTGTACATACGCATGAACACTAATTTTATTTCTATTTCTTATTTTAATGGAATTAAAACATAATGATATATAGGTATATTATAATTCCTATATAATATAATATATAAAATCATTAACACAATCCTTTATATGTCCCATATATGGCATTAACGAGTCATATCACTTTGAGGGGCGGTAGTCCGCACTTCCTCAAATGAAATTATCGTGTTTACCCATTATAGAAACCATAAAGGTATGATATAAAAGAATAATAAAAAAGAATAAATTAAAAATCAACATAATATATATCATATATAAATATAGTGTCACCTTACTGGCCACCATGAGAGGTGGTAAGAGATAATTGAACAATCATCGTTTCGTGAGGCGTTAGTTTCCCATCCACAGAAACAGTATGTTCTTCACCCATTAGATTGATGTGTGCGTAAGTGTAGTTCAAATACATCACATGAAAACATACTAGAATATTTAGGATATTTGTGTTGTTATAAAATAATGTAATAAAAATAGTTTAGGGGTTTTAGAAGTAAAAGGATAGAAAAAACGTTAAGAGGAATTGTTACCTTTAATAAGGGTAACTCCCTTTGGTATGAACCAAAAGGACTTCTTGAAGTGCATTATTCTTAATTTAAGGCTTCTAGGAGGAGTAAATGGAAATTTAGAGATTATTTCGGCTGGGTTTGGATGAGACAATGGGCTTGAGAGGTGTGTGGAATGATTTAGAAGTGAGATCTTTTTATAAGGGGAAGAAGGGGCTCTTTAAGAAAGTGTGAAATTATTATTTTCTTATATAGTGATATTCTGTTTCTAAAGGTCCCAAACTAATTAAAGTAGAAGGTAAGAAGACTCATGTTTGAAATAAATTCAACTAATAAGAATTGAACAGGTTTTGGATGTTATTGTAATATTAATGATCTTATTTATTTAAATCATTTATTAATGAGGTAAATATTGCATCATTATTCTGTCATAAATAACATAATTTATTTGATGTATAAAATTTTTGAAAAAAATAACATGATGTTGTAAATAATTTTTTCTATCCAATTTATATTTATAGTCTAAATGATAACTTATATAACCACTTGTAAAAATTAATTTACTTAAAGATATTCGGTTGTGTCATTTTTGTCTTTACTTTAAATTAATTAATATGAAGTGTCATTATCAATCCCATGTGGCTCCATGGGGTCCCAAAGCCGACCCAAAGATCACCATGGTCGTAAATGTCTCAACCAATAAGGCTATAAAATGTTTTAATATAATTATGTATTATTATAATATATTTTTTACCTTGAATTACCCTATTTACCTTTAATTGTGATAAAAAAAGTCAAAAGTTACTATTCATCCAATATTATTTTCATCTTATTGAACCACATTTTACAGAATAATATCATCCATGTATGTCGTATTGTTTATATTCAATCCACAAAATCGGTAAAATTTAATGAAAATGTAAGTTTTTAACTACTAAGTAGTTTCACTATTCATCAAAAACTGATGTTTATTAGAAAACTACCAAAAATTCAGCCTAAGATTTATTTGATATTCCAAATTCAAAAATGATGTATATTTTACCAAATTCAAAGCAAAGAAGTTGGATTAATTAATTTAAAATTAATTCCCGTTATCAAAACAAATAGCGTGTTTTTAAGAAACAGTGACTATCAAAAGATTGATACTTGTTTATGTCTAATTTCAATGTGAAATTAATTCCAATCACCAAAATTGGATTAAATGGTAAAAACATAACATAATTGGACTTTAAAACCAATTAAAAATATAATCTAACTATATAAATAAATTATTTTAAAATTCACTTTTTAATTAAAATACTGTATTTTTCACTATTCGTAAAAAATGAATTTTGTCAAAAAATACCAAAAAATTACACAAAGTAAATTTTGATGTCCCAATTATAAAAGAAGAATTTTATTTGGCCAAATAAAACATATAAAAATGACCAAAACTAGATTTAAATATGGTTCGCCATCAAAAGGCGGTAAATCGACCATTAAAAGAATATTAGTGTATTTATGCTTAATATTAGATTAATTCACATTTTAATCCTCTAAATTTTATTTGATAAATGTAAAAACATTTAACAAACACGTATAATCATATTTTAGTTAGTTTTATTCATTCCCACCAATACAATGGCAAGTAATTAACAATAACTTGAAATAATACTCTTATATTATTAGTGTGTAATGAAAGATTTTAAAAAAACTCGTTGTTGCGTATCGGGTAATCCAACAAACATAGAAACCCCTTTAAAGTAAAATTACTTTTTAATTTTTAAATATGAATAATTATGGAAAATTTCTTATTTTTTATTTACCTGAGATGTTACATGACTGTCCCATAGAATATCATTGGGAAATGATTACTCACTAGAAGAGTACTGAGTTAACAGTATTAATCAAATATGTGGTTTTTAAATAAATATTACCATGTTTTTCATTAATACATAGTTTTTTATTATTAAAAAAATAGGAATCATCAGGAAAAAACTAAAAAATGAGTATTCTATAACAAACCACCACACAATAGGGTAGACTATGATGTTAGACCATGGGAGGAATATGGTATGACACTCATCTATTTAAATGTAATTAATTTTTTATATCTCATAAAAATATGGGGGTTAATCAGATTACAAAATCCCTTTCTAAAATATTATTTAAACAATTTGATTTGATCTTTCTTTGAGAATTGAATAATAAGTTTAATCTTTTATTCCTTCATGATACGGATAGAATTCTTGTACCTCATATTTTTTAGTTTACATTTTTCCTTGGCCTTTGGGAGTTATTACCTCAAGTTTTACTTCCCTAAGAATGGTGATAATAAACATGATGATAAATATGAAATTCCTAATGATATGAACAATCCCATATAAAATGAATCAAATATAAATATCTTAAACCAAACTAAACCTTGCCAAATTGAGTCAAATAAATAAACTCAACCTAACGTTACCCAAACTAAAGGAATTTAAACTAAAATTGTAACACCCCAAGCTTCTACGGTACGCTTCTCTTTGAATAATGTGATAGTGTGTGTTGTACGCAACACCGAGTTCTAACACACCATAACCAATCAAACTAGCCGTTATGAATAGTAATACCTTCTTTTTGAAATTATATATATTTTATATTTCAAAATGGACTTCATTTTTGGATTCTTAATATCGAATTTAGCCTAAGGTGAAATTTTGGTACTTTTCGGATAACTTAAATATTTTGATGAATAGTGAAAATTACTAAATTTTAATTAAAAACAACTTTTTTAATCAAAATAATTAATAGTTATAAATTATGAATTTGAGTGGTTTTAAAGTATATTTAGAATATATTTTTACCATTTAATATAATTTTGGTCATTGGACATAATTTTACAATTAAATCGGACATAAACAAGTGCCAATCTTTTGATAGTTATTATCTCTTAAAAACACGTTTTTTGTTTTAAAAACGGGAATTAATTTTAAATTAATTTCTGCCACTTCTTTGTTTTGAATTTTGAAAAATGGATTCCATATTTGGAATCAGTATGTTCAAATTGTGTAAATAGGTAACTTTTATTTTTAGAAATTTTGAATAATTACTTCGGTAAATATTTTATTTACCATGGTTAAGGGTAAATCCGGTAAATAAGGGTTAAACAATAATATTAAAATAATACAAAATTACAATAAAACGTGTCCTAACCTTATTGGTTGATACATGTTCGACCATAGGCATCTTTTTGTCGATTTTGAGACCCCATGGTGTCACTTGTAGGTTATAGGGACACTTAATTTTAATTAAGTTAAAATGAATGCAAAAATGACACAAGCATATATCTTATAGAAAAACAATTTTTAGATAGGGTTATATATGTTGTATTTTAAACTATAAATATTCATTAGAAATATAAACAGATTTCCTACATAATGATATTTTATTTATAATTTTTAGATATTAAATAATTTAATTTATTTATGACACAATGATGATGCAGTAATTCCCATAATAGTAAAAATTTAAAATAATTGATATTATAAATACCCAAATAAATATTATATGAGACATTTAATGAATTAAAATAATTTTCTAGGATACTATGACTTATTAGGATTGATTTAATTAACTTTTTTCGAAGTAATAATTCTGTTATGAGTTTTACAAAAATCAACTATTGAATAGTGTCAAAATTGACATAAAAGAGTTTTTAAAACAAGTATTATATTATTAATTGATATTAAATTCCTAAAAATCTGAGGTTCGGCCAAAGACTTATATAATTATAGTTTTATCATTAATGGACCACTTGGGGGTCACTTGGATGTATATGGTAAGTTTATTAACCATATAATATAAAAATACAAAGAGACATAGTAAAAGTGAAACTAATTAACTTAGAGTTAATACATAAAGATAAGGTTAATATAGTAACCCAAACCAGCCTAAATTCTATTGGTTGAGTTTTTTTCGACCTATCCCCACCTTAAAATTTAAATAATAAACTTTGGAGCCATTAGAAACCGAATATTAATTCATTATAAATTAATATTTCTAGCTTTTCCAAAGGTGCCCCTCACCCCTCTTATAAAAGGGCACTCCTCCTTCTCATTTCTTCACACCTTCAAAGCCTTTTGGTTCAGCTAGAATCTGCCCAAATACTCTCTAAACTTCCCTCACTACAACCTAGAGGCCATAGTTTTATCAGAAAGCCAACCTAAAGAGCCCTTTTGATCAAATCAAAAGGAAGAACCCGAAGAAGAGGTAATGATTTCACCACCCTTTTCCAAGTTCCTTTCTTCTTCCACTTCTTATTTATTTATTATTACCATTCTAAAATAATAAATCCAATATCATATATATACTATGATGTTATTATAAATATGGTACACCCATATTCAGTATTCTATCCACCCTTTGAATAACATGTCACCATACGTGCGTACGTACGGCTTACCGTATCCACGTCGTGGTGTAATTGTTATTCAATATATTATTATTTGGATGGGTATAATAATGATGTGTAACTCATGTAAATAATAAATATAACATGTTAATGATTATATATATATAATATACCATCCATTTATATATTATTTTAATATCACAAAAATGATATTGTCGCTAGTGCGTACGTACGGACTACCGTCTCCACGAACGCGATGAGATTCATTCTCCATCGTATCCATTCAAGTATAATTCTCATTTGATGATTAATAATAGTATCTAAGGACTTGATATCATTCTGTATATGATTAAGATACAACATATCCATTACAAACATGGCTTACGTAACAAAACATATAAAAGAAAACGAGTAAGTTAACACCCGAAACAAGGATAATACTAAGATATTATTAACAAATCAATGTTAAAAGATCATATATGATATCATATTAATGTATATGATTCTTGTATAATTTAATAACAATTATATCACCATTATACAGGAGGTTAAACTACCACAACCAAGGAAAAGTACAAGTTAAGGTTTTATTTCGCAATCTCTTCATTATCCGAGGTTGTTTATATGTAATAATCTACTGGGATCTCTTTATCATCCACATCCATGTTTCTTAAAAATTTATTTCAAAACATTTTTACTATTTACAAGAATATGGGTTAAAGTCATATATACCCTTGTTTGACTTTTATAAGAGGTTTATAAAGGAATATTTCCATCATTTTCCAAACAAGGTGCTTTTAACCTTTTCGACAGAATTAAGGTAAGAATGTTTTTTTTAACTTATACGGCGGGTGTGGCTATTTTCCGCCGTTATAAAATCATCTAAGCTTCCCTTACAAGCTTATAATAATACTTTCAAAGAAAATGTTTCATTTCATATGACTCTTAAATGATTTCAAAATAAAAATAGATATTTCTCTAAAAAGAGTTTTGATTTCATCTATGTCAACATCTTTTGATGGATTTTAAGCTTATTTGGAGATGATTTATTATGAAACAAAACTTCCATATTGTATTTAAGGTTTTTTGATATGTTTAACTATGTATATGTTATTTTCATGGTTTATGGATGAAGTATTTACATTTTTTATGCTAGTTTTAATACGAATTTTTATGTTATATTTAAACCTTTTCATATGGGAATGCATTGGACTTAATATGTGACGAGTGGAGCCCGCTATAGCTCCTCGATGCATCGGTAGGTCTCATGAGACAAACTAGTGTCTTGGAACAAGGCCTTGGAAAAATATTATTTGTAGTCTTGGCATGAGGCCTTGGCTATGTGGTTATGATAGTCTGGCATTATGCATTCCATCATTATGAAAGTGGTTATTGATATTGCATGTGATTATTCGATTAGTAGAATATCCATGTGAATAAGTAAATGGCATTATTTCATTTTACTTTTTCCATACAATGTTGAAGTTCAAGTTTAAAAGGCTTTTGTTTTAGTAATGCATTGCCTTAAATGTTTATGCTTATTTTTGAAAGTTTCCGCTATATTGTTATCCTTACTGGGCATTTGAGCTCACCCCTTTTCTATGTTTTATTTTTCCCAGGATGTGAAGAAGTAAGTTATGAAAGACCTGCATGGATTTTATGTGGGGATATGAGTGTTAAATATGGATACTATATTGTTGTAGTAGTTTTTCACATTATGATGTAATGTAAAACTTTATGAATATATCTAGTGTTTTCAAGGCTACTAAACCAATCGGTCTTTCGAGATTTGATCTTTCTTGTGATCATGCCAATGTTATGTAATAATGCACTGACTCTGGGTAACTGGGGTCGGGGCATTACAGTTGGTATCAGAGGAAGTTTAGTACAAACCTTGGAAGCTAGATTTAGATAAACTCTGATAAGAGCATGTAGACCTAAGATGAACTTTGAGGATTAGTATAGAAGAACTTCCTAGAATTTTGTTATTGTAGAGATTGTGTGAGTTTTCCGAGCAATACATACCTGTCTTGAAACGAGCAGGTAGTGGTGGCTCTAGCACAAATGTACCTAGGGGTAAAACCCAAAAACACCGCTTTGAGCTAGACTCGAACGGGAACTGGTGCACGACAACGGGCCTTCCTGCACTCTTGGTTACAACACTCCCAGGGGATATGCTTTGGATAACTCTCATTTTCTTTACAAATCATTATGAAGGGTTTATGAGTATATACTTCCTCAAAGAAAACATTTTTATTATTATGGATTATATCCATAAATAGTTTAATTTATGTTAAGTGTTTTATAAGTATGGGATTATGTATTTTGATTCGTAAACTGATCTAGTTTATTCCATTGTTTATAAATGGCACCTAGTGGAAGAAATGGAAACTGTATCAATGCACGCACTCCATGTAGGGAATGCCCTCATGCTCAAGATAATTATAGTGGAGATGGTGATGCAACTGGTGCCGATTAGCTAATCTTCATACTGGGACAACTCACTCAGGTTATGAATAATAACCTTACCCGTATGGAGCACCCTGATCTGTAGCGTGGAGGATCAATGTTAGATCGATTCATGAGGCAACAACCACAAATGTTCAATGGGAGTACAAATCCCTTAGTATCTGAGCAATGGATATTTTCCCTAGAGAAAATATTTCAGGCTATGGGGAGTAGTGAAAGGGAAAAAGTTATCATGGTAGTTTACCGCCTCACTGGAGATGCTGATCAATGGTGGTCATTGATTCAAAATATGAAGGAAGATGATGAAGTATCAAATATGGGATGGAGGTAGTTCAAAGATCTATTTTTAGAAAAATACTTTCCTCGCGACCATCAAGCAGATATGGAAAGGCAATTTCTGAGTCTGAGGCAGAAGGAGGATGAGAATGTCACAAAGTATGAGGCTAACTTTACATGGTTAGCAAGGTATGCTGGTGATTATATACGTAACCCAAGAAGTAAGATTGATCGTTTCTTTTATGGGTTAAAACCATTTCTCCATCGAGCATTAGTTTCACAATCCTTTTCATCGTACGAAGACATTGTCTCTTGTGCTATCTAGACCGAAAAGGAATTCTCTAAGTCTTATGACTTTAAAGAAAAGCAAGAGAAGAAGAGGCCTGCTGATCAATCTGGGAATGGAAATAAGGGGATGAAAGTAAAGGTTGAATATCCATCTTGTGGTAAATGTGGGAAGAAACACCCCGGTACATGCTTGAAGGGAATGGGCGTCTATTACAAATTTGGTGAAAAAGGCCACCAAGCTCGTGATTGAAAAGGGAAGAAGGAAGCTACCAATGTTCAGTGCTATAATTGTAGGGAGATGGTTCATTATGCAAATGAATGTCCTAAGCGTCAAGAGAACTTATCTTAGAAAAGGCCAAGGGATCAAGGCCAGGCTTATGCTATCACTACTGCTGAGGTAGAAGCTCTAAAAGACGTGGTGGCAGGTAATTTAATGGTTTCCTCAAGTTTAGCAAATGCATTATTTGATTCTAGATCATTACATTGTTTCATATCTTCCCAGTTTTCTAAAAAAATTAGATATTTCCAATTTAATTTAACAAGGGAGTTTTCAGTTAAAACTCTTAAGGGAAGTATCATTGCAACAAAGTTTTGTGAATCAGTCCCCATTAGATCACATAAATGTTCTTTATCTGCTGATCTCATCATCATACCTATGATTGAGTTTGATATAATCCTCGGTATGGACTGGCTTTCGGACTATGATGTGAAGATTTATTGTAAGAATAAAGAGGTTAATATTCTTGATGATAATGATAAGGAACACCTAATCATTAGAGCAGAATCGTCACCACCTAATTCTTATTTAGATCCACCCCTAGTAGTCAACTAAATTCAATTATTGGGGAGGAAGAGAATGAAATAACTGTTGGTGAGGAAAGGAATGTTCAAATAGAGTATGTACCTGCTGTGAAAGAATTTTTAGATGTATTTCTCGAATATTTACCTGGACATCCTTCAGAACGAGAAGTTGAGTTTTCCACTGATTTAATTCCAGGATCAAGGCCTATATCGAAGACCCCTTATAGAATGGCCACTATAGAATTAGTTGAGCTAAAGAAACAACTAGAGGAATTGAGTAATAAGGGATTTATTCACCCTAGTGTTTCTCCATGGGGAGCCCATGTTCTTTTTGTTAAAAAGAAAGATGGATCTATGACATTATGTATTGACTACAGGGAGATCAATGAAATAACGATAAAGAATAAGTATCCCCTACCTCGCATTGATGATTTACTTGACCAACTGCATGGAGCTCAATACTTTTCAAAGATTGAACTTCGATCTGGATACCATCAGTTGTGTGTGAAGAAGGAAGACATTCTGAAGACAGCATTTCGAACCAGGTACGGGCATTACGAGTTTACTGTAATGCCTTTTGGATTGACTAATACACCCTCTGTATTCATGGATCTGATGAATAGAGTTTTCAAAGAGTATCTTGATGAATTTGTGGTGGTATTTATTGATGATATCTTGGTATAATCGAAAAGCTATGAAGATCATGAAAATCACTTGCACATTATCCTGAAGACTCTAAGAAGACATGAATTATATGGGAAGTTTAGCAAGTGTGAATTCTGGCTTTATGAGATTTCTTTTCTTGGCCATATTGTCTCTAAAGATGGAATCTATGTTGATCCTTCTAATACCAAGGCGATCCAAGAATGTACAGCACCTACGAGTATAACTGAGGTACATAGTTTTATTGGTTTGGCAGGTTATTATTGACGTTTCGTCCAGAATTTTGCCCGATTGGTAACCCATTAATAAAGATCACACGTAAAGGGATTAAATTTGTTTGGACAAAAGAGTGTGAAGAATGTTTTGAAGAACTGAAGAGAAGATTAGTCAATGCTATTATATTGACTCTACCATCGGGGAATGATGGGTTCGTTATTTATAGTGATGCATCGAAGAAAGGACTTGGTTGTGTCCTTATGCAGAATGATAGAGTTATTGCCTATGCATCACGACAGTTGAAAATTCATGAACAAAACTATCCTACTCATGATCTCGAGTTAGCAGCTGTGATCTTTGCTTTGAAGATATGGAGGCACTACCTCTATGGTGAAAAATGTGAGATTTATACTGACCACAAGAGTTTGAAGTATATTTTATCACAAAAAGAACTCAACATGAGGCAAAGGAGATGGCTTGAATTACTCAAGGATTATGATTGTACGATACACTACCACCCGGGAAAATAAAACAAGGTGGTAGATGCTTTGAGCAGAAAAGACCATGGAGTTTTGAACGTTATGAGAGTTGGAAGGGATCCAATTTTGATGGATCTAGTGAAGATGGACATGGGAATAACTAGGGAATGTGAAACATCAATGCTTTTTCAAATGGTTTCAAAACCATCTTTACTTGAAAGGATTAAGAGTTCTTAGACCGATGATGAATAATTTCAAAAGAATATTAAAGTTGTGAATGATGGCAGACTGAGAGACTTTGTGTATGAAGATGGAATTTTGAAATTTGGGAAGAGACTTTGTATTCCCGATATACCTAATCTAAAAAGGGAATTGCTGGATGATGCTCATAGTTCCAATTTCTCTATACACCCTGGGACCACAAAAATGTATAGAGATTTGAGGGAACATTTTTGGTGGGACAACATGAAGAGGGAGATAGCTGATTTTGTGTCAAGATGTATGGTTTTTCAACAAGTGAAAGATGTAAGGCAATAGCCTGGAGGAGTCATGCGACCTCTTCCCATACTAGAGTGGAAAAGGGACCATATTACGATGGACTTTTTCATGGGGCTACCGAAGACTCCTAGAAGGAATGATGCAATATGGGTTATTATTGATCATCTCAGCAAGTCAGCACATTTTCTTGATATAAGAGAAGATCTACCCCTGGAACGTCTAGAAAGACTATATATTAATGAAGTTGTGAGACTTCATGGAGTACCCCTATCGATTTTTTCTGATCGTGATCCCCGTTTTACTTCAAGATTCTGGAAAAGTCTTCAGAAATCCCTGGATACTGAACTTCATTTGAGCACTGCTTACCACCCTCAGACAGACGGACAATCATAATGGACTATTCAAACCTTAGAAGACATGTTGAGATCTTGCTCACTTGACTTTTAGGGTATGTGGGATCAATATTTACCTCTGGTAGAATTTTCCTATAACAATAGCTTCCATTCGAGTATTCAAATGGCACCATATGAAGCGTTATACAAAAAAATATGTCTTACACCAACCTGTTGGGATGACGTTGGTGAAATAAAACTTGTAGGCCCATAACTGGTGGAGGAAATGGTGGAAAAGGTGAAGGTAATCAAAAATCACATCAAAGGAGCTCAAAGTAGGCAGAAGAGCTATGCCGATAATCGAAGGAAGGATTTGGAATTTCAAGTCGGTGATCATGTTTTCCTAAAGGTATCTCCATGGAAGGGAGTCATACATTTTGGTAAGAAAGGTAAATTGAGTCCCAAGTACATCGGACCCTTCGAAATTCTAGAACAAATTGGGGTTGTAGCTTACCGATTGGCAATGCCGCCAAGTCTCTCCAAAGTTCACGATGTGTTCCACATATCTCTGTTGAAGAAATACATGCCTGACCCAACGCATGTACTCACCTATGAGGATTAGAACTGGAACATGATCTGTCTTATTGCGAAGAGCCCATCAGGATTCTTGATACGAGAGAACAAGTACTGAGAAATCGGGTGACATGTTTGGTAAAAGTTTTGTGGAGAAACCATAAGATGGAAGAGGCAATGTGGGAACCCGAGGAACTTATGATGAAGAACCACCCGAGTCTTTTAGTATTCTAGAAATTTCTAGGACGAAATTATTTCAAGGAGGGGAGAATTTAACACCCCAAGCTTGTACGGTACGCTTCTCTTTGAATAATGTGATAGCGTGTGTTGTACGCAACACCGAGTTCTAACACACCATAACCAATCAAACTAGCCGTTATGAATAGTAATACCTACTTTTTGAAATTATATATATTTTATATTTTAAAATTGACTTCATTTTTGGATTCGGAATATCGAATTTAGCCTAAGGTGAAATTTTGGTAGTTTTCAGATAACTTTAATATTTTGATGAATAGTGAAAATTTCTAAATTTTAATTAAAAACAACTTTTTTAATCAAAATAATTAATAGCGATAAATTATGAATTTGAGTGGTTTTAAAGTATATTTAGAATATAGTGTTACCATTTAATATAATTTTGTTCATTGGACATAATTTTACAATTAAACCGGACATAAACAAGTGTCAATCTTTTGATAGTTATTATCTCTTAAAAACACGCTTTTTGTTTTAACAATGGGAATTAATTTTAAATTAATTTGTGCCACTTATGTGTTTTGAATTTTGAAAAATGAATTCCATATTTGGAATCAGGATGTTCAAATTGTGTAAATAGGTAACTTTTATTTTTAGATATTTTGAATAATTACTTCGGTTAATATTTTATTTACCATGGTTAAGGGTAAATCCGGTAAATAAGGGTTAACAAATAATATCATAATAAAGAAAAATTACCCTAAAACGTGTCCTAACCTTATTGGTTGATACATTTTCGACCATAGGCATCTTGTGGTTGATTTTGGGACCCCATGGTGCCACTTGTAGGTGATAGGGACACTTAATTTTAATTAAGTTAAAATGAATACAAAAATGACACAAGCATATATCGTTTAGAAAAACAATTTTTACATAGGGTTATATATGTTGGATTTTAAACTATAAATATTTATTAGAAAGATAAAACGATTTCCTAAATAATTATATTTTATTTATAATTTTTAGAGATTAAATAATTTAATTTATTTATGACACAATGATGATGCAGTAATTCCCATAATAGTGAAAATTTAAAATAATTGATATTATAAATACCCAAATAAATATGATTTGTGACTTTTAATGAATTAAAATAATTTTATATAATAATATGAAATATTAGGATTGATTTAATTAACTTTTTTAGAAGTAATAATTCTGTTATGAGTTTCACAAAAATCAACTATTGAATAGTGTCAAAATTGACAAAAAAGAGTTTTTAAAACAAGTATTATATTATTAATGGATATTAAATTCATAAAAATATAATGTTCGGACAAGAGACTTATATCACTATATTTGTATCATTAATGTACCACTTGGGTGTCTCTTAGATGTATATGGTAAGTTTATTAACCATATAATATAAAAATACAAAGAGACATTGTAAAAGTTAAACTAATTAACTTAGAGTTAATAATTAATGAAAAGGTTAATATAGTAACCCAAACCTGCCTAAATTATATTGGTTAAGTTGTTTTCGACCTATACCAACCTTAAAATTTAAATAATCAACTTTGGAGCCATTAGAAACCGAATATGAATTTATTATAAATTAATATTTCTATCTTTTCCAAAGGTGCCCCTCACCCCTCTTATAAAAGGGCACTCCTCCTTCTCATTTATTCACACCTTAAAAGCCTTCTGGTTCGGCCAAACTCTGCCCAAATACTCTCCCAACTTCCCTAAATACATCATAGAGGCCTTAGTTTGACCATAAAGCCAACCTAAGGAGCCCTTTTGATCAAATCAAAAGGAAGAACCCGAAGAAGAGGTAATGATTTCACCACCCTTTTCCAAGTTCCTTTCTTCTTCCACTTTTTCTTTCATTATTATTACCATTATAAAATAATAACTCTAGTATCATATATATACTATGATGTTATTATAAATATGGTACAAAAATATTCAGTATTCTATCCACCCTTTGAATAACATGTCACTATACGTGTGTACGTACGGCTTACCGTCTCCACGTCGTGGTGTAATTGTTATTCAATATATTATTATTTGGATGGGTATAATAATGATGTGTAAATCATGTAAATAATAAATATAACATGTTAATTATTCTCTATATATGATATTCCATCCATTTATATATTATTTTAATATCAAAATAATGATATTGTCGCTCGTGCATACGTACGGACTACCGTCTCCATGAACGCGATGAGATTCATTCTCCATCGTATCCATTCAAGTATAATTCTCATTTGATGATTAATAATAGTATCTAAGGACTTGATATCATTCTATATATGATTAAGATACAACCTATCCATTACAAACATGTCTTATGTAACAAAACATATAAAAGAAAACGAGTAAGTTAACACCCGAAACAACGATAATACTAAGATATTATTAACAAATCAATGCTAAAAGATCATATATGATATCATATTAATGTATATGATTCTTGTATAATTTAATAACAATTATTTCACCATTATACAGGAGGTTAACATACCCCAACAAAGGAAAAGTACAAGGTAAGGGTTTATTTCGCAATCTCTTCATTATCTGAGGTTGTTTATATGTAATAATCTACTGGGATCTCTTTATCATCCACATCCATGTTTCTTAAAAATGTATTTCAAAACATTTTTACTATTTACAAGAATATGGGTTAAAGTCATTTATACCCTTGTTTGACTTTTTATAAGAGGTTCATAAAGGAATCTTTCTGTCGTTTTCCAAACAAGTTGTTTTTAACCTTTTCGACAGAATTAAAGTAAGACTGTTTTTTTTAACTTATATGGCGGGTGCAGCTATTTTACAACATTATAAAATCATCGAAGCTTCCCTTACAAGATTATAATAATAATTTCAAAGAAAATGTTTCATTTTATATGACTCTTAAATGATTTCAAAATAAAAAGAGATATTTCTCTAAAAAGAGTTTTGATTTCATCTATGTCAACATCCTTTGATGGATTTTAAGCTTATTTGGAGATGATTTATTATGAAACAAAACTTCCATATTGTATTGAAGGTTTTGTGATATGTTTGACTATGGATATGTTATTTTCATGGTTTTTGGATGAAGTATTTACATTTCGTATTCTAGTTTTAATAAAAATGTTTATGTTATATTTAAACCTTTTCATATGGGAATGCATTGGACTTAATATGTGATGGGTGGAGCCCGCTATAGCTCCTCGATGCATCGGTAGGTCTCATGAGACAACCTAGTGTCTTGGCACAAGGCCTTGGCAAAATCTTATTTGTAGTCTTGGGACGAGGCTTTGGCTATGTGGTTATGATAGTCTGGCATTATGCATTCCATCATTATGAAAGTGGTTATTGATATTTCATGTGATTATTCAATTAGTAGAATATCCATGTGAATAAGTAAATGGAATTATTTCATTTTACTATTTCCATACTATGTTGAAGTTCAAGTTTAAAAGGATTTTGTTTTAGTAATGCATTGCCTTAAATGATTATGCTTATTTTTGAAAGTTTCCACTATATTGTTATCCTTACTGGGCATTTGAGCTCACCCCTTTTCTATGTTTTATTTTTCCAATGATGTGAAGAAGTAAGTTATGAATGACCTGCAGGGATTTTATGTGGGGATATGAGTGTGAAATATGGAGACTATATTGTTGTTCTAGTTTTTCACTTTATGATGTAATGTAAAACTTTATGAATATATCTAGTGTTTCCAAGGCTACTAAACCAATTGGTCTTTCGAGATTTGATCTTTCTTGTGATCATGCCAATGTTATGTAATAATGCACCGACTCTAGGTAACTGGGGTCAGGGCGTTACAAAAATGAAATGAAATAAATAAAAATTAAAATAATAAAATGGACATAGAATTACATGACCTACATCAAACCAAGTAAACCTAATCACAACCAATTATTATTGAATGTACCATATCTACAACAAATATACTCAAACCAAATCAAACAAATGCATTTCATACTAAACTAGACATTCTCCACACTATTAAACTTCAATCATTCCAAATTCTTGGAAATTATAGAAACATAATCAATCATATAAAACCAAATTATATAAACTAAATTAAATTGGTTCAAACTAATTAAACTAATGAGAAATGAATAGAATTGATCCATATAAAACACTAAAATAATAAAACTTCACTAAACTAAACTCACCCAACACAAACCAATCCACACTAAACATAACTAAATAGAATCAAATCAAACCTAACTAAATTCATCATATTTGGACGAAATTTATTTGACATTACTTGATATAAGTACAACTAAATGACACCAAAATTAATCAAATCAACTAGACATGAATATTGTTTAATTGATGTAAACCAAATTAAGAAGAACCAAACTAAACTAAACTAACCCAAAAATGACAAAACATCATCGAACCAAAAAAACAGTTCTACACCAATTCAATTATAGGTAATCCAAAAGAAAATGAGTATAAAGGAGTATATTTGTAAAAGAATAACTAAAACGAACCTAAACCCAAAATAACCAAATATTATCAACACATGCCACATTGAACCAAATAATATAAAATTGAGTCAAACTATTCAAAAATAAATAATTTTTTTTAGATTTTATATAATGAAATTGAAACAACCCAACACTAAACAAATAATGATCAATTGAATTCAACCAAATCAAACTAACTTATCTTAAATAGATTGAAACAGATCGAAACCAAATTGAACAATTTTAAAATAAAATAAATTTAAAAAAATAAACTAAACCAATCATAAGAAAACAAAACTATATTTGACCAACATGAATTGACCCAAAATGTTCAATGATAATATAAATTTACTTGATGATGATTGTCTTGAACCATCCAGATCATAAAGAATTGAAACTAGATTTAACTATACCAAAATAAATTAAACTAAATAAAACTAAATTTAATTTTTTCAACCAAAATATAACAAAACAATAATGAAATAAATAAAACCTAATGGAATAGATCTCAAAAAAACTATGTCAAACTAAAAAACTAGACTTCAATAGATCAATAATGAATTGAACTAGCATGAACCAACCACAACCAAACTAAATCAAACTAAACAGAACAAAATTAAAACAAATCTAGATGTTCTAAATCAAACAATGTAGGTATGAATGAATATGCCTTAAACAGACAAGATTATAATTTAACTATAATATAATAAACTAAATTGAATCAAACTAATAAGAATTTATATAAAGAATAGAAAATTTTATTGAAAAGAATTATTTTTTTCATGATTAGAGTGTTGAAACCCATTCATGAATATTCCATTAGGATATATTAATAAATGTTCATATTATTATTAATTATAGTGATAACAGAACCACCTTGTTATTGATTATTATTATAACCTATTAACTTATACATTTTTATATCTATTGATAACACATTCATTGATACTATGTTATAATTCATCATCCATATATTTTTATTTTCATTTTATTTTAGAATAAATATAAATTTTATTTTAGTTATGAAATTAATTATTAGTAACCTATTTTAAATTATTTTTTCCTACATTCAATGTCACTATAGTGGGATATTTTGAATATTTAAGGACATGTGCATCCTGAAAAATAGTTTTTCTCAAGAAGAAAGAAAAAATATGAATTCTTGGTTAACGAACTGACATTGCATAAGATTGTATGTTTTACATTGTTTATTTAAAATTTTAATGTCTATTTTCAAAATTAGTAGTCTTTTTATATTTTTAAAAGTTTTATTTGAAGTCCCTTGATGCTGAGGATGAAAAAACATTCGGTCCATATGGTTAATTACATCATGTTTTGGGAGACGATCACCATGGAAGAGTACGTTGTCGACCTAGGAAGAGTGTTTTCTTGATGAGGTATTATCCCACATCAGGTGCCATTTATAGTAGAGTAGACTTGTAAAAAAGATAATTGATAGGTATCATAAGTTGAGTCTAAGGTAGAAATGAATAAAAAAGTTCCAAAAATGTTGATGAATTGAATCAAAAGGTAAAACACTGAATTTAGGAAAATTATAGATGTTTTATGTACATCTCTTCAACTATATACTTCCACTGCTTGTGATGCAAATAAATATATGATGAATGCATTATATAGGGTATCATGATGTATTCTTTATGGGGGTTGGGATGATAATGTTCCTAAAAATTGTTATGGTGGGGATCATGGTGAGGGATGGTGTGAGGATGATGGAGATGAAGAGGCCAAGGATAAGGAAGAGGTCAAGGGTGAGGATGAGGGTGTGGATGAGGCCGAGGATGATGATGGGGATAAGGATGAGGATGAGGTCGAGGATGATAGTGATGATAGTGATAGTGATGCAGGGAAAATTGATCCTTTATATTTTTTACTAATATTTATGAAATTTTATGTTTTATGATTTATTCTAAGTGAATATATGTGATGTTTTGAATGAATATTGTTGGTTATATTGGTTTCATTGCTTGTTCAGTTTGTTTGCATGTTCTATATGGATATAGGTTCGGTTTTACATTGGTTACATGTTCTATTTATCAGTTCTATGAAGCATGTTCTATTTTATGTGGGCAGGGAGGTGATATTGATTTTTATGGAAATAGGGGGTTTATACCAAAGGTTTTATAACTGTTGGTATAGGATTTACCCAATGGTTCATAGTGAACCATTTGGTATAGTGAGTTTAATATTGCCTTATACCAATGGTTCACTAAGAAAATTTATTGGGGGCCTTTTCCAATAGCATTATACCCAATTGTTTGTAAAACCGGTGGTATAGTCTATAACAATGGTTCTCCATCCTACCCTAACAATTTGGAATTGTAGGTATAGTCTTGTATTCCAATACTATCACAAGGCAGTAGTCCTTCATACACATAAACAGTGATTATGTATCCCATTTGATGGATGTGTGTGGGGGGGTAGGTAATACACTTATCATAACAACATCTCATTATATTTAAGATACACAATGTATTATATAATAATGATATAACAATAATTTAATGTAGGGAAAAAATGAAACAAAAGTGATTGTTTAAGAATGTTGCCTCTTATTCAGGTAACTCCGTTTAGATTATACCAAAAGATATTCTTGGATAACTTTATTATACAATAGAGTCCTCTAGAATGATTTTAGGGGTGTTTTAAGATTAATTTGGTAGGGTTTGGAAGAGGGAAAATTGTTGGGATGTTTTTATAAGTGGGAGGGTTGAGTGCCATTTTATAATGGTGGATGAGTTTCTTTTCTAAAAATATTAAAAATTAAACACTATCAGGAGGTATCATTTACATATTGTGCCCCTAATAAGGAAAAATCATAGATCCAATGGAGTATAAAGTCTAAATATTTCCACACAATGGATTTTTGAAATGTTTATAGGTCATTTTGACCCTTCTATTTATGGTTTAGTCCCTTATTATGACATTTGTTTTCCTAATCATTTTTATTAATTTTAATTTCATTCACTAATATTTATGGTACAAAAAACTAATTTAGCCTTATTAGACATTATAAATTATGGTTATTCTAAATATTTAATTGATTTTTCCAAATTAAAATCACATAAATGGAAGATATTAATTTAAAATTAATCACATAGATGGGAAGACAAAGCGGGTTCGTAATGTAAAAATGTTAATAATAATGAAATGTTTTTATACCAAATTTAAATTTTAAATTAATTACCATGACCTATATTGGATGAATTTATTTCTAATTTATCTAATTTGATTTTAAAAATGATTCAAAATATAATTTAACAATATAAATTATTCAGAGGAAATTTATGTCTTCAATTAAAATCCAGTATTTTTCCCTATTCATCAAAAAATGAATCTCCAAATAAAAATACAAAAATTTCACCCAAAGATAATTATCAAATTTATATTTTAAAACTAATTTTTTTATTAAAGTAAATTTTATAAAATTTACAAAAATTAAATTTCAAAATAGGTTCACAATTAAATGGAGTCAAAAAAATTTTAGAAAAATATATACATCTATGCATAAAATTGGATTTCTTCTTATATAATGCCTATCAACTATATTGGATGAATGTGAAAATTATTTGATTGAATATATAAAAAAATTATTTCATTAATTTCATTCACTAATAGTAATTAATTTAATTTATTGTGATATATTGGCTTTGGGTACAAAAAAAATAGTTTTTTATCAATATATTTCCTTTATATTTAATTTTTTCTTTATATTAATTTATATGTAATTGGAAACAAATGAATTAAAAAATATATTTTTGTAAATTATTTATTCCAAATAATCACTAATAATTTAAGGGTTAGGTTATATATTATTATATTAAATAATAATATTTTAATAATTTATTGTTGTTTTGTAATACTAAATCTTTCATGTAACTCAAGTTTTCAAAGAACTCATAAATCTTTATGTTACAAAATAGATCATTATTGTGTAAATTACAAGATATACAATAGATTAAATTTATCCAAAATATTAAATATGTCATAAAGTCTTTGTAGATTGTATTCCTTTCTATGATTGGTTTTATATTCCATAAAAATTATCGAATATTGTGTACTTGTATTAAAATTTCTAGGTGTTACATCATTAATTTAGGATATCTTCTATTGTAACCTTACTTATAATTTTAACTCACTGTTAGTTTTTTCCCTTTACCAGGAATCCATTAAAAGTACCTCAAATGATATGCTGAAATATTCTAGAGGGAATAATGATATTATTGAAAAAAATTGTAGGTTGTGTATTCAAATATAATATGGGAATCATGTATGTATCTTGTTTTCCAAGACTACAAAACTATTCTTCATTTAGGGATGTGATTCATTTTATATTAAGAAAATGTATTAAATAATGAATCAGTTTCATGCCTTAGGGGTTAGGGTCCTCACATAATTTATTTTATGTAATAAAACCCTAAATCACTATCCTTATTCACAAAATATTTTCTAAATAAATTTTTAAAACACACAAGTCATTTTCCTTTTAAACCCCACATTATAAACCATCTTTCAATTTATTTTAAAATTAAACTGAATCCATGAGTAGAATGAAAATAAATTTAATCATGCACCAAGGATATTAACTGACTACCAAATAGTGATATAAAAAATTCATGGGATAGGGGATGCAACATGGTATATAAAAAAATACCTTATGAATACCTCACAATGATTTAAGATTAATAGAAAACTCCCTAGGAATATTAATAATATGACCCTGAAGTAGAAATATAAACCCTACCCTGGCCTATAATAACGGGTCCATTCTGATAATCTTATCAAACTATTAAAACTATATAACCATCCTTAGAGTGTAATGCTACTATAGGACATTATCCATCTAATATCCAATAGTATCCATGGTTCCTACCCCTAGCTAGAATACAGTTTAATCTAAATGTTTGTACTCTTCCAAGTTATATACTAACTTCCTAAGGATCCAATGGCATGTTAAATACAAGTTAATAAGAAATATGTAACTATTCCATCACACGATCAAAATTAAAACAAAATAGATAATCAAATATCTCACTCAAACACCCATAACTAGAAAATGACCATACAACTATACTTTTGCTGCCATGGATCTTAAAACATTGTCCATCTGTAGCTTATTGACATGGTTTATATAAACTATGCATATATGAAAACATTGTGAAACTTTCATATAGAATTGTGGAGGAAGTTTTGGTGATAATAACAAAAATATTTAGTAAATTGGGGGGAAAGGGTTTCTTCTAGGGTTAAGTAAATTGTTCCCATAACCACCTATGGAAATGGTTTAAACCATGTTCCTAGACACCTTATTCCATAGTTTAATCCATTGAAATAGCCACACAATTCCATAGTTTAAACCATTTTTATAGCCTCCAAATGGAACAATTTAAACTATGGCTATAGCCACAAATTTCCATAGTTTATTCCATGCCTAAAAGCCACCTAAATACATGGTTTAATCCATTGCTACTTGAACCTAATACATGGTTTTACCCTATGGAGATAGTCATCTATTTCCATAGTTTCAATTAGTGGATATAGGTTTTTTTCAAATGATTAGTAATTATAATTATATATCACTATATATAACTTTATATGTAAATATATGAAGAAGTTAATATACATATATATAGTAGAGTTAAATATAGTGTAAAAGTCCTAGAATTATTGTAGAAGATATCAAAGGATAAACCCTCACTGGTAACATTTCTTTAAGGCTATTGAAATAGTTTCAAACTATTCCCACAGACACCTAAGGATACAGTTTAAATCCATGTCCATAGCTACCTAAGGCCACGATTCAAACCATGGACATAGCCACCTAATTAAATGGTTAAAATTGTGGACATGGCCACCCATTACCATGGTTTATATCATATCCATAGCCACTTATGCCTGTGGTTTAAACTATAGATATAGGTCAAACCCTTTTAAAATGGATAAATAATCCAAGGTTCACATAATCTATGGATTTAGGCTATAGTTGTAATTTTTTAGCCTATTTACATGGTTTTCAACCTGAGAAATAAGGTGGTTTTTTAGTTGTGACCTCTACCAAAAATACTCCATTTTTACATGAAAAGAATGATTTAGTGTAATAATAATAATAATAACTCACCCAAGTAGGGACAATATGCTAGGTGCATAACAATTACTGAGGTTTTACTCATGGGTCCCAAATTTTTTTATAAAACATCATTAAATGTTCTAAGATATCCTTTAAAGAACCATCTCAGTATGTTGATCCATTTCTCACCACATAAAATTTCACTTCTAACATCCATTGAAAATGGATTTAAACATTCCTTAAATTAATATCATTGAGAACATCATTTAAAAATATTTGAAACCAGAACAATAATTTATTTTAAAATAATTAAAATAATCCAATCAATTCCACCTCTCCATGAAATTTCATTCAAAACTATAATTTCCCCATATAAATGAATCAAACAGGGTTAGAATCCATAATAAATAGATTCATTTGATGAAACTATCATAAATAATTTCAAAAAAAAACATATATCTTCTTATCATTACTTTACAAATCTGAAAAACCCAAAAAAAATACTTTTTTATAAACAAATTTAACATGTAGATAATTTATAAAATATACCATGGATACAAACATATACATTTAATTTAACAAAATAATTCAATATAAAAAATATGCCTTCATTGATATTCCATTTAATGGAAACCAAAAACACCTAACTCTAATCAAGTGGAATGAGGTCGAAATGTATAACCTTGAATGGTGAACACTTATCCAAGACAACACATGTCCACTAAAATCCCATGAAACCAAAATTCACATTGTTAGCTCACCCCAAACCCAAATATTAGCCCAAAAACATTTGCTTTTTCAGAAGGAGGAATATATTGTGAGAAATTATAGAATGGACAAGAAGAAATTATGAAAATTGAAGAAGGATGGTTAAATAAGCAGAGACCACTATAAATCAATGTAATAACAAAATTAATTCTAAAGGTCATCTCAGTATCCCATAAGATCTCCTCTCATCTATTCACAAAATAATGTGTGATAGAAAAAAATCCATAAATCTCAAAATTTAACCCTAAATCTTCTCTAAATTTAAAATACCCCAAAATTATATAAAATTTAAAATAATAGAGACATGTGGGAGTCATAATTATCCACGCCATCACACTTTTTGATCCATGAAAGTTATTGATAAATGAAAAATGTAAGGAAACCTCAAAAACCATAATACATGTATAATAGTGGAAGGGATGATCAATTCTAATAATGTTTAGTGAAAATGGAACGATGGACAAACACATAACATATAAAAACCATAGATCCAATTCTAAAATATCGTAAAAAATTCCATTCACAAATCAACTCATAACCAATAAATCCCAATTTTATATAATGATAGAGAGATTTTATCGGTCTCCACATCCTTAATAATTTTTCTAAATTGTTAAAATAAGGAAGAGACACTATCACGAAGGAAACATTACCACAAAATCCAAGCTACCTCCAAGAAGTCAATTCAATACAACAACCATCCATAAACCACCATAATAATGAGATAAGTTTCCTCATAAACTCAAGTTATGGACAAAAAAATTATTTAAATTCATTATGTCCCTTATCATGAATAAGGGAAATGGTAGTGTATCCAATGACTTTCCTCAATGAGGAAGAGACATAAAAAAAACCTTAGGTTACAAAATAGTAAAAGGGGTGATTTAAGACTTCATACTCTAGTTACTAACTCATGGTGAACTCTAAAATATTCAAAATGAAACCAAAAAATGTTTAAACCCAATTATTTAAACATCTTTCCCAGTTACATGAACCACACATCCAATTTCTTCCCATGTCTAAACCATTAAAACTCAATTAAGAGACAGTGTCTCAACACCTAAAGGGGACAAATTAAAACACTAACTAACTTGAAACAATAATAAAAAACAACATCCCACTACCATGGAAACATAACAGTAATAAAGAAATAATACAAAATAAATAACCTCAAAATACCTAACCCACAATAAACTCAATGGGCACAAATTTAAATCAAACCCCACCCAAAACAACTCTATAATTATTAACTCTCTGGATAACTCATCTTTCCAAAATTTTGAAAATAACCCTTCAACTTCATTGCCTAAAAATGAACATGATTACCATGTATGGATGTTAAGTGACTCAATAATTAATATGGAATGTATATCCCCATATCCAACTATCCTTTAATTATTGGGTAGAGTAAAAAACTAAAAGATTCACACTAAAAAAATAAAGGGACTCACCATATGGATCATCCTAGATGTTAGACTTCCAATATCTCTCAATACCTTTCTGGGAGGTTAAACTCAAAATATAAAATAGGAATCTAACACATACATGATTCATGAAAGAAAAAAATTGTAATACTCTACACCAATGGACATTTCTGAATATGGAAAACTTACCAATACCAAAGCATATAATAATACATATTTGAAAAGTATCTATTCAATAAAATATTCACATTTCTATAGGTAATAATAAATTCATTTTCTAAAATAATTTCACAATTTTAAAATAACCCATCAACCTATTAAAATATTTCACTTCAATAAGAAAACTAATATAATTCATTCCTTAAAAATAACCACACATAAAAAGGGTCCAAAAGTCATTCCAAAAAGCACACACATACACATTAAAACAATCATATTTATAAAAACAAAAACAACATGAACATTTAAAAGTTTTAGTTTTCCTTCAAAAAAACTTCATGGGATCCTTTATAAAATTAAGGCATATTTATGTCCAAACTATATTTTAGAAAAACAATTATGAAACCCCAATTCATTTCTAATAATTTTACTTCAGTTTTTATCTTTTCCAAAACCATTCAAAAATTTCCTAGAGAAATTTTCTGCTTTTTAAACACCCCCTAAAATAAAAATAATATTATAATAAACCCTCAAATAACATTTTAAAACCCATAAGAATCAAAAAAACATCCATTCAATTAAAAAAATATTTTTCAATTCAAGATTATGAGGGATGAAGAAAATTTTAAAATAATTCATATAAGTGTCAAAATTGCCCTTATTTTATCACAAAACTATCTTCATAAACAACACCATCATAAAATCAACATTTTATATTCAAAATTCTTATTCTTTCTAACACAAAAGATCAAATTTCGAAAATACATGGCTAAAAACAATGAATAAAACATTAACAAAAAATCATTCAGTAACATAAATTCCCTCGTAAAATTATCATTATTATCCTCACACCAATGGAAAATTCCACTAGAATCGATTTGGAATCCAAGGTAGAAAAAAATTAAATCTCATGGAAAATATAATTGTTCAGGGTTGGATTCACATGATATTTAACCATGGGACAATCATGTAAAATCTTTCATAATGGATGAAAGATCCTCTATAATGTTTTCACATTGTTTTATATATTGTGAAATCCAACATTGGATCTCTTTTTATTCCCCCATTTTAACTCCAAAAGTATAAGAAGACCCCCAAAAACACTAGTATACTCAATGGAGATCAAGTTAACAAAATTTCTTATTAACAATAATTGAATATAACCAAAGATAAAAAATTAAGACTCATGTCTCGACTACCCATGATAGTTAAAATTTTATCATGAGATTTAGTGATCAAGAACCTACCTATAATATACCAATTGTGTTTTGATCATTATCTAAATATTCATTCTATAATAAAAAACCCCAAATAAAAAGTTGGTGTTTCAAAATCCTATTCCCTCTTTATGAACCTAGGATATGATATCATTTTTAATGGACATATGGTTTTCCAATCTGAAGTCTACACGATTAGTACCCCGACCTGGTTCCCCAAATGATCTTCGGCACACCACCCCACATGCTAGTGGCTTCCAACTACCAGTATGGGTCTAGATAGTATCCATGGGAAGACTGTATCACTATATTGGAGTGCACAATAATGGATAAATTACTAACTTTCATTATCATCATCACATCAATGTATATAGAAGGAATAATCATATCAAAAAATGAATAAATAAATTTAGAAGGAATAAAGACTTGAATGGTCATTCTATCATACATGTATATATGAAAAGTCACCCATTAGGATGATAACATCATCAATGTAAATAATTAAATAAAAACATTATGAACCATATCTCCCAACTCAATTCTTATCCTCCAATATCCTGATTCCACACAAGAAAATCCATCTTGAATACATAATATTGGTTTTTATACTAACCTATACCTACAACCAAGTGAGATTCTTCTTAGGAGCCCATGAGTAATAGATGTCTGAACAGGGTATGAGGAAAATAATCATTGGGGAAACACCAATGTGGTTCTATAAATACAATAAATGTAGTGATATGGGGATGTGAAAATATTATAGGAAAATAATAAATAAATTGGTAGACATTGATAAATATATAAATCACCATTGATCCTCATGTCTATGACCCTTATTGACCATACTTTGTTGGCCAGTTTTGAAGAACCATTGTTTATAATATGTCACTATATGGGGATACATTTCCTAACATAGGATACCATGTACATTCCTCTGTAAAATATATCTTCAGAACCAATGGTATAACACCTGAATCCCAAAACACAGGCTCAATTTCAAAATATCATGTCATCAAAGGATCAAAAACCTGATCCTTTGAATCCTAGGAATCTATCCAAACTCTAATATAATGAATTCAAAAGTCAGATTCATAAAAATATAGGGAAATCAATAATAATAATCCAACATGTCATCATGCCAACTAGTTAGATCCAAGCAATATTGGGAATCCCAATCAAGTATATTTTTCTAATTTGGTTCAGTCAGTTGGATCCTATGGGTGACATAATAATCCAATAATTATAATGATGATAATAATACCCCAATATTGAATGGCTGGATCTTATACATTTTGAGCATTTTAGGGACATTAGGTATCTAAGGTGACCCATCCAGACTCGAGGTCAAATCCTGACATCAATGGAGTTCTTTACATGGGTCAATAGTTGGATCATAGGATGCACATCCATGAATACATATCGTTATAAAAATATCATATATAGACCAAAATATTAATCCCTTAAAGTTTGTATATACATCCACAACATCACCATCATCATATCTTTTTAGTATTATAATGTAGATCCCATGATGTATGTTTGGGCATCCATAAATACATCATATATATAAATGAATAAATTAAGGATATATCAAATTGAAAGTGTTGGTTGAATTCTTAAACACATCACCACCATCCACATCTAATATGGATCGCATTAAATGTAATGGTAGTATAACAATACCCATTATCATCTTTACCCAAGACCAAATGCTCCTAATGAAGTTCAATATAACTTGTACACAAACCAGGTTCCCCCTAAGTTACTACATAATAAATTGTCACGACATGGGATCCATTACGTTAACACAAGATAAGAAGAACTCAATTGTGGTTCATCGATCCCAGTAATGTAATTTTGGCTTGAAACCTTCTCATAGAGGATATCACACCCCTTGAAAATATCATGAACAGAATAAGGCCTCATGGGTATCTTGGGGTATTCTAAATTAGTAATAGTCTATGGATATGGACTATAGACTATCTATAATACAAATCACATACAAGGTCAGTTCACTCATCCAACCAATGTCCATTTTTCCTATGGTGCATCCACCAAGGATAAACATAACCCAAGGTTCCTCACATAGAATATGAAGGTCATACTTCTCAATTAATCTCGAAACAACCTCTTAGAGGCATGTAAGGGTATAGATAAAAGGACCACCAAGTCATAACCATTTCATTTTAAACCAAGGTACACCCCTCAAGGGGGTGCAATAATAAATAAAAAAATAATTAAATCATGGCCTCAGACATTGAAGGTTGAGGCCACCTTTCTTTACAAAATGTCTCATGTGACTTTAGGGAATTTTTTATTCCCTTAAGGTGTGAAATTTAAAATAAACAATAATTTTAAATTAAAAAAGTAATAAATAAAAATGGTGAAATGTTTTCCGTTGTTTGATGATGCATGTCATTCATCATAAAAAATAGGTATTAGACCATAGTGAATATATTAGGACTACCTACCTCTCTTTTCAAATTATTTTCTAAAGGCTAGTAACTTTTTCTAGTGCATGTTGAGACTCATCCATGATCAACCTTCTCAAACAATCGATCTCTTAACTCAACAAAAACAGTAGAAAATTTTTTATTATATAGATTTATAATTAAATAGAAAACAGTATCTCAATGGGAATAAATGATTAAAATTTTTGGGGGTCCACATTGCTAAAATCACTAGAAAAGTGGTCTTGTCCAGTATTGAAATAGTTGTATGGACAAAAAAACATGATATCCCCAATTGAAAATGTTGATTCAACATAAAAATAAATCCATTTAGGATAAAAACCCATTATAAAACCAAATAATAATGTACCTTCATGGAAATGTCACATCACATCATATAGATAGTGTATTGTCTTCCCCTATGGCTTTACTGAGAAAAAGATCCATAAAAAAGATAATTCCACCATACTCAGATGGAATTAGTGCTAAACCCTAATCTTGTTCCCACCAAAATCAAACATGGTGGTGGGAAATAAAATAGAAGGGATGGTAGAGGAAGAAACCTTCTGCTGGTGCTATTAAAATACACCCTAAAATTATCATAATGGATGGAAGATGGTAGAGAGGGTAGTCTAGTTGAGCCATACTTGTGCATGATATTCCATATGAGAATAATTGAGGTTGAGGTTCCCTTTAAAATAAAAAAACTACCAAAAACATGTCAAGGATTGATAATTTTTTACCCACAATGAATCATTGTAATTCCCCCTATCTCTCTTATATAGCCTTCTTCCATGCCTAGAAATATTTGAACACACCCTATAAAAAACTTCCATGATGTTAAAACCCCTTACATTCCATGAATGTATTTCTATTGTAATTTCTAGTAGCATGGTCCCTCAACCTCTACTCTAAGAATCACCTGAATTATTGGGATGTCCATCAAATTGCATAAAATTTCTGAAAAATATGTATTTGGAAATTTTAATTCTCATAACCTCAATAAAAATTTATTTTCTCTGAACAATCCATCTATCAAAAAAATCATATTTCTAATTAATTTCATAGCCTGCCCAAAAATGATTATTTAAAAACAACCCAAAATAGCACCTCTCATCCCTAAATAGTTGTATAAACCATTCAACCAACAACCCAGGTCTACTCAAGTCAACACACCATGATAAAATATCTCTGCTACACTCTGTACCATTAGTCAATATTATGTTATGTAACTTTAAAGATGACATGCATAATTTAACACATGTCATGCAACTACTCGCAAACACCAAAAAATATTAGATATAGAGATCGACAACATATATTTATCCTATGAATCTAAAAATAAATCAATAATTCCATCATCTAGTTTTGTTTCAATCTAGAACCTAGTTCTATTCCAATCTATGACCTAGTTATGGTCAATTACACTCCCCACAATCGAAATTATCTTCTAAAATATATTGAACAAGATCTACTGACTTGTTAACCACATCCCACATGACCGTCCCAACATTGATTTCCTCTAATTGTGTCCAAAATTAAGAAATAATGTATTTTATACCTCCATCAGATAATTAATCCCAAAATTATTAGCCACACCCACTAATGCATCCTCAAAACAAGCACATGAAACCAATTGTTATTTCCTCTAAAGATCCCCCACATAGGGCCCCTTTTGAGCTACGAGCCACAAATTGAAATCCCTTTTATATCCAATTTTTTTCAAAAATAACACCTTCATTACATTTAGTCATATGATTCACCCCCTAACCCATGTAGAGAAATTGGGTTCCACCCCTAAACTGTGTGATGAAATCAGTTCACCCCATAAATCACATGATGAAATAGGGTTTCACCCATTGAACCATGTCATGAAACTGGATCACCATATAAACCATGTCCCAAATAATGCCTCACCCAAAATATCATCTTTATTTTACAATGAGATAGCCTTGATCCTGATACCAATTCACGGATTTCAACCAACACCCCATCTGAATCCCAAACTTAGAATTTACTAAAGAACAAATTCACATTAGATCTTAATACACACTAGTAAAACGATATAACCTAGACCATCTAGCAGCCAGTCTCTTCATGAAAATAACCCTTGTATAATAAGTTTTTATAGATAATTTCCTATGATATATACATTACTACACCTATGTAATGGAAGTGAATTTCTCGTACACAATTGACCACCATCATTGAACATCAAACATTGTATATTCCCAACTTAAAATTTTTTTATCGATGAAACCAAAAAAAATCATTATTAATGAGTGTCATATCCTACAATGGTCAATGTTATAGTTCTCATCATATGCATAAATTTATACCACTTCTAGAGTGAGACAATAATAGGTCCCAAAATAATGTGTGTGTTAGCCCTCTTGAGCCATTTCAATTTCAAATTTTCAATATTATCATTATTCACACAAAATATCCCTAATGATCACAGAGGCTAGACATATTGTTTTAATTTTTGGATTTAGGCATCCATGTTTGTAATTTCTTCATCCAATTCCATTGGTCTTTAAATTTAAAATATCCACGGAATAATTCAAAGATAAATTATTCTTCTGTTTAATTATATTCCTACCATGAATTCATCAAAAATCAGGGGTCACACACTTTCCTATTACAAAAAAAATATTGAATCAGAACCCTATGAATATCACACCATAAAAACCAAGCATACCATGCTCCATGGATTATAGAGCTCATCATGAAAAATTTATCCTTGATGATCCATCCAAAAGTTATGACCTCAAACTTATTTCAAATTCCACAGCCCAAAATCATTACAAATTCAAATAATTCACTCCATCTTTTCCTAATAGGGATCCCTCAAGTCACTCCAAATAATAATTAGGCACTATAATTATGCTAGAGTCTATCTGTATTACCTCTATATGACCAAAGTTGTTCCAAAACATGAAGTATCTAACCACAATCAACCATCACTTCTAAAAGTGATTCCAGAAACCATATAGTCACACACTCAACCATTCATGACTACAAAATCCATATTTTTTACCCAAGCACTAGCACCCTAGGTTCTCCATGAATCAACTGTATAATTCATACCAAGTGCCTCTCCTCAAAATACCTCTAAATATATTACCTGCATATGGGAATCTCATGCTCAATCTAAGTGCAGCTCTCAATAACACCTCAATTATGATAAACATACTCAATGAAATTTCAGGACTTAACATCAAAATAATGGTACATATCCTGAACTATTTTCAATAACAAATATATAATCATGCATAAATCATTGAAAACACTCTTAAGATAGGGATAACCCCTCTCATGGGTTTCCCTCAAGTATCATTAAACACAAAATTATAATGACCCAAGTCGAATATAAGGATATCAAGGTCCACCCACAAAGACCAAAAGTCTGGTACCTCTCAAATCATAAACCACACGGTATAATCTACATTGAAGAAACCAAAAAAAAACCAGGATCCAAAATTCTAAAAAACCAACTCCTGGGTCTCACATATAAAATTACAACATCATATACCAAAAAAAACTGCCAACTCCAAGGGAACCAACCCTCTATTAGAATATAATCATTAGACATCCCCCTTTAGAATTTGGTCACATCACAAATACATACACATAAATAATTAAAATTTCCATAATATTATTTTTATCTCTCTAATCATAATCACATTGTATGGGTAAGTGGAAATTTATTTTAAGATATTTGGGAAAACACTATATAGGTTGTTACTAATTCATTAAGTAAATGAACCAAAATATAACCACCCAAAATAGGTTCATCACTATAGAATTCATTGACCATTTGGACATACAACAATAACTACATCACCTTGTTCATGGAACTATAATGTAATCATAATCAAGTAATGTCTCAACATAGATTCAAATGATCATTCATAAGAACAAAATAGATATAGATACATGTCAGTCCACCAGTGCTTAATTCCACTAATAAATTATATGGGAAATAATTGGATGATATTTTGATGAAACATTAAACATTTTCACCTCTAGAGTAAGTGAAAAAAATTACACTAGAAGTCCCCTACATATCATATTAATTCTATGTTACTAAACATGATGCATGAGATATATCTGACCTCTAATGGACAAGATCCAAAATCCAACAACTGGCTTCTTACAATGTGACAAGAGTTGAAAAACCAACAAGAAATATTCAATATAAAACACCATGTGTGTCATGAGTTGTGAAAATCATATAAATATTAACATCACAAACCTTGAATATTAGTATCATCCATGGTAATCTGGACATTCTATAAGAAAAGGTGGTCATGATACACCACACTAATATCCATCATAGGTTTAGACACATTATTACATCTTCTAGATACTCCATGAAAAATATTAAAATAATGAAAAACAACTCTGATAAAATCCAAGTTTAAATACCACTCAACTACTTCCCCATCCCATTTTTCCACATGAAATTAGGTGTGCCTGCTCAAATGAAAAATGCTTCCAATTAGTAGTGGTGGTCTATGTTGTAACCATGGGATGAATATATCCCATATCATAGTGACAAGTAGCGTGAAAATATCTAAATAAAATCCAAATGACTACTTACGAGTATGAAAAATAGAAAATAATAACCAATAATAATAAATTAATGTGAATGTAATGCATACTCAAATAACCATACTAGAATACATGATTATAGGATAGATCACCCACTAGGTTGATCACATGTTAAATATAAATGAATAAATAAAATACAATTGAGGACAGAATAATAAATCTAGGACAAAAATCTAATATCCTAGTCCCACATGAGATTCTGCATCTTGAATATATTATATTATGTCTTAGCCCTACCTATAACTACAACCATGGGAGATTCTTCATGGCAACACAAGTACAATGGAAGCCTAAGCAGGGTGTGAGTTAAATATCAATATGGAACCACCAATATGGTCTCATACATACTATAAATGTAGTGATATGTCCATGTAGTAGGATAATATGAATATAATGAATAAAATATTAGATATAAATAGATAAATAAACTAATTTCAATCCCAGGGTCCATAGCCACAATCAACTATACATTCGTTGGATAGTACCCAAGTGTCACTGAGAATTATACATCACCATAGTGGGATATAATTATTTCCATATGATCCCACATACATGCCTCCATAAAATATATCATGGTATCATAGGGAGTAGCCATAGAACTAGTAAAACTCATGATCTGTGGCCAAACATCATGTCATCAACCACTCAATCGCTAGAACCTAAGAGTCTTGGTCATCTCTCTAAACACCAATATAATTAATGGATCTAATCTAATCCCAATAAATCTAAGGAAATCATGATTAATAATCTTCCTTCATGTTACCATACCTACCGGTAGGATAACAAGAATCCCAAGCATCCCAATAAATTATAACTTTGTCATCATGATCAAATTTCAAGATCCATGGCATGATTTAGGTATCCCATACTAATCAGGATAAAAATATTCTAATTCTTAACACTTGAATCCTAGAAATTTTTGGCATCATAGGGACCCTTGGTGTCCTGAAAATCCCATATAAACCTAAGGTTGAATATTAATATCCCAAAAATTCTTCATAGGGATCAATAACCAAATCCATGGAAGAAAATGCACAATTCTTGATTAATATAATCGAATCATGTAATGCTCAAAATCTAAATCCTAGGAAATAGAACTAAGAACCAAAAATGAAAAAAACATCATATAGTATCATGATCATAAGTTGGATCCAAAGAAGCTTGTTTGGGAATCCATAAATGCATTATGTATACAAATGAATAAATGAAGGCTTAAATAAATGAAATAGCTTTTTCGAACACCTATACCAATCACCATTATTAATATATAATTGGCATGTTATATATGGTATATTTTATAAGGTGATACCCATTTTCATCTCAATCTAATCTCGAATGAACACACTAAGGGTCATCCAATCACTATGGAACATATTGGGGTCCTCAGAAAAACTAACTAGGAAAGGTACCCTACTTGGGATATTTTATGTCAAAACATTAGTGGATTCACCGGACTGGGGGTCCTCAATCTTAAAAAGTTATTTCATTCCCTTACCTATCTCATTGGGGAAATCATTCCCATTTCTAGTGTCATTAAAAAATCTGAAATCAAATTCCACACGAGGTTTTTAGTATAGGTAATGATCTAGGGATATAGATCATATCCCATCTAAAATTCCACGGTCATCTTTGGTTGGTTTACTCACCAAACCCAATTCCATATGGAATATAGTGCATACATCTGGGCCATACCTAACTCGAAGGTCCTCATACAACCCACTACGGTCATCCATCTCAAGTCTACACCAACACAGGAATATTTCCAATATTCCCCAGTTAAGGACCACTAAGTTAAAACAAAATCACTTTTAACCACGGAGTAACCCTTAAGGGGGGTTAAAATATCGAGGGGAATCCAATTAATTCATGACATTGACCATCCGTGACTAAGGCCAACAATCTAGTGTACAAGGGCCCATGTGACCTTGGTGCTTTATTTAGTACTCCTAAGGAATAAAATTTATAATAAATATTTAGATTAAATTAAACAATTCAATAAATTAATTAAAACATGCTAACACCATCATTGACATGAATTCACATCTAATAGATCATAATCATTATGCATGAAACCTTAATAAAGTACCAGGACAACCTCCTTAATTTTGAATATATTTTTTCTTTATTTTCAAAAAGATATTAGTTGATACCCAAGCCTATCTATTATCATCGATGATTAATTGAGATTGTCACAACTCCCCATGCTCATAAATAATGTCAAATGATCTAGAAAAACTAATTATAGTAATTTATAATTAATCATAAAATAATAATTTAAATTGGAAAAAACTAAAACTCTTCAGGTGACTCAATCATGTAGAAATAACTAGTAATGAGGTGCAGTCGAATCCTGAAGCACCCCAAGGCCCAAACTATGTAAAATAACCAATAAAGAACACTTATTTAAAAACCAAATATATAAATTAATATAAAAAACTTAAAGAAACCAAAAAGTGATATACCTTTATCAAAACAATGTATCATAGAATACAGATATTGTCTCGGTTTCCTCTATTTTAAGGATAAGAAAAAGCCCCATCAGAAACGAATGATTCCGCTATTATCTGATGGAATCATAACTAAACCCTAAATTGCTTCATGAAACATTATATATGATGAGGTGAAAATAGAGATAAGGCATGAATTGGGAAGAAATTTACCATCAAAAACATCGAAAAACACCTGAAACCACCCAAATAGATAGAATAAGGGAAAGAAAGTCTGACTGATCCCTCCTCACGAACACATCTCCACCCTAGAAGAAAAGGGGATGATCTCCCTTTGAAAATATAAAAAATATACCAAAAAATATCACAACATGAACATTGTTTTTACATTGTAAAACATTTAGTTTCACCCCCTTCTCCCCCAGTCATCTTTTATCATTCCATGAAAGATTAAAAAAAGACCCCATGAAACACATTCACTAGGTGAAATTTTATTTCATTTAATTAATTTCCAGTTTCTAACCTTTTTTTAAACTTGGTCCCCTATCCCCTCCTCTCTAATTATCTTAAACCAATGTGATGTTAATAAAAACCTCAAAATAAGGTCTAAAAAAAGAATTTAAGAATATTCTAATGCCTGGAAAACTATTTTGAATTTAATTTCACAAAAGGAACCATATAATAACAAAAAAAATACAATTTATAATAATTTTCATAACCTTTTTAAACTCATAGTATTATTGATCTAGTTCAGGTTAACCTAAAATGTCACATGTCCTAATTTTACACTAATCATGAAGGGTGTTCTTGTCCCCAAAGATGGTAAACAAATTATAGAGTATCAAGATTGTGTGATTTATGAATAGTTTTCCACTCATAATTCAAAAACATCTCACATATTCCTCTTTTTAATCTATCATGAACTATATTTAAATTGGATGCCTAGGACAAAAAAAACCATTTTAACGTAAATTAATTAGTAATATAGTAATATATAGAAGAAATAATAATTAAAACTAAACTACAATATAATAAAAATAATCATATTAAAATAATTTAGTTAAAATAAAATTAGGAAACAAAGAAAATACCAGGATAAACTAGTAGATACCTTAACAATACCAAAAATATAAATAAAAAAACCTAGTTACAATCAATCATATCTATGTGATCCATGGTCACTCACCAAGTCCCAAACTATCCACAATAGTCCAACAAAAACATAACACATTAAATGAGTTCAAATACAAGAAAGATCATGAATTAAGAACCTATATGAAAACATGAGAGAGATATATACACCCATTTGAGTATGTAAGGTGTGAGATAAATAGGCCTAATGTGATTCCACCAAATAGATTATTAAATTTCCCTATAATATCGATTCCATTAAATATAACGACAAATATTAATAAAAATTAGTTTTTTTCATTTAAAATTCTGATAAAAAATCATTCCAAGTACATTTCCATAAAATTCTCCATTTTGTGGATAAGAGATGTTGGAATTAAACCCATTTTGGTAAAATTCTTTCAAAAAATGAATCTGGGTCCATTATTTCCTAAATAATTTTATTCCTTCCCAATAAAATTTGTAAATTCCATTTCAATGTGAAAAAACATCTTCCTTTAAAAATTACCCTTCTAAAACCAATTTGAAAATTTACTTGAATGTAAACTAAATCCATAGGTGAAATGAATATAAAATTGATTATACAGCTAGGATACAATCATTGTTCCCCAAAAATAATCCAAATGAGGTTTCTTCATGAAACAATTCAATTTCTAGGGGATGTAGTAAGTCATAAAAAAAATCTCCATGTTAATCCTCTCATAGATATAAGAATGATATGAAAATATATATGTATCAAGTAATACAAACATGTACTAGAGACATGAACCCTAGGTTAGATTATGAAAATGTGTGTTTCTTAGTAGTGTCATCAAACTTATGGGGTTCTATTACCATCTGATCAATGTGAAACTACCATGGGTAACTATATGTGAGGTATTTCTTAGTATGTATGGTTCCTACCCCAAGATTGAACACTATATAAAATTAAATTTTTTACTCGTCCAAGTTATTTATTAACTTACTAGGATTTATATGATGTGTAAAATAGTGGTGAGAAAGAAATAAGGCACTAGGATATCACATGATCAAAAATAAAACATAAAAAAATAAATACAAGTTATCACCTCTAATACCATTGTAAGAAATAAACCCTTTTCATATGAAAATCATCTCATAAGGATATATCAAGGAAAATCCTCCCCCATGAGCTCATAATCCCCAATAGTAATAATTATTACAATGGGCTTAGTCAAGGTCCTCACATGTTTTAAAAACTATTAATTAAATGTTAAAATGGGATTTTTGAAACAATTATAGGTATTAAAATCTATTTCAAACCCATTAAAATTTTATTTCCAATATCCCTTAAAAACACATTAAAGCATTAATTTATTTTAAATCGTGAAGAACCGTAAATAAAATTAGTTGAATCCAAAAGAACATTTTATTTCAATATCATTGAACATATCTAATAAATTATTATTTTTTAAGAATTAGATGTAAAATCATAATTTCCCATTATATATAACATAAATGTGTTCAAAATACTCCATCAAAATATTCATTTAAAATAAATATCATAGAAAATTATAAAAAGACTTACCAATTCAAATCACTTCATTAGAAATCCGGAAAAACAAGATACAATTTTAGTCTAAGTGGGAAATATTTTTGATCATTTATAAAATAAACTATGGATACCACATATAAAGATAATTTAAAAAAATAGAATTATAAAATGAAAATCATTCAATGATATTAAATTTATTAGAAACGCAAACAAAAAAAATATTCCAATCAAGTAGAAACCATGTTCAAATGTTCACCTTCAATTTAAAATACAAAACCAAGGAAGGAAATGTCCTATAGAATCTCTAACAACCAAAACCACCATATTTAGGTCACTAAAAATCATAGTCATGGCCCAAAATCTCCTAGAGTTCATTGGAGAAATATGATCTAACAAAAATTGTATGAAAATAAAGGATAATGGAATAAAAATGATAAGTAAAGATTTAACTTAGATAAACCACTTTATATAAAGGTATAGGAGGACCAAAATGTAACAGCCCAAGATTTTATAAAAAATATTCTTTTTAATTTTATTAATGTCTTGTGTTGTACGCTACACCAAAAGGAGCTTGCACAACACGCATCTTTGACTTGCCTTGCATTACACGCAATCGCAACCTTCCTCGATAGCGTGTGTGGTACGTAATACTGAGTTTCACGAAACAATGATATGCTATTAAAATATTATCAAAACTAGCCGTTATGAATAGTAATAACCACTTTTTAAAATTCTGTAAATCTTATTTTTCAAAATGAACTTCATTCTTAGATTCGGAGTATCGAATTTAGCCTAAGGTGAAATTTTGGTACTTTTCGGATAACTTTCACATTCTAATGAATAGTGAAAATTACTAAATTATAATTAAAAACAAATTTTTTAATCGAAATAATTAATAGTGATAAATCATTAATTTGAGTGGTTTTAAAGTATATTTAGAATATATTTTTACAATTTAATACAATGTTGGTCATTGGATGTAATTTCACATTTAAACTAGACATAAACAAGTGTCAATCTTTTGATAGATATTGTTTCTTAAAAACACGCTATTTGTTTTAACAGCGGGATTTAATTATAAAATTAATTAATGCAACTTTTATGTAATGAATTTGGTAAAATAGATTTCATTTTTGAATTCGGAATATGAAATATAGCTTAGGATGAAATTTTGGCATTGTTCTGAGAAACATCAATTTTTGATGAATAGTGAAACTACTAAGTGATAGGTTAAAAACTGAATTTTGTATAAAACTTAATTTTACCGCTTCTGTGAATGGAATTTCGAAAATCCGAGAGACACGGTTAATATCAAGGACTAAAATGTGGTTCAATGAGATGAAAATAATTTTTTGGTGAATAGTAACTTTTTACTTTTTTTACCGCGGTTAATAGTAAATAGGGTAACTAAGGGAAAATATGATATTAATATTACCCTAACACATGTCCTAATTCTATTGGACAAGTTTAATTCGACCAAAAACAAACTTAGGAAGAAAATATGACCATTTAGGCCCACTTGGATTAGATTAGGACATTTATTATTAATTTATTTAAAGAAAGATTAAAATAGTTAAAATCAAAGTTTAATAAGTAAATCATTTTTAATATGGGGTTATACATAAGATAAATTCGATTGTAAATATTCATTAGAAAGATAAAAAGATTTCCTACATGATGGTATTTTATTTGTAATTTTTAGACATCATATAATTTAATTTATTTATGACACAACGATGATGCAGTAATTATCTTATTAATGAAATATTGACATAATTGATGTTATAAACACCAAAATAAATGTAATTTGAAAATTTTTATGAATTCCACTAATTTTCTAGGTTACTATGATATATTAGTGTTGATTTAATCAACTTGGTTCGAACATATAATTCTGTTATGACTTTCACAAAAATCATATATCAAATAGTGTCAAAATTGACACAAAATAGTTTTTAAATCAAATATTATAGTATTAATTGTTATTTTATTACTCGAAATCTAAGGTTCGGCCAAATGACTTAGATAAGGATATATATTTTAATAATAAACAATTTGGGTTTCGTTTGGCATGTTATAGTAAGTGTATTAACCATATAGTGAAAGAAAACAAAAAGACATGGTAAAAGTTAAATTATTTAACTTAGAGTTAAATCTAATTGATAAGGGTAAAATAATTCCCTAAACTTGTCTAAATCCTATTGGTTGATAGGATTTCGACCCATCCCCACTTTAGCTTCGAAATAAGACCCTTTGGAACCATTATAAACCGATTTTGACTTTAATATAAAATAATATTTTGAGATATTCCTAAGGTGCCCCTCTCCTCCCCTATAAAAGGACACATCCTCCCCCTCCTCCTCACACCAATTTGAGCACTCAAGCTCGGCCAACCCATGCCAAAATCTCTTCTCCACTTCCCTAGCAACATCCTAGTGGTTCTGGTCTTCCTCAAAGACCAATTCTAGTGCCCTAAGAGGAGGTCTCAAAGAGGCACTTCAAAGAAGAGGTAATTACCGTTACCAATTCTTTCATCTTTATTTCTTATTCCACTTCTTCTTCTTAGGTTGTTTCATTATGAAGTAATAACATCAGTATCACTCATATACTGATATGTTATTATAAGTATGAAACAACCCTATTTCACCATCTATCCATCCTACGGAAAAAGAAATCACCGCGCGTGCGTACGTACGGAATACCGTCTCCACGCCGTGGTGTAATCTATTTTCCACCACCACCCTACATGGATGGGTATAATGGTGTAAAGAATAACTATACATAGTTATTACAACATCATATTGATTCTGATATATTGTATAATCCACTCCAATTCAATTCAATATTTATAGAAATGATATCATCGCTCGTGCGTACGTACGGACTACCGTCTCCACGACGCGATGAGATTCATTCTCCATGTTAACCATTTAAAAATGATTATAAAGTATATATAAGAAATAATAATGAAATATATGAAATTATAAAGTTACTGGATTTATGTATATATATATATATGTAAGTCATCAACTTACTTCCATTCAAGACAATAAGGAAAGGAAAACAGCGTTCATGCGTACGTACGGACTACCGTCTCCATGAACGGTGTTTTTCATTTTATTTATCTACCTATTATATATATATATATACTGAATATATATGATATATATAAATCATATTTTATATTCAGGAAGTGAGTAAATCATGATATAAGTAATAATGATGTCAAGAACAACAAGTCAAAACACCTACGATAAATGAAACGATTTTACCCAAAACGCTTCTTTAACATGGAATTTACAAAAGAACGGGTAATATAATGTCACAAGTGAACCATATATGATATAATAACAATGAATATGATTCTGTAATAATTCAATGACATTATTTAAATCATTATACAGGAGGTTCGGACACATACGAAGCAAATTGGACCTAAGGTAAGGGAAATATCACAATCTCATTTTTATCCGAGATTGTTTATTCGTAAGTATTTACTGGGGTGTATTTTATCATCCACATCCATGTTCCCTCAATATGTAATATTGTTTCCATCCACTTGCAATGGTTTAAATCCAATTTTACCCTTCGGTGAGTTTTTATTAAAGAATATGAAAGGAATCTTTTGTCGTTTTTCCGTACGAGGTACTTTTTGACTTTTCCGACAAAAGTACGAAGAATGTTTTTTTTAACTTATACGGCATGAATGGATTTTTAAAACATTATTTCCAAGAATATTTCTTTATAAGTTTTCAAGTTTAATCAACTTCTTTTAGTTTTAAATTTGTATGACATGTTAAGAAAGAAAAAATGTTTTTTGAAGAAGAAAGGATATTTTCCTCAAGAATGGAGTTCAAGTGTTTTATCAAAATTATTTTCCATCTAAGATAATAAAGGGTTCTGTTTTTATCCCTATTATTACATTGATTTGATCATGTGGTGATGGAATTATTTTTATGAATTCCTTTATCTTATATGAATTGTTCTATGATGTCATGTTGTTTAAGAATCCCATTTTTATTACATGGGTTATGCGATGATGTATGATTTATGATTATGTGGCACACATAAGAAAGGATTCATTATAAGATGGGTGGGACCTATATCTCCCTCCAATGCATTGGGTAAAGATTTTATATCTCATGAGATAGACATGGCTGGAACGGAAGGTTATTTCGGTTCAGTGATACAGGACTGAAACGAGGAGTGAACTCGGTTCAGAAAGGGACTTTGTCCACTAAGATAGTCTTGGCATTGAGTCATGACTAACAAGAAATGATTTTCCATGATTATGTGTGCATGCCACAAAGTTTCAAGTTTTATGTTATGATTATGGGGATCTCATTTTCACTTCTATGATTTATTAAGATTTTATGATCTCTTTTGCAGGTTATGATTTTCAAAAAGATATGATATGATTTCCTTTATTGCCCTTGCTGAGCATTTGAGCTCACCCTTTTATGTTTTCTTTTCCCCAGGATATAAAGAAAGGTTTTAGAAAAAAAAGGGATGACCTTTACGGGAGATATTGAATAACTTTCACCACGATTAGAAGATTACGTTCCGAGTTTCCAAAGACACTAAACTATTACGATCCTTTAGTGTGTGTTTTTGTTATGTACGAAGTATTCCGCAAAAGTAATGTGATGTCAATGTACGTCAGGCTTCGGGTCTCTACAGTTGGTATCAGAGGAAAGGTTTAGTCAACCTTTGGAAACTAGGATGCGAAAACGTTAGTGAGATCCCTAGAGATATTTCTAACGTATGTCTAGGGATGTCCCTAAGGATAAGTATACGTATAAGATATAGTCCTAGAACTACGGTAACGATCATAGAATTTAACCTAAGATATTAGATATTGAGGATACTCCCCCTTTATTATGTTGTTTTCCCTAGCATGATTTTTGCCTCTCACACTATTCTTTTTGGGTTTTAGACGATGGCTGGAACCTGAAGGAACCGTGTTGATCAATGCAATGGACAATGCAATGATTGCCCTCCTGAACAAACAAATGTTATGGGGGATGGAGTGCAAAATCTTATTGCTATACTTACACAAGCTATGAATCATTCTGGACTTCCAAATGAGCAGAGAAGGGAACAATATTCTATTGAGTCCTTCATGAGGCAACGTCCACCTTCTTTCAGTGGGTCTTCTGATCCACTTGTGGCTGAACAATGGATCAGTACTACTGAAAAGATATTTTCAGTTCTTCAATGTTCTGAACATGATAAAGTCATCTTAGCAGTATATCGTTTGGAAGGTGAAGCTGATCAATGGTGGAATCTTATCAAGAATACGAGGCCAAGAGATGAAATTGAGTCCATGGAATGGGACGAGTTCAAGAACTTATTTTTCAGTAAGTACTTCCCTCGTATTCTTCGAACAAAGATGGAGAAAGAGTTTCTTGAACTGAAGCAAAGGGACGATGAATCTGTTGGTACCTATGAAGCAAATTTTACAAGACTTGCAAGGTATGCTTCTGGAATTATCATCCAACCTGAAAGTAAAGTTGATCGATTTTTCAGTGGCTTAAAACCAAGTCTTCGAAGGGCATTAGCTATAAGAGACTTCAGTAGCTATGAAGAAATTGTGCGTTGTGCTATCAAGGTAGAAATGGAAGTTGGTGTTACATATCCATCTCATGGTTTTGACAAGAAACGAAAGATGGAGTTCAAGGAGAAATCTCAGAATAATGGTGAAAAGAAGATGAATGTTTCCTTATGCACAAAGTGTGGAAAGAAGCATGGTGGAGATTGTCTTAAAGGGACTAGAAAATGTTTTAAGTGTGGAAAAGAAGGTCATCGAGTAGCTGAGTGTCGAAGTAATGGAAAAAGGGTTTCTAATGATGTGAATAAAGCAAACACTGCAGAGAACGCACCACCAACACTTCAATGCTTCAAGTGCAGGGAAATGGGGCATTATGATAATAATTGCCCTAATCCAAGGGTTAGTGATGATCAACATGAGCAACCACTGAAGGCAAAGGACAAAGGGAAATCACATGCGATCACTATTGGCAATGTTGAATATGACAACGATGTGGAATGATTAAGTGTTTATGTAATGGGATTCCAAAATAATGTTGTATCATTGAGTATTGCAATATTTATTGATGTGGTATTCAAAGTGATTGAGATATTTTCTGGAAATAAGATGATATGCGCATAATGAAGACGATAAAATGAAATGTTTAATAGTATTCATAAGCTCATGATTGATATAAGGACTAAGTGATATCACGGTTTGAGTATATAGAATTTTGAGGATTTTGGTATGTGGAAAGTGTTAACTTTTAACTGCACTCATGTTTTCACTGAGGTATTCAAGAGAATACGCGATTAAGGACTTTGAATGTTTGGAATGTGACCAACAAGACATATCTTATGATATGTGGGGATCAACGACAGTATTAAATCTCTGGTAATCGTTTTCACTATGTTATGAGAGTGTACTGCAGTATTATGGATAAGCCTAAAGATTGGAATGGATTATGTTGGACATAAGTTAGTATTGTTTAAGGATAGAAGTTTTTTCGATATTATTGATGGGATGTTATGGTAATATAGTTTTAGAAAATGGACAACCTGCAGGACGGGAGACAGCCCATCGCTTCGGACAAGGCTGTAGGAATCGAACCCACAACCGAAGTGCGACTGGCCTTTATCGCCTACCACTGGCCTACAGGAAGTCCCTGTTTAGTAGAAACTAGTGTTATTATATTAAGCAGTATGATATATGAAGTATAAGCCCATTTTAGGAACTATATATGATTAATCCCACTATAGATCGACTTATGTATATAAATTTTGCTAACCTTTTGAGACAGATGGAATGACCCGTCATTCTATCACATGATCTGCTAACACTTCACGAATAACAAATTCAACTTCATTTATTTAAGAGATGAAGTGGAAATTGTTAAAGGCACGAACAATAGTGAGATTGTACCAAAATAAAGTAAGTATTTATTCTAATTCAAATTCTTTAACTTTAGGGAAATGATCTTGAAAACCAAAAATGTTGTCCTAGTTCTCTTATACCTGATGAATCAGATGGTACCTTAGATCGTCACAAATTTATGGATTTGTGATTACTGGCTTTTCCATAGCCATGTTCTCTACCACTCTCCATCAGAACATGATGGTTAGATTTCTCTTCCATATCCATATTTTCACCTATGTGGAAACCCAGTGATTAGTTTATTTGGGTAATCGTTACATTTCATACTTTAGTTATTAAAGCCAAGTTTTGGTATTCCTTTTTACGATGTGGGTTTCTATTAAAGAAACTTTCGAATAGTAAACCATTTATAACCCCGACGAATTTCGAGGGCGAAATTCATTTTAAGGGGGGTAGAATGTAACAGCCCAAGATTTTATAAAAAATATTCTTTTTAATTTTATTAATGTCTTGTGTTGTACGCTACACCAAAAGGAGCTTGCACAACATGCATCTTTGACTTGCCTTGCATTACACGCAATCGCAACCTTCCTCGATAGCGTGTGTGGTACGTAATACTGAGTTTCACGAAACAATGATATGCTATTAAAATATTATCAAAACTAGCAGTTATGAATAGTAATAACCACTTTTTAATATTCTGTAAATCTTATTTTTCAAAATGAACTTCATTCTTGGATTCGGAGTATCGAATTTAGCCTAAGGTGAAATTTTGGTACTTTTCGGATAACTTTCACATTATAATGAATAGTGAAAATTACTAAATTATAATTAAAAACAAATTTTTTAATCGAAATAATTAATAGTGATAAATCATTAATTTGAGTGGTTTTAAAGTATATTTAGAATATATTTTTACAATTTAATACAATGTTGGTCATTGGATGTAATTTCACATTTAAACTAGACATAAACAAGTGTCAATCTTTTGATAGATATTGTTTCTTAAAAACACGCTATTTGTTTTAACAGCGGGATTTAATTATAAAATTAATTAATTCAACTTTTATGTAATGAATTTGTTAAAATAGATTTCATTTTTGAATTCGGAATATGAAATATAGCTTAGGATGAAATTTTGGCATTGTTCTGAGAAACATCAATTTTTGATGAATAGTGAAACTACTAAGTGATAGGTTAAAAACTGAATTTTGTATAAAACTTAATTTTACCGCTTCTGTGAATGGAATTTCGAAAATCCGAGAGACACGGTTAATATCAAGGACTAAAATGTGGTTCAATGAGATGAAAATAATTTTTTGGTGAATAGTAACTTTTTACTTTTTTTACCGCGGTTAATAGTAAATAGGGTAACTAAGGGTAAATATGATATTAATATTACCCTAAAACATGTCCTAATTCTATTGGACAAGTTTAATTCGACCAAAAACAAACTTAGGAATAAAATATGACCATTTAGGCCCACTTGGATTAGATTAGGACATTTATTATTAATTTATTTAAAGAAAGATTAAAATAGTTAAAATCAAAGTTTAATAAGTAAATCATTTTTAATATGGGGTTATACATAAGATAAATTCGATTGTAAATATTCATTAGAAAGATAAAAAGATTTCCTACATGATGGTATTTTATTTGTAATTTTTAGACATCATATATTTTAATTTATTTATGACACAATGATGATGCAGTAATTATCTTATTAATGAAATATTGACATAATTGATGTTATAAACACCAAAATAAATGTAATTTGAAAATTTTTATGAATTCCACTAATTTTCTAGGTTACTATGATATATTAGTGTTGATTTAATCAACTTGTTTCGAACATATAATTCTGTTATGACTTTCACAAAAATCATATATCAAATAGTGTCAAAATTGACACAAAATAGTTTTTAAATCAAATATTATAGTATTAATTGTTATTTTATTCCTAAAAATCTAAGGTTCGGCCAAATGACTTAGATAAGGATATATATTTTAATAATAAACAATTTGGGGTTCGTTTGGCATGTTATAGTAAGTGTATTAACCATATAGTGAAAGAAAACAAAAAGACATGGTAAAAGTTAAATTATTTAACTTAGAGTTAAATCTAATTGATAAGGGTAAAATAATTCCCTAAACTTGTCTAAATCCTATTGGTTGATAGGATTTCGACCCATCCCCACTTTAGCTTCGAAATAAGACCCTTTGGAACCATTATAAACCGATTTTGACTTTAATATAAAATAATATTTTGAGATATTCCTAAGGTGCCCCTCTCCTCCCCTATAAAAGGACACATCCTCCCCCTCCTCCTCACACCAATTTGAGCACTCAAGCTCGGCCAACCCCTGCCAAAATCTCTTCTCCACTTCCCTAGCAACATCCTAGTGGTTCTGGTCTTCCTCAAAGACCAATTCTAGTGCCCTAAGAGGAGGTCTCAAAGAGGCACTTCAAAGAAGAGGTAATTACCGTTACCAATTCTTTCATCTTTATTTCTTCTTCCACTTCTTCTTCTTAGGTTGTTTCATTATGAAGTAATAACATCAGTATCACTCATATACTGATATGTTATTATAAGTATGAAACAACCCTATTTCACCATCTATCCATCCTACGGAAAAAGAAATCACCGCGCGTGCGTACGTACGGAATACCGTCTCCACGCCGTGGTGTAATCTATTTTCCACCACCACCCTACATGGATGGGTATAATGGTGTAAAGAATAACTATACATAGTTATTACAACATCATATTGATTCTGATATATTGTATAATCCACTCCAATTCAATTCAATATTTATAGAAATGATATCATCGCTCGTGCGTACGTACGGACTACCGTCTCCACGACGTGATGAGATTCATTCTCCATGTTAACCATTTAAAAATGATTATAAAGTATATATAAGAAATAATAATGAAATATATGAAATTATAAAGTTACTGGATTTATGTATATATATATATATATATATGTAAGTCGTCAACTTACTTCCATTCAAGACAATAAGGAAAGGAAAACAGCGTTCATGCGTACGTACGGACTACCGTCTCCATGAACGGTGTTTTTCATTTTATTTATCTACCTATTATATATATATATACTGAATATATATGATATATATAAATCATATTTTATATTCTGGAAGTGAGTAAATCATGATATAAGTAATAATGATGTCAAGAACAACAAGTCAAAACACCTACGATAAATGAAACGATTTTACCCAAAACGCTTCTTTAACATGGAATTTACAAAAGAACGGGTAATATAATGTCACAAGTGAACCATATATGATATAATAACAATGAATATTATTCTGTAATAATTCAATGACATTATTTAAATCATTATACAGGAGGTTCGGACACATACGAAGCAAATTGGACCTAAGGTAAGGGAAATATCACAATCTCATTTTTATCCGAGATTGTTTATTCGTAAGTATTTACTGGGGTGTATTTTATCATCCACATCCATGTTCCCTCAATATGTAATATTGTTTCCATCCACTTGCAATGGTTTAAATCCAATTTTACCCTTCGGTGAGTTTTTATTAAAGAATATGAAAGGAATCTTTTGTCGTTTTTCCGTACGAGGTACTTTTTGACTTTTCCGACAAAAGTACGAAGAATGTTTTTTTTAACTTATACGGCATGAATGGATTTTTAAAACATTATTTCCAAGAATATTTCTTTATAAGTTTACAAGTTTAATCAACTTCTTTTAGTTTTAAATTTGTATGACATGTTAAGAAAGAAAAAATGTTTTTTGAAGAAGAAAGGATATTTTCCTCAAGAATGGAGTTCAAGTGTTTTATCAAAATTATTTTCCATCTAAGATAATAAAGGGTTCTGTTTTTATCCCTATTATTACATTGATTTGATCATGTGGTGATGGAATTATTTTTATGAATTCCTTTATCTTATATGAATTGTTCTATGATGTCATGTTGTTTAAGAATCCCATTTTTATTACATGGGTTATGCGATGATGTATGATTTATGATTATGTGGCACACATAAGAAAGGATTCATTATAAGATGGGTGGGACCTATATCTCCCTCCAATGCATTGGGTAAAGATTTTATATCTCATGAGATAGACATGGCTGGAACGGAAGGTTATTTCGGTTCAGTGATACAGGACTGAAACGAGGAGTGAACTCGGTTCAGAAAGGGACTTTGTCCACTAAGATAGTCTTGGCATTGAGTCATGACTAACAAGAAATGATTTTCCATGATTATGTGTGCATGCCACAAAGTTTCAAGTTTTATGTTATGATTATGGGGATCTCATTTTCACTTCTATGATTTATTAAGATTTTATGATCTCTTTTGCAGGTTATGATTTTCAAAAAGATATGATATGATTTCCTTTATTGCCCTTGCTGAGCATTTGAGCTCACCCTTTTATGTTTTCTTTTCCCCAGGATATAAAGAAAGGTTTTAGAAAAAAAAAGGATGACCTTTATGGGAGATATTGAAGAACTTTCACCACGATTAGAAGATTACGTTCCGAGTTTCCAAAGACACTAAACTATTACGATCCTTTAGTGTGTGTTTTTGTTATGTACTAAGTATTCCGCAAAAGTAATGTGATGTCAATGTACGTCAGGCTTCGGGTCTCTACACAAAATATAGGAGGATTGGTAGTGTAACACCCTTCAAGTATAGTGTATTGATTCGAGTGAGGAGGAAGGAATAATAGAAAAACATTCCATAAAAATCAAGAGGGAAGATTGTAATTAAACTTTTGAATGAATACTAGGAAGCAATAATGGTTTGGTAAGCCATGCACCAACCATTAAACATGATCTAGATAAGAAAAATGAACTTGTATAGTTTATTCTTTTATTTATACAAACCATATGCCAATCATGAGAAATCACATTTAAGAAAAATATGTCACTATAACATGGTAAGCTCTATGATTTCTACAAACTATGTGAAATCCATGAACCAACTCCAATAACCCCAAACAGCATGCACAATTACTACTATATTTCACATTGTTTCATTAAAACCAAGATGTAAAAATATAAGATACACTATGTAAGAAAAAAAAATGTAGTAGACAGGTGAATTCTCTTGGAACCCCTCATTGACTCTCTTAGACAATGCATAAAATTTGGAAAAAGAATAACATTTGTAAATTATCAAGAATCAGGTACCAAAAATAAAAATAATAATAATACCCCAAAATAATTTAAAATATAAATCCACAGTGGCATGAGGGTGTCACATGATTGGTAAAATAATAATACCTTAGAATACATATAATTTCTTGAAAGTTTCAATAAAAAATGATTTTTATTGAACACAGTTTTAAGGGTTTTATATTATCATTACTATTTTTATTGGTAAATGATATTGGGTTTTGAAATATCACACATGATATGTGGGATTATATATTCTAATATGAAACATAAACATTGTGATTATAGTCTATATTAGGTATATCATCCATAGATAGAAGAAGATATATGTTGAATAGTTATTTATTTTTAATCACATGAGAAGTTAGATCATTATAAAAATAAGTAATTATTAGATTCCTTGATTTATTAAATCAAATTCCTTTTCATCTAGTGGTATTAAAAAATGATCATAGGTTATCATCAGTTTAATTTATCACCATGTATAGATACAAGTCACCCCACCATGACTAGTAATAAGAAAAATTATTTTTCCCTATCATTCAATAACAAATATGAGATATATAAAAGCAATTATTGAAATGATTAAATTTGGTTTGACTAGTGAGAACCATAAGACTAACATGAAATTGGTTTGAGAGGTGAGATCTTTATATTGTGGTTTTACAATGATCAAAGGGGTTTGATAACCTTGTTGATGTTTTGGTTTCTAGTTTAATTGAATAATATATAACCTATTGAGAAATACAAAGTATGGTGAGATAAAAAATATATTCATTGAAACATTGTATGACCATGTAAAATAGCATGATATTGTCTATTAATACATAGGTCTGGTGGTGATATAACATCAATTATATTTTACATTTTAACCCCATTTAACTGTGGTTCATGCAATCTAGAATGAGATATGTGAGATATGTATATTCGGATAGAATGTGAATGTATTATAGTGGAAATGGTTAGGTGATGGTGGAATTTAGGATGGTCCGTTCTCATTGAATAATTATAAGGGAAATCAAATTATTGGAAGTATAATATTTATTTATAAAGGATATAAACCTTATTTCAGGTAAACTTTTAGTAAAAATCAATGTTGACATGACTAATTCTACTAGTTTGATGGTGGTTTTGGCATAAAGAAAACTCTAAAATGAAACTATATTAGAAATGATGGGTTATATGAAAATACCTAGATTTCTGTATTGATTTTTGATGCTCTGATATATTAAGTACATTTAATAATATATGGGTAATAAATTCCAAAAAATTAATAGTATGGGATTTGTTTTTGGAAAAAAAAATTACTCATTGTAATGTATGATTTCCTATTCAATGAAGCAATATTTCATGAAATATGTTGAATATTATAGTGGAGAATGTGATATTTGGGAAATAAAAACTCATGAGATACTTGTGTATAAATCTATATGGAAAATGGATGGTAATATAATGTGAAATTAAACCATAGAGTTTGATATTGGTGATTGGTTGATACATGAATTTATCTAGAATATATAAATCATTATTGAGTTAAATTATTTATTAGAAACTATTATTAACTTTTTGTCAGGTTTTCATAGGTATTTAATGTCGTGGGGTATAAATTGTAATTTTTCATGCATGACCAGGGATAAGAAATTTTAAATTGATATGGGTTTGTAGTTCAATAAATATATGAAATATATAATAGATTGGGAAATGATTTGTCTATTAAAGATGTATATTTATTGGTTGGTCTAGAGTTATAGTGAAACCTTGTCTAGTGGGAAACTAGAATATATGGAATTTCCATCACATTTCAGTTACTAGTATAGGTAACTGAAAATTTTTTAGGACTCTTTTGATGGGTGAGAAATATTTTAGTGGGTATTTTATAACATCCCATACTATAAAATTTATTTTAAAGATGAAAAACTTTGGATTCTAGTCAGATTGGAAAAAGGTGGGTTTAAGAATTACTTATATAAAATATGAAATATATTTTATGGTTGTTTTTAAAATGAATAAAATGAAATCGTGGAGGTATAGTTGTATCTAAATAATACTCAATGTTTTATTTGAGTTGCATTATAACTAGAGAGTGTTGGTGAGTGGAAATAGTAATCTATAGAAACCAAAATAGAAGTATAAAAGATGTCTAATGTGTTGGGAAATAAAATGGTAAACTCCCCTAGTGACCAAAATCCTAGAAACTCGGACCCATATGATCTCAATATGACTCTAATGAGAACCACCATAATTATAGTGATAGTGAGGCCTATATTTTGAAATGAAGGAATGCAAGTAATTTTACCATTATTTGTCTTAGATTGCCACTAGGGATTATCTGGGTAATTTCCATTTTTATTATTATTTCAGGTTCTCTTTTCTACACATGATTCCATTTTTTCTCCTTCGATACACAATTTTTTAAGTGTTCATGGATCATTGAATTATGTTTGTACTTATTCATTTCTCTACCTCTCTTATTCATCTTATTTTTCCTATACATTGTTGTGGCTAGATTTAGGTATTTTGTTATGATTTCAAAAGATATTCCAGAATCCACACTACTAAGATCAATCTTTTTTATTATATGGCTAGAGGAGTTTGGGAGAGGATGGTTATGTTTTTTGTGTGTTATTTGGAAAACTTTATCTCCCCATTTTTACTATTTAGGTTTAATTTTGACTTTGGGTGAAATTGATTATTGAATAAATGGGATAATTTGAGTATTTTAATCATTAAATGCTAATTAATTATCTATGATTATCTGTAATATTGTAACATTTAATTTTATCCATGGGTGGCCACTAAATGGGTTTTACTGGATTTATAAATACTTTAAATTAATTATAGAAACTAAATATAATTTTTTATAATAAAATTTTTAACTCCTTATATAATGCAGGGGCTTTTGGGCATGATCATTATTGGGAAAAAATGGATTGATTTGGTGGTAATAACTTCATAAGGGATAAATACATTATGATATTAATGGTACATAAATTAGACACACTATATATAAATTTCAATTTTGTGTGATATGTATGACAAGATAAGTGGGTGTAACTGAATAGAGAAATTATTGATGGGAGTTGGTTGATTAGAAAAAAAATTGAATGATCTATTAGGGTATTTATGATAATCCCACTAAAATTTCATTTAAAATTGAGTTTTTATATGACTCAATTTAGGTGATGAATCATTGGTTAAATACTAACGAAAACCATGAAGGGTTTCTATAACAACAAATATTTTAAAAAAATTATATTTGTATAATGAAATAAATGTGTTTTTTATAATAATGTATTGAATTAAAAATATAATGAAAATTAAAATAATTTTTTTTCATTAATAATTAATGGCACGTTAATTATCAATGAACCCAATACAAATTCTAAAACATTACAACTAGAAAAAAATATAAAATAGAAAATAAAGAATGGGAAAATATGGATATCCCCAATCCAATAGAATCGTTAGAGTGGTCCAACACTAGAATCATGGTTTATGTGTCTAATATCAATTACATTGGCATGATCACAAGGAATCAATCCCTGAATGATAGAATATTTAAGCAGTCTTTGTAAACCAGCTAAATATATCAGTCTTTTATTACAAAAGAATAAAAAATTTTAATAAAAAAATTATTCTCATATTCATTTCTAGGTTAAAAAATATATTCAATCTACCATATCCTTGTAATTATTTCTTAATAAACTTCATGGATTTATTGTTAGAGGAAAGAAATTAACAATGTGCTCAAATTCTCAGTAAGTTTAAGTATAGCATAGCGGATGCAATAATTAATCAGTAAGAATAAATTAACATAAAATGATAAATAACTAAACACCCATGCCATGTAATCAATAAAGTGAAATGATAAATATTATAGCATGATAATAAATGAACACACATTCCATTAAAATAACTACATACTAAAATTAATTATGGAAAAGTGATAAAATGAAACACATTCCATTAATCAATAAACTTAAAATGAAATGAAACCATATATATATTGATCCAAATTCTCATATATAATAATAAATGTGTCTAAATGAGGGAAATGGTTAATTATTCGATATCATGACTCAGGAAAATGAAAACCTATACAATCAAGACCATTAACAAGATGGTTTAAATTAAGGTTAAAAAACTAATCAATTTTTGCAACTTATTTTCCTCATAAGAACATATCAATGCATCTTTGGTCTATATAAAGTCTGACCCCCACCCATAATTTCAATTCCAAAGCATTCCTTAGGTTGAATAATCAAAATAAATAATATTCCATATCAAACAACTAAATTGAATGAAAAATATAGATTTAATAATAATTTCAAAATTAATCAAATAACAATAAATGTAATCACCATATGTAAAAAATAATAAGTTTTAGGAAATAGTAATATCCATGACAAATGATGTGGATAATTGGAGGAAATTTAATTATTAATTATCATATAAAATTGAATATTTTAAGGGGAATAACAAGGAAATAATGAAAGAGAATATAAATAATTTATTTAACTAAATAAATCCAAAAAACATCTGAAGAAGGCATATAGATGGTATCAATACAAAATATCCCAAGTGGAGTGAAAATAGAGGGTTGTTTTTAGGGATGAAATAAATAACCTAAAAATATTTTTGATGAATATATCCTTTTACATGGAATATATTTTTAAAATATTTTTATTTGAAACTCCCATTCAAATGGATTTTCATTCAAAATAAAACTTTTAATATTTAAAATTTTTCTTCAAAGAAATTATTGTGTAAATATCTATACATGTCATATGAGGTAAAAAAGAAACACTAATATTTGAAAATAAAAAGGGTTATAAAAATTCCTTTTTTGGAATAATAAAAGAATATTCCTTTGAAATAATTCCAAAATGAAAATAATTGGAAAAAATTTCTTTAAAAAATAATTCTTTAATGGTTGAAAAAATTTGATAGCCTTTTTCGAAGACATTTTTTTAAGAAACTAGATTCTCTAACTAAATAGAGAAATGATATCAGGTTTTCATTAATAATTTTCTAAAACATTAGAGTACCATAGAGTTGAAAAATTATATTATTACTTGATAAAGGTCATGAATAAACATAGGATGTTAAAATTAAAGGTTTTATTTAACAATTATACAAAAATTTCCTTGAATAGAAATTCAAATACAAACAATCTTGAATAAAATGTGATTGTGAAATAAACCCTTAAAAAGGATATAATGTCGAAGTGAGAATCAATCAATGAGTATATTATGTGTATAAAATAAAAAACTATATAATGGAAGAGGAAAAACAAAAATATTTAGTAAAATATGATTAGACAAATAATCCTAGAATATTAATGACAATGAGGAAGTAATATAACTCGAAAGAAAGAAAATGAGTAATGCACATCTATTCCACTAGGTAACTATCAACACAAATCCCCTTAAAATAATTCATATTGAAACCAAAATAACAAGAATATTTACCTTTCATGATAAATTAAATCAAAATTGTCATTATATATATCATATTAAAGAAAATAGGTGTACAAAATTTAGTATACCTCATGGAAATAAAATGAGACAAGAATCACTTACCATGTGTGTGATTTGTCTTGTGTGTCTTTATATTCATGAATAAAAAACATATGATAATTATTTAAATGATTGATAACCTTTTTATTATTTATCATATATTTTAATTCACTTATAACTATGTTGTATAGCAGTACTTAAACAATTACTTTTACATTGGATGTTTCGACCAAATTTTTTTTATGTATCGAAAATAACCTTGCTAGGTCAAATATGGTTAAAGGGGTCATTATAAAACTTTTATAGAATAATAATAATTAACTAATTATAAAATTTATAGATATATATGATTTTATAACAAATAATTAAATACATTTATGAAAAATGAATCAACATTACAATCATAGAGATGGTAGGTCACACATAGGCATGAGTAATGTTCTCGTTTTTCAATGCTTTTTTTGAAAATAAGATATGTAACACCATATATTTATATAATTATAATTATGTAATTAATACCATGATATTTAATCATATATAATTAGATATAAAATTATTTTTAAGTAAAAATTAAATCACATCGTGTCGAGGAGGCAGTAGTCCACGCATCCCTGAATGATACTGTTGCTTTTTAAGAGTGTGAAGGGGTAACAATGAAGTTGATATATACTATATCTATAGAATGGTAATTATTTCACTAAAATCATGTAGAGTTTTTTATTTCACATATGTTTAATTAAACCCATCCTTTATACATTTCATGTATAGTGTGAATGAATCACATCGCTTTGAGGGGCGGTAGTCCAGACTTCCACAAACGATTTTATTGTGTTAACACAAAATGGAAATTATTAAATTTAAATGTTATAAAATTCATAGATAAGTATAAATAAATAATAAATTTCATATATATCATCTATATCATATATAAAAATATCTTCAAAATAAATGGTCACCATGGTAGGTAGAAATAGGAAAAATAAACAATTATTGTTTCTGTGAGGTGGTATTTCTTCGTACACATAAACAATATGTTCATTACCCTTTAGATGGAATTGGGTGTGATTGTAGGTAAAAATTTCAATATAAAAACATTTAATTATATTTATTATAATGGTATTATTATATGAACATTGAATAATATTCTTTGAGGTGGTAGAAAAATAAATGAAAGAAAAGATATCATTGGAAAGTGTTACCCTAAAAATTAGGTAATTTCTTTTGGTTTATACCAAAGGGCTTCCTTGGAAGGATTCCATACCAAAGGGAGGAATATAGTTAGAGTTTTGAGATTTTTTTAAGATAATTTGGATGAAATTTTCATAAAAATGTATCTTTATTGGTGTGATTAATAGAGATAGGTGGTTGCCTTTAATAGTGGATGAGGAGTGGTACTCTTGTCATATTTTGACAAAGAAATTCCTAACAAGTTTTTCATGTTTCAAGTGGATCCCATAGTGGACTAAATTTTATAAAATATATTATAGGGTAGATATATGGCTATAAAATATCTTTTGGAAAAGTTTATAGCTCATTTTGGGCCTTAAGTTTAATGATTAGTCCCTTATTAATCTTAATTTATGCTTCACCATTATAATTAATTTTAATCACATTCACTAATATTTTTGGAAAAAAAAATATTATCTTATAATAAATTATAAATTTTCATAATTCCTAATATTTAATCAATTATTATAAAATCCAAACACATAATTGGATGAAACTGAGTTAAATTTAAACCCGTAGACGGGACGATAATGCAAATTTTTTATGTAAAAACGTCTGAAATTTTTCTATGTGGTTATAAAAAAATATCAAAGTGAAATTCATTCCAATGACATAAATTGAATTATTTGATAATAATATGATATAATTATTCTTTAAAACCAATTAACAGTATAATTTAACTACATAAATAAATTGTATAAGATACCAGTTTTGAACTAAAATTCAGTATTTTTATCTATTCATTAAAAATGATATGTTTCCAAAATATAACAAAAATTATCCAAACACAAATTTTTATTTTTGTATTTAAAATTTAACTTATATTTTGAAATATGAAATAAATTAAGGTCTTAAAATTTATACTTCAATTGGGTTCTTTATTAAAAGTTTTTAAAATTTCCATTATAACAATATAGGTTTTTATATGGGAAATTGGGTTTTTCTTTTCTTATTCCTTTCAAGCCTAATGGATGAATATAAAAAATTATTGAATATATAACATATTTAATTAATCAAAATCATTCACTAATTATAATTAATTGTGTTTATTAATACAAAACTCTTTTGGAATCATGAAAATATAATATTTATTCTTATATCTGATTGGTTCTTATTTTCATTTCTTAATAACTGGAAACTAATGAATTCATTTTATATTTATATAAACATTATATTTTGGTAAGTTATTTAATATTATTCATAATCAATAACATTGTATCTAGGTTATATCGTATTATATTAAATAATAATATTTTTAGAATTCATTTTTATTTGGTGAAACTCGAACTTTTGTGTAACAATATCTATTAAGGAATGTCACTCTTGCATGTAACACAAGCTATCATGGAAGGTAGGTCTTTCATGAAATGCAAGAAAACATAGATTTTTTATTACAATATATATAATATATTATATTTTTTTAATATTGTAATGTATCGGGTTAATATATTTCCTTCTCACCCTTGGTGTTGCGTGTTGAAAACACTATTAAATAAAAAGTTTTTCTTTAGAATTTTGGGGTGATATATTCTTCTCTACTTAATTATAATATTTCCTATTAATTTAAACTCAATATTGGTAACATATTATTTTATATTTCCAAAATTTAAAATCCACATCATGATAAGGGTTTTTAAAACATCATCTTGAAAAGAGAGAATGAGAATAAAAAAGGTAACATGGATTAACATGTAACTATGTCTATAAGTATGATAAAATTTTTGGAAATTAGAGATACATACTTGGAGGAAATCATAAGTATTCTAGGGAGTGATTGAGATCATCAATCACAAACAATTTAATAATCAATATAAAGTTGAGGTCTATAGAACCATAAATATGTGATGATTTAGAAGGACGTCTATTCAATAAAAATTATGTTATTAAGAAAAATTATTTTTTTGAATATACTTTTCCTAATGTTTGGGAATTATTTTACTACCTATATATACTTACTTTATATGCATTTATAAACCATATTTCATCATTTATTTTTGCTTAGATAAATTTTCCAATTCATTAAAGATTTAATTTTCATGCCTAAAGAACAGAAATAAATATTTAATAGTTCCTAAGGCCTAAAAAAGGGTGAAAAGTCTAAATATTTGTCTCTAACTATCATTCAAAACCAATATGGTCAATATATTAATCCATAATCCTAAAAAGTGATATTTCTAGTTCGTCATTATCATTTATTCATCAAATTATTTAACTAAAAAAATGAAAAATTAACCACAACATTACAATGGTCAGTGGTTGGTGTGAAGCCCTTATCATCCTTTACTGATGGGTTCAAGACCCATGGACTTTCTAAACATGATAGGTTGTCACCAGGCATATAGGTTTTCCTTTCATAAAACAATATCAATATAATTTCCAAAAATAATCTAATGGACAACCTTGAAATTTAATCATTGAATACACTCTTAACTATGTTTTTAAATACATCCTCAATAAATAATTATTTCTTCAATTTTTTTCTTACCCACATCATTCCATGATCTAGGTTCTATCAATTATGAGTGGGTATTGAATCGGGTAATTCCTAGGTTCCCCATATTAGAGGAAATGAATCCTAAAAGGATCATTAGGATCAGTTTCATTTCCTTCCATCGTACTTTTCATTTTTCCTCAAATATCATTTTTTATGTCATTCTTTCCCACACATATATAATTTCTTAGTTCCTTTAATACATATTCCCATTATTTACCTTACATACTTCTCACATTTTGGAAATTGATCCTTCATTTTCGTACAGTCTTCACCACTAGACCTCTTAGAAACCACCATCCTTCAATTATTTGTGTGTTCATAAGTTGATAAATGTATATATTATTAATAATATTATTGGTAAAATTGATTTGGAATAAACATCATATTCTTCACTCTTTTCAACACCTCATTTGGTGGCTCATTTTCACCACATTTCCCATTATGTTCGATGTTAACTTGAATCCTTAAGTTTCTATCCATTTACAAAAACCGTAAATAATAGTGTGAGCAACAATAGTAATAGAGGGAAAAATATATAATCAGTTATAAGATATTAAAATCATGACACATTATTTGAAATCTAAAACACCTTTGGTTTAACTTTAATCTTTCATTGTCATTATCCATTAAAATTATTTATACTAGTTGGTAAACAAACAAGTATTATCCAAATAATATCTCCTGGGAGTGTCAAACTAGGTACATAGTAAGAATTGTTTTTGTGTACAAAGATACCCTGAGTCAAACTCATAGCACCTTTTTAGAGCTATTACTCCTGTGTACATATGTTCAAAAACCATATCCACTTGTAGTATCTATAAATGGTTGTATTTATAGTAATACCCACATAATATCTACTTTAACAAAATTCTAGGATGTTCTTCTATTCTTATCATTGAATTATACCTTAGGGTTATATTCTATATCCTACGTTCTCCTAAATCTAGTTCCCAAGGTTGCTACTAAACACCGTTGATACCAACGGTAGTGACCTAAGCCCAGAATCCTAGAGCTGGTGTCTTCTATCAATTACATTGGCAGGATTACTAGGAATCAAACCCCAAAGGAATAAAGAGTTTATTTGTCCTAGTAAACTTGATGCATACTGAGTCTTTTATTAACAAATAATACAATAAATCAAACATAATTTTTTATTCTCCTTTTCCTTTATAGGTTAAAAAATTTATTCCAACTATCGTATCCTTAAAAATATTTCATTATAAACTTCTTGGATTCCTAGGGAGAGGAAAAAGATAATGGTGGGTTCAAATGCTTAGTAAAGTTAATTAAAGCAAGGTGGATGTAATAATAAATTAATGAGACTAAATTAATATAGAGAGGTAAATAACAGAACACCCATTCCATGTAATCTATAAACTGAAATGATAAATAATATTGCAAGATAATAAATGAAAATGCATTCCCTCCAAAGATTGATATACAGAAAACTAAATATGGGAAGGTGAGAAACTGAAACACATTTCATTAATCAATAAATAGAAAGAAAAATACATCTATAGATATGTCAATGCCAAATCTCATCAAAAATAATAAATGATCCTAAATGTGGGAATTACTTAATTATTAGACATAATGTCTCAGGAACATGAATACCTATATAATGCCCCAACCCAGCTACCCAGAGTCGGTGCATTATTGCATAACATTGGAATGATCACAAAAGATCAAGTCTCAAAAGACCGATTAGTTTAGTAGCCTTAGAAACACTAGATACATTCATAATGTTACATTACATCATAAAGTGAAAAACTAAAATAACAAAGTCTCTATAGTCCACACTCATATACTCTTCTGACTATCCCTGCAGGTCATTCATAAAATACTTCTTCACATCTTGGAAAATATTAAAACACTGAAAGGGGTGAGCTCAGATGCTCAGTAAGGATAACAATATAGCGGAAGCTTTCATCAATAAACATAAACATTTAAGGCAATGTATAACTAAAACAGAAGCCTTTTAAACTTGAACTTCAACATAATATGGCAAAAGTAAAATGAGATAATGCCATTTACTTCTTCACATGGATATTCTACTGGTTGAATAATCACATGCAATATCAATAACCATTTTCATAATGATGGAATGCATAATTCCAGACTATCATAACCACATAGCCAAGACCTCGTGCCAAGACCACAAATAAGAATTTTTCAAGGCCTCGTGCCAAGACACTAGTTTGTCTCATGAGACCTACCGATGCATCGAGGAGCTATAGCGGGCTCCATCGGTCACTTATTAAGTCCAATGCATTCCTCATATGAATAGGTTTAAACATATCATATAACATAATCATATCACATAAAACATGCATAAAGGAAACATAACAGTTCCATATTTCAATCACATGATATCAATACAACACATGGATATAATAAAAACACTTTCAAAACCATTTTCAATACCAAAATAAAAGAAAATTAAAACTTGTATTTAATTTTTCATTTTAAAAAAAAGTTAAGTCTTATAGAGGAAGCCGAAACTCAAATAATGGTCACGGCGGTGGAGAAGTCGTTGTCGCCGCATACGTAAGAAAAACATTCCTTTTGTCATTTAGTAAAAATGCTTCGTATAAAAGATTCATTTTGAATAAAAGTAAAAGTAAAAGGGGTTTATGCACCGTATAAAGGAAAGTTGTGTATAAAACCAAATATGCCTCAATGAAAGGAGATCGAGACGAAGTCCGTATAAAGATAATTTTTAAAATAAAAGAGATCTATTATGGGTATTAATTATAAGTACACATAAATAAAGTACAAATAAAAGATATGACATAATAATATCATGACATAATTTGAACGTAGGAGATTAACCCAAAGAATGGAAATTGGGTTAAAAAATTCCCTTACCTCATGTCCGACATGACTTGACCGCTATTTAACCTCCAAAATAAGAAACTAGAGATAATCACTACCTTCTTAAGAACCTTTTTGAAGTTCATTATTCCTTTTATATCACTTATTACCATGTCATGAACATTATGTAATTATTTAAGTTTATACCGGTCGTTTTGTCGATCTTAGGTACTTGAGTCAAAAATAAACTTCTTATAATTACACTTTGTTCATGTGGTAATATATCCATTATATCCATAATTATATTCATGATTTATATATAATATAAATCATATATATCCATTATATACATTCATTTATAATATTACATAACATTTAGAGGTAAGAAATGAAATGCACCGTTCATGGAGATGGTAAGCCGTACGTATGCATGAACGCTACTTTCATTTATATTTCGTATTTATTGGAATGAAGCAATAATTATATAAAGGTATAATATAATTCCAGTATAATATAATGTTTAATACCATTTACTCCATCCTTTATACATCCCACATATGGCATTAACGATTCAAATCACTTTGAGAGGCGGTAGTCCGCACATCCTAAAATGAAATTACCACGTTTACCCATAATGGAAATCATAAAGTATGCCATAAATGAGAAATAAAAAAGCATAAGGAAAACATAAACATAATATATATATCATATATGAAAATATTATCATCAAAATGTCCACCATTAGAGGTGTTAAAAGAATATTGAACAATCATCGTTTCGTGAGGCAGTATTTCGCCACCCACAGAAACAGTATGTTCTTTAACCATTAGATGAAGGTGTGTGTAAGTGTAAACCAAATACTTATCATAACAACATCCTAGTATATTTTATATACTGGTGTTGTTACAAAATAAAGGAATAAAAAGATTTTAAGGGGTTGGAGAAGCAAAATAAAACAAAACAACATTAGAGAAGACATTACCTTAAAATCATGTAACTCTTTTTGATTTGAGCCAAGGGCTTCCTTGGGAAGACTTCTACCCAAAGGGAGTCTCCTAGGAGTAATATAGGGAAGTTGGGAGAGTATTGGGGCAGAGGTTGTCCGAGCCAAAAGGATTTGAAGGTGTGATTAAGGTGGTAGTGGTGGGGGCCTTTTATAAGAGGAGAGAAGGGTCACTCTTGGAAAGATTGAAATTGTACTTTATTATGAAATTCTTTTCGGATTATAAAGGTCCCACAATGATATATTTCTAGGATAAGGTGATAAGGGTTCGAAATATACTCATCCAATAGGCTTTGGACAAGTTTAATTCTTAGATATTACATTATCCTTCCATTTTGTTAAAATCGTTAATTAATGAGGTAATTGTTGCATCATCATGGTGTCATTGAAAATTTAATTTATTTAATGTCTAAAAATTATAAAACAATTACCATGATGTAGGAAATATTTTTGTCTTTCTAATTAATATTTATAGTAAAAAATATTACTTTTATAACCCAATTTAAAAATTGTTTTAGTAAAACAACTAATGTTTGTGGCATTTTTATTTTAACATTAAATAAAAGTTTTTAATGTCATTTTCCTACCAAAGTGGCTCTATGGGGTCCCCAAGTTGACCCATGGATTTTCTTGGTTGGCCATGACTCATCCATTAGGTTTATTACAAGTTTAAAGGTATTTTCATATTTTTATAATATCATTTTTACCTTAAATTTCACTAATTACCTTTAATCGCGATTAATTAAACTTAAAAGTTACGATTCACCAAAAAATTATTTTAATCCCATTGAACCACATTTTACTTCCTAATGAAAACCATGTATGTCGTATTTTTTAAAATAAAATCACAGAAGTGGTAATGTTTCATTTAAACGAGAAATCAGTTTTGTAACTACCACTTAGTGGTTTCACTATTCATCAAAATTTGAAGTTTTTCAGAACGATGCCAAAATTTCACCCTAAGCTGTAATTAATATTCCGAATTCAAAAATGATGGCTATTTTAAAAAATTCCAAAAATATAAGTTTCATTAATTAATTTTATAATTAATTCTTGTTGTCACAACAAATAGTGTGTTTTTAAGAAACAATATATATCAAAAGATTGACAATTGTTCATGTCCAATTTCAATGTTAAATTAATTCTAATGACAACCATTGGATAAAATGGTAAAAATATATTCTAATTATACTTTAAAACCACTCAATAGTATAATTTATCACTATAAATTATTTTGATTAAAAAGGTTGTTTTTATGTATTTTTCACTATTCATAAAAATTTGGAAGTTCTCAGAAAAATACCAAAAATTCAACATAGGCTAATTTCGATATTCCTAATCCAAAAATAAAGTCCATTTGGCAAGATAAATTTTATAAAATTTCCAAAATTAGGTATTACTATACATAATGGCTACTTTGATTGGTTGTGGTGTGTGTTAGAACTCGAAGTTGCGTACAACACACGCTACTGTATTATTCAGAGAGATGTGTACCGTGGAAGCTTGGGGTGTTACATTCTCCCCTCATTTAAATAAATTTCGTCCTCGCAATTTGAAATTTTTCTTTGAAAATAAAAGGTTGAAAATATAAAATACCTTTGTGGAAAACCCACATCGGAAATAAGGTTAATAAAAATATAACTTTAAAAGAAAGAAAGATAAGTACAAAGGTCACCAGAGATAGCCCATACTAAAAGTCTATGAAAATATGGATATGGAAGAAAAACAAACCATCAAGGTTTGATGGAGAGTTGTAGAAAACTGGATTAGGAGAAAGTTAACCATAATAAAATCACAAACTTATGATTGGTTAAACGGTCTTTGAATCCCCAGTTGGAAAAGTTAACCAGAAACGTTTTTGTTTTAAGTTACCTTTTATAAATTTGAGGAATTTATTTAGGAGGTTTACTAAGAATGTAAGGGATTATACATACTGGTCATGTAGACTTTCATTCTTTAATAAATTTTTACCACAAACCCATCTTTCACTCTAAAAGGTAATAGAAATCGAAAATATTCTATTTATCATAATTGTATAAGGTTCCAAATATTAACACATTCCATTTAGATTAGAAAAACTTTTTGTATTCACCAGGAAATTCCTGTAGGCTAGTGGTAGGTAATAAAGGCCTGTCGCACTATGGTTGTGGGTTCGATTCCTGCAACTTTGTCCGACGCGACAGGTTATACCCCACCCTGTAGGTTGTCCTTTTCCTAAAAATATAGTATTATAATATTCCAACAATAATCTTCAGAAATGTTTTAACCTTAAACAATTCTATTCAAAGTTCAACTTAATCCATCCCAACCTTTATAGTTATCCAAAATACCTCCTTCCAGAATTTCTCTAAAATGTCCTTAGATTCCAAAATCAATTGCAAAATTAGATTCCCCAAACAAAGTAAGGTTTCTCTTATTGTCACATACTGAAAATATGATTACCTTCATCATATTAAAACCTTAATGAAAACAACAAGTACTGCAGTACAATCCTTATATATATCACATTATTCTTATAACCATAATCTAGTTCTTGAGTCCAAAAACACAAATACAATAATTATTAAACATCATTTGTAGTAACAGCATAAGCTTGGCCTTGGTCCCTTGGCCTTTTCTGAGGTAAGTTTCCCTGACACTTAGGACATTCATTTGCATAATGCCCCCTTTCCCTACAATTGTCGCATTCAACATTGATAGCCTCTTTCTTTCCCTTGCAATCATGAGCCTGGTGACCTTTTTCTCCACATTTATAACAAACTCCCATTCCTTTTAGGCAAGCACCAGGGTGATTCTTCCTACAATTATCACATAATGGAAAAATACTTCTTTCCCTTTTTCCCTTTATCTGTCTCTTGTTCCACAGTTCTATTCTTCTCTTGCTTTACTTTGTTGTCATAAGACTTAGAGAATTCCTTTTTCGTATTGATAGAACATGAGACTATATCTTCGTATGTTGAGAAATATTGTGATACTAAAGCTCGATGGAGAAATTGTTTTAACCCATCAAAGAAATGATCAATCTTACTTCTTGGGTTACGTATATAATCTGCTGCATGCCTTGCTAACCTTGTAAAGTTAGCCTCATACTTTGCGACATTCTCATCCTCCTTTTGTCTCAGACTCAGAAATTGCATTTCCATATCTGCTCTATGGTCATGAGGAAAGTATTTTTCTAAGAAAAGATCTTTGAACTCTCTCCATTCCATATTTGATACTTCTTTATCTTCCTTTTTATTTTGAATCAATGGCCACCATTGATCAGCATCTCCAGAAAGGCGGTAAAATGCCATGATAACCTATTCCCTTTCACTACTCCCCAAGGCATGGAATATTTTTTCTAAGGAGTTTATCCATTGCTCAGCTACCAATGGATTTGTACCCCCATTAAATATTGGTGGTTTTTGCCTCATGAAGAGGTCTAACATTGATCCTCCATGTTACGGATCAGGGTTCTCCATACGAGTAAGGTTATTTTTGATAACCTGAGTGAGTTGTCCCAGTATGGTAATAAGTTGATCAGCACCAGTTGTATCTCCAAATCCACAATAATTATATTTAGCAGGAGGGAAATCCCTACACGGATTGCATGCATTGATACGGTTTCCATTCCTCCCACAAGGCGCCATTTCTAAACAATTGCATAAACAAGATTAGTTTATGAATTAAAGTACATAATTCCATACTTGTAAAACACTTAACATAAATTGAACTATTTATGGATATAATCCATAATCATAAAAAGAAATTTTTTCTTTGAGGAAGTATATACTCATAAACCCTTCATAGTGGTTTGTAAAGAAAATGATAATTATCCTAAGTATATCCCTTGGGAGTGTCATAACCAAGAGTGCAGTAAGGCCCGTTGTCGTGCACCAGTTCTCGTTTGAGTCTAGCTCAAAGAGGGGTTTTTGGGTTTTACCCCTAGGTACATCTGTGCCAGAGCCACCTCTACCTGCTCGTATCCAGACAGGGATGTATTTCCTGGAAAACTCACAAAATCTCTATAATACCAAAATTCTAGGAAGTTCTTCTATATTAATCCTCAAAGTCTATCTTCAGGCTATGTGCTCTAATCAGAGTTTATCTAAATCTAGCTTCCAAGTTTAGTACTAAACTGCCTCTGATACCAACTGTAACGCCCCAACCCCAGCTACCCAGAGTCGGTGCATTATTGCGTAACATTGGCATGATCACAAAAGATCAAGTCTCAAAAGACCGATTAGTTTAGTAGCCTTGGAAACACTAGATACATTCATAATGTTACATTACATCATAAAGTTAAAAACTACAATAACAAAGTCTCCATAGTCCACACTCATATCCTCTTCTGACTATCCCTGCAGGTCATTCATAAAATACTTCTTCACATCCTAGAAAATATTAAAACATTGAAAGGGGTGAGCTCAGATGCTCAGTAAGGATAACAATAGAGCGGAATCTTTCATCAATAAACATAAACATATAAGGCAATGTATAACTAAAACAAAAGCCTTTTAAACTTGAACTTCAACATAATATGGCAAAAGTAAAATGAGATAATGCAATTTACTTCTTCACATGGATATTCTACTGGTCAAATAATCACATGCAATATCAATAACCATTTTCATAATGATGGAATGCATAATGCCAGACTATCATAACCACGTAGCCAAGGCCTCATGCCAATACCACAAATAAGATTTGTCAAGGCCTCATGCTAAGACACTAGTTTGTCTCATGAGACCTATCAATGCATCGAGGAGCTATAGCGGGCTCCACTCGTCACTTATTAAGTCCAATGCATTCCTCATATGAATAGGTTTAAACATATCATATAACATAATCATGTCACATAAAACATGCATAAAGGAAACATAACATTTCCACATTTCAATCACAAGATATCAATATAACACATTGATATAATAAAAACACTTTCAAAACCATTTTCAATACCAAAATAAAAGAAAATTAAAACTTGTATTTAATTTTTCATTTTAGAAAAAAAGTTAAGGCTTGTAGAGGAAGCTGAAACTCAAATAATGGTCATGGCGGCGGAGAATTCGTTGTCACCGCATACGTAAGAAAAACATTCCTTTCTTCATTTAGTAAAAACTCTTCGTATAAAATATTCCTTTTGAATAAAAGTAAAAGTCAAAGGGGTTTATACACCGTATAAAGGAAAGTTGTGTATAAAACCAAATATGCCTCAATGAAAGGAGATTGAGACGAAGTCCTTACAAAGATCATTTTTAAAATAAAATAGATCTATTATGTGTATTCATTATAAGTACACATAAAAAAGTACAAATAAAAGATATGACATAATAATATCATGACATAATTTGAAAGTAGGAGATTAAGCCAAGGGATGGAAATTGGGTTAAGAAATTCTCTTACCTCATGTCCGACTTGACTCGACCGCTCTTTAACCTCCTGAATAATAAACTACAGTTAATCTCTACCTTCTTAATAACCTTTTTCAAGTTCATTATTCCTTTTATATCACTTATTACCATGTCATGAACATTATGTAATTATTTAAGTTTATAACGGTCGTTTTGTCGATCTTAGGTACTTGAGTCCAAAATAAACTTCTTATAATTACACTTTGTTCATGTGATAATATATCCATTATATCCATAATTATATTAATGATGTATATATCATATAAATAATATATATCCAATATATACATTCATTTATAATATTACATAACATTTAGAGGTAAGAAATGAAATGCACCGTTCATGGAGATGGTAAGCCATACGTACGCATGAACGCTACTTTCATTTCTATTTCGTATTTAATGGAATGAAGCTATAATTATATAAAGGTATTATATAATTACAGCATAATATAATGTATAATACCATTTATTCCATCCTTTATACATCCCATATATGGCATTAACGATTCAAATCACTTTGAGGGGGCGGTAGTCCGCACTTCCTAAAATGAAAATATCGCGTTTACCCATAATGGAAATCATAAAGTATGCCATAAATGAGAAATACATAAGCATAAGGAAAACATAAACATAATATATATATCATATATGAAAATATTGTCATCAAAATGGCCACCATTAGAGGTGTTAAAAGAATATTGAACAATCATCGTTTCGTGAGGCAGTATTTCACCAGCCACAGAAACAGTATGTTATTTAACCATTAGATGACGGTGTGTGTAAGTGTAAACCAAATCCATATCATAACAACATCATAGTATATTTTAGATACTGGTTTTGTTACAAAATAAATGAATAAAAAGAGTTTAAGGGGTTGGAGAAGCAAAATAAAACAAAACAACATTAGAGAAGACATTACCATAAAATCGGGTAACTCTTTTTGATTTGAGCCAAAGGCTTCCTTGGGAAGAATTATGCCCAAATTGAGTCTCCTAGGAGTAAGAGAGGGAAGTTGGGAGAGTATTTGGGCAGATTTTGGCCGAGCCAAAAGGCTTTGATGGTGTGAATAAGGTGGTAGTGGTGGGGGCCTTTTATAAGAGGAGAGAAGGGGCACTCTTGGAAAGATTGAAATTTTACTTTATTATGAAATTCTTTTCAGATTATAAAGGTCCCACAATGATATATTTTGAGGATAAGGTGATAAGGGTTAGAAATATACTCATCCAATAGGCTTTGGACAAGTGTAATTCTTAGATTTTACATTATCCTTCCATTTTGTTAAAATCGTTAATTAATGAGGTAATTGTTGCATCATCATGGTGTCATTAAAATTTTAATTTATTTAATGTCTAAAAATTATAAAAAAACTACCATGATGTAGGAAATATTTTTTTATTTATAATGAATATTTATAGTAAAAAATATTACTTTTATAACCCAATTTAAATATTGTTTTAGTAAAACAACTCATGTTTGTGGCATTTTCATTTTAACATTAAATAAAAGTTTTTAATGTCATTTTCCTACCAAAGTGGCTCCATGGGGTCCCCAAGTTTACCCATGGATTGTCTTGGTCGGCCGTGACTCATCCAATAGGGGTAGTATAATTTTAAAGGTATTTTCATATTTTTATAATATCATTTTTACCTTAAATTTCAGTAATTACCTTTAATCGCGATTAATTAAACTTAAAAGTTACTATTCACAAAAAAATTATTTTAATCCCATTGAACCAAATTTTACTTCCTAATGACAACCATGTATGTCATATTTTTGAAAATAAAATCACAAAAGTGGTAATGTTTCATTTAAACGAGAAATCAGTATTTTAACTACCACTTAGTGGTTTCACTATTCATCAAAATTTGAAGTTTTTCAGAACGATGCCAAAATTTCACCCTAAGCTATAATTGATATTCCGAATTCAAAAATGATGTCTATTTTACAATATTCCAAAAATATAAGTTACATTAATTAATTTTATAATTAATTCCCGCTGTCACAACAAATAGTGTGTTTTTAAGAAACAATATATATCAAAAGATTGACAATTGTTCATGTCCAATTTCAATGTTAAATTAATTCTAATGACCACCATTGGATAAAATGTTAAAAATATATTCTAATTATACATTAAAACCACTCAATAGTATAATTTATCACTATAAATTATTTTGATTAAAAAGGTTGTTTTTAAGTATTTTTCACTATTCATAAAAATTTTGAAGTTCTCAGAAAAATACCAAAAATTCAACATAGGCTAATTTCGATATTACGAATACAAAAATAAATTACATTTGGAAAGATAAAATTTATAAAATTTCAAAAATTAGGTATTACTATTCATAACGGCTACTTTGATTGGTTGTAGTGTGTGTTAGAACTCGAAGTTGCGTACAACACACGCTACTGTATTATTCAGAGAGATGTGTACCGTGGAAGCTTGGGGTGTTACAACCTATATCATCAATACCTTTCACAAGAGAGTATAAATTAAGGGTAGAAAAAAAATTTGGAATTAATTTTTCTCATGAGATCTGGTCGATGCATCGAGGGGCTATATAAATTTCAGGCCCCACCCATTATTCCATGTACAAAGCATTCCTGATATTATATAAGAAAAATAAATAATATGTCTTATTAAATAATTATATTGAATTAAAAATACATATTTATCTATAATTACAACTTTATTCAAATAACTATCAACATAAATATCATATGTAATATAGTATATGGTTTAGGCTAGATTAATATCCATTATAAATGATATAGATAATTAAGGGAAATTCAATGCACAATGACCATATAAAATTGAATATTTCAAGGGGAATTATAAGGAAATGAATGAAGTGAATATAAATTCTTTCCTTAAATATGTTAATTAAAAACCATCTAGATAAGGGATATGGATGGTATTAACAAAAAATATCACATGTGGATTTGAAATAGAGGGTTATCGTTGTTGAAGAAATAAAATAATAACATTAAAAAGTAATCATGTGGAAAATATTCATTGATTCAAAAAACCATTTAAAAATATTTTTCATTGAAAATCCATTATAAAAAAAAATTCTTTAAAAATAACCCTTTTAAGCATGAATAAAATTCTTCAAATAAATGACAGCGGATACATCTATACATGTCGTATGAGGTAAAAGGAAGCATTCCATTTTCAAGGTAAAGGTTTATAAAAATGTCTTTTGGGGAATCGATAAGAATAATCCTTTTAAAAAATTCTTAAACTATAAATAGGGTTAAAAATTTCATTAATATTTAGTTTCTAATTATTAAAAACATGTTTTAAAAACATTTTTATAAGACATGATTTTTAATTAAAAATAGGTTCTCTAACTAAATAGTGAAATAAAGTTGGGTTTTCATAAAAATGATTCAAAAACATATGAGTAATAAATAGTGGGAAATGGTATTAATTGATAATAATAATGACTAACCAGAGGATATTAAAATTAATGGTTTTATTTAACAACTATACGATAATTTCCTTAAATGTAAATTCAAGTACAAACATTCTCGAATAAAATGAGATTCGGAAATAAACCCTAGAAAATGATATAACATCAATGTTAGAATCAATCAATGAGTATATTATGTGTATCAACTATATATACACATAAGGGAATTTTAAATAGAAAAATAGATTGTAAAAATTGATTGCACACATAATCCTAGAATATTGACGACAATGAGGGAGTAATATAACTCAATGAAAAGAAATTGAGTTATTCAATTATATTTCACTTGGTAACATTTAACTCAAATCCCCTTAAAATAAATAGTTCTAGTTAAAATGAAAAATATCATGAATATATAATTCTCTATAATATTATATATAGAAATGGTTATTAAATAGTCCATATTTAATGAATTATGTGTGAAAAAAAATTAATTATATCTCATTGAAAGAAAAAGACACAAGAATCCCTTACCTTGCATCTGATTTGCCTTCGGTGTATTTATATTCTGGAATAAAAAAAATTTGTAAATTATTTACTTTATTGAGAATCTTTTCATGTCTATCATAATTTTTTAACTTATTATTATATTGTATACAACTATATAAATAGTAATGTTTAGAACAATTATTTTTCGTAAATTCGGTTTATGTGACAAACCCCACTTTGGCAGGTCAACTATGGTTAAAGGGGTCATTATATAAAATTTGTAGAATAATAATCATTACATAAATATAATATTTATACATAAATTATTTTTTTATCATCAAAAATTAAATATTATTACGAAAAATGAATCAATATTGCAATCATGGAGACGGTAGGCCATACGTATTCATGAGTAACGTTCCCATTTTTCAATGATCATTATGAATAGATGGTAAGTAACACCAAATATTTTAAGAATGATCATTATATCATAAATAACATGTTATTTAATCATATATAATAATATATATAATTTTTATGATGTAAAATGGAATCACATCGTGTCTAAGTGGCGATAGTCCACGTGTCCACGAACGATACTATCACTTTCTGTGTGAATGGGTAAAAAATAAATTGATACATATAATATTTATTGGAAGGTAATTATATCAAGAATATAATATATAGTTTTTTTATTCCACATATTTTTAATTTAACCCATATTTTATATGTTCCATCTATAGTGTGAATGAATCACATCGCTTTGAGGGGGTGGTAGTTCACATTTCCTCAAACTATGTTATCATATTAATGCAAAATGGAAAGTATTACTAGTATATATTATAAAATGATTGTATATGTATAAATACATATTAAATATCATATATATATCATATATATATCATATATAAATTGAGTTTCCATCATAATTTCCACCATGATATGTGCTAATTAGAAAAATAAACAATCATCATTTCGTGAGGTGGTAGTTCACCGCACAAGTAAACATTATGTTTTCTACCCATTAAATTGAATTTTGTGTGTGTATAGGTTGAAAAAAATAATATAAAAACATATTGATATATCTAGGATACTGTTTATATTATATGAACATTTAATAAGATGATTTTAAGTGGTGTAATAGTAAATGATAGAAAAGAGATCATTGTAAAGTGATACCTTAAAAATATGGTAACTTTTTTAGCTTATATCAAAGGGATACCATGAAAGGATTCTTGAACAAAGTAAGGATTTAATGTCTCTGTGATGTATTTTGTTAAGTGAATTGGTAAGATCATGGTCGAACCTGAGAGTTTGAGATGTGTGATGAATGGGGAGAAGTGGTGGTCATTCATATTGGAGGAGTGATACTCTTGTAATATTTTGAAAAGTGAATTACTACCATATTTTCATGTTAAAAGTGGATCCCAAAATAGAAAAAATTATATAAAATGGATTACATATTAGATATATGGCCATATAATATCTACAAGACATTTTTATGGGTCGTTTGGGCCTTCTGATTATGGTTTAGTTTCTTATTATACCTAATTTGACATTAATCATTGTAATTAATTTTAATCATTTTCAATAATATTTTTCATCATTAAAAAATTGGTCTTATTAGAAATTATAAATTATTCTTATTCCAAATATGGAATCCACAATTTGAAATTCCAATCATTTAATTGGTAGAAATTGATTTATATTTAATCTCGCAAGTGTGATGACAATGTGGGATCTTCATATAAAAACATCTGAAATGTTGCTTTGTTTTTATTATAAATTTCAATGTGTAATTAATTAAAATAAAATAGATTGTATTAATTGAAAAAACATGATATAATTATACTTTATACCCTACTACAAGTATTATTTAACCTTATAAATAAATTATAATAAAAAGTAGTTTTGAACTACAATTCACTATTTTTAATTATTCAGTAAAAAATAAAATGTTTCTGAAAAATATAAAAAACTAAAAATAATTTTTCAATATTTTATATTAAATGTTAATTATTATATGTGAAATCAATTAATGTTTCATAATTCATATTTAAAATTTTCTTTTCCCATTAAAATGTGGTAAAATTACTTTTATAAAAGTACAGGTTTTTATGGGTGAAATTTGGTTTGTTCTAATCTTCTATCGATCAAACCTAACGGATGAATATAAAAAATTATTTTATTGAATATATAACATATATATTTCATTAAAATATTTCACTAATTATATTTTATTATTTTTATTAATATAAAACTCCTTTGGAAGCATAAAAATAAAAATATTTCTTTTTATATCCAATTGGTTCTTATTTTCATTTTTCCTTAATTGGTAACCAGTGAATTCATTTTATATTCATATAGTCCTTAAATTTCATAAGTTAATTAATACTATTAATAACCACTAACATAATGGCTAGGTTATATTATATTATATTATATAATAATATTTTAATAGTACATTATTATTTGGTGAAACTTGGTCTTGTGTGTAATGCAAGCTATCGATGAAGGTCGCACTTGCGTATAATGAAAGCTATCAAGGAAGGTCTCTTTTGTGTGAAATGAAATATAACATAGTGTTTCATGTATTACAAGATATAGAATATATTATATTTATTTAATATTTTAATGTATTGGGTTAATATAATCCCTTTTTACTCTTGTTGTTGCATGTCATAAACACTATTGAATACGATGTTGTACTTTAGAATTTCAGGGTGTTACATTCTCCCAATATTTGTTAAATTGGATCATTTTAATTTAGACTCTGTATTTAAAATATATTGTTTGATATTTATTATATTTAAATCCCACATCCGGAGAAGGGTTCGTAAAACATCCTCTAAAAAGATATAATTGGAATTAAAAAGATAACAAAGATATACATGTAACTACATCTCTAAGAAAGCTATAAATAGTGGAATTTAAATATATGTGCTTAGAGTAAAATCATAAATTTTTATATGGATTGATTGAGGTCGTTGATAAAAAATAATTGAATGATTAATAAAATGTTTAAGGCCACAAAACACTAATCTGTGATGATTTAGAAGGCCATCGGTTCAAAGAAAATTAATGTATTAAGACAAAATATTTGTTTGAATATACCTTTCGAAATGTCAAGGAATTATTTTAATGACTATATATACATACTTGATATATATATAAAAACTGAATTTAAATTTTTTTGTGATTCAGTGAATTTTTCATTTCATTCAAAAATTAACTTTTGATGTTTAAGGTGCTAAAAACATTTAAAGGATTGTAAGGATTGAAAATGAGTAAAAATTCATACTGTTTATCTCTAAATATCTTCTAGAACAAATATTGTTAATAAATTAATCTATAATCCACAAAATTTATGTTACTCTTTCATCATTAACATTTAAGGATCAAATTGTTTAACCAAAAATATTGAAAAATTAACCAGGAAATTTTGTAGATCAGGGGTTGGTATGAAACCCTTAACTTCATTTGGTCATCAGTTCAAGACCCATATCCATTCCTTACTTGATAGGTTATCACTTGGAATATATTTTTTCCTTTTCTAAAACAATATTTATATAATTTCAAAAGTAATTATAAAGTAAATCCCTGAAATTTTATCATTAAATAGACTCTTAACTATGGTTTTCAATAAATTTTCAATACATAACTATTACCTCCATTTATTTCCTACACTCATACTTCCAGGATCTTGTATTTATCCTTTAATAGTGTTCATTGACTTGGGTAATGCATATATTCCCCACATTTAAGGCAATGTACCACAAATAGTTATTTTGGATGAGATTCATTTCCTTCTATCGTACACTTCATTTTTCCTATGAAATATTTTTCTTTATGTCCTTATTTCCTAGAAATAATGATTTTATATATTCCATTGAGAAACTTTCATGGGTTTCTCCTTCCACACTTCTCACATGTTGTAAATCGAGCCTTATTTTCTTTATGTTCTCCACCACTCAAGATCTTAGAAACCTCCATAATTCTCTTATTTGGATTGTTCGAGTGTTGGTAAAGGTATATATTATCAATCATATTTCGGGAAAACTGATTTAGCATACACATTATATCCTTCACTCCCTTAAAAACCTCATTTGTTTTCTCATTTCCACTAAATTTTCCTTCATGTTCGATGTTAACTTCAATCCTTTAGGTTCCAACCATTGACTAAAATCAAAAAGAATAGTGTAAGAAACAATAGTCATATTGAGAAGAATTTATAATAATTTAGAAGATATCTAAATCATGATACCTTATTTTTCAATATAAAATAGATTAGGATTAACCTTGATTATTATTTTTCATTATCCAATCTAATTATTCATAATGGTTTTAATGAAAATGTGGATTATCCTAATAATATCAATAATGAGTGTCAAACTAGGTGCATAGTAAGGCATGTTGTCATATACCATGTTACCCAGAGTCAGGCTCAGAATACCTTGTTAGTTCTATAACTCATAGGTACATCTGTGCCAAAACCACATCCCCTTGTAGTATCCATACATGGATGTATTTCTATAAATACCCACATAATCTATACCTTAACAAAATTCTATGATGTTATTTTATACTTATCCTCAAATTATTCCTTAGGGTTATGTTTCCTAACCTATGTTTTCTTAAATCTCATTCCTATGCTTTCTACTAAAATTCATCTGATTCAAATTATAGTGACCTAACACCAAAAGCTATGAACATGTGTCTACAATCAATAACATTTCCATGATTACAAGGAATAAATACCTGAAGGAAAAAAAGAGTTTAGTAGTCTTGGTAAACTAGAAGCATACATGAATCTTTTATTAAAAAATAATACCCTAATTAGAACATAATTTTTTCTTATTCTTTTCCATTATAGGTTAAAACTTTTTTCTCTATATTATCCTTGAAAATCTTACTTTGTAAACTTCTTGGATTCATGGGGAGAGGAAAGAAATAATGGTGAGCAAAAATTCTCAGTAAGGTTAAGTAAATAATTGAGGAACAAATAATAAATCAATAATAATAAATTAACATTAAAATGTAAATAATGGAACACACATGCATTATAATCAATAAAATAAAATGATAAATAATATGTAAATATAATAAATGAAAATATATGATATTAAAATAACTAGTTAAGGTAAAGTAAATATGGAAAGGTGAGAAACTGAAACACATTCCATTAAAAAATAAACTGATAATAAACAGAATCCATAGATATGTTGAAACAACATCTCATGGATAATAATAACTAAGTCTAAATGTGGAAAATGCATAATAATTTGTTGTAATGTCTCCGGAACATGAAAACCTATACAGTCAATACATTTCACAAGATGATTTAAATTTATGGTAGAAACCCAATCAATTTTTGTAACTTATTTGTCTCATGAGAACCTATTGATGCATCAATGGGAAATATAAAGTTTGGGCCCCAAATATAATTTCAATTCCAAAGCATTCCAAATATTGAATATTTAAAATAAATTACATTCCTTATCAAATAACTATATTAAATAATAAATTTGGATTTATCAACAATTCCCCAGTTAATAAAATAACCATCAAAGTAATAACCGTATGTCAAATGGTAAATAGTTTTGAAAAAAGTAATATATATGATAAATGATTTGGATAATTAGGGGAAATTAAATGCTCAATTATAATATTAAATTGAATATTTCAAGTTGAATAACAAGTAAATCAGGTAAGTGAATATAAATACTTTCCTTATCCAAATAAATCAAAAACTATATAGATAAGAGATATGGATGGTATCAATACAAAATCTCCCAAGTGGAGTGAAAATAGAGGGTTGTTTTCATTAATGAAATAAATCAATAACATAAAAAAATCTTGAGGAAAATATCATTTAATTTGAAATTATATTTCATTGAAAATCCATTTTAAAAAAATTCTTTAAGAATTAAACAGTTTAACATGAAAATAAGGCTTCAATGAAATGGTGGCAGATAAATATGTACATGTCGTACGATAAAAAAACTGACAGTCATTATTCAAGGTAAAAATTGTTAGAAAAATCCCTTCTTCGGAATGTGACAATAATACTCCTTTGAAAACATTCATAAATAAAAAAAGGGTAAAAATTTATTTAACAAATAATTTTGTAAAGGTAACAAATATTTTTTGAAAACCTTTTTAGAATACATTATTTTTAGAGGAAAAATAGTGTCTCCAACTAAATATATAAATTAATTTTGGTTTCTAGAAAACATTTTCTCAAACATCTATGTACCGAAAAGTAATTGTCATGGGCGCTTTCAAAAGATGTTCGGTTTTGGGTTACGTAGGTGCAGTAGAGTGGCAGACCAAGGTCGTCTCTCAAAAGAGGATGTAAATTAAAAAAACTTCTTAAAGGTGTTCTAAAATTAAAATGAAAGAGAATAAAAACACTACTTGAAAGTATGGGGGTTTTTTTATCATTTATATAACTAGAAGAAGTTTTCTTGAAGAAGAATGTTTTTTTTTGTTTTAAATTTTGAAATGAAGTTTAATTAAAAAGATGCAACAATAATATGTTTTTTTAGAAAATATTTTAAAAGGTGTAATCGATCTAACTCTACCTATTTCCTCAATTATTTGTCATTATCATTTAAATAAATATACACTTAATTATGATCCCCTAATTTGTTAACCCTTGAACCCTACGAGAGTTAACTTAACAACAAAGATGAAATTACTTAAACACTTGGCTAGCTTCAGAACACGCAATCGCATCACTCTTCTTTGATTGTTGTTATAAGGTTATCTTATGGTAAGTGGTTAATTAGATCACATATTCATTCTGGAAATGAGGATGAATTGTGTTTAGGGAATATATTGGAACTCTACAAATTTATCATGTGTGGTCTTGTATTACCGATTAAGATCGCACTCACACAATTTATACAAAATCTCGACCTCGCGTGTTTTTGTGTTAATTGTTCAATTGCTTGATTAGATTATTATAATTTAAGAACACAATTCATGGATCATATTATGTGAATTACTATAGATAAATGGTTCAAAATAATTAAATGAAGAGGGTAGAAGATAGCTCTATCACTAGAAAACTACTCTTCCATGGGCGGTATAGTAATCATGGAGACGTTTTGCATGTGCAAGGATTGAAAGGGTAGAAACCAATCTTGTCTCCATTCTTGATTCCAACCCAATTAGGAAGATTAAGAGAAGATTAAATGGTAACAATATAGAAGATTAATTGAAGAAAAATTCAAGATACAAACATGAAAGAAAATAAATACAAAGAGGAGGTGGGAGAGGAGAGCCTTTTTGGAAGAGATGTTTTCACAAAGACTTACTTCTTCCAAGAGTTGTGAGGGGATCCCAAAAGACACCCTTTCGGCCACATCTTCCCAATGCCTCAACCATCCCTTCGAAAGACTGAAAATATCCTTTAAATAGAGTTGTGGAGGGCTAGGGTTACAAAGAATTATTAAATGTGAATGGGAAATTCGGCCAAATATTTTAATTCCACTTTCACCACATTGTTGGCCTCCAAAACGCATGAATTGGCTGGAATTATAGAAGGATGATTTGTGCATAATAATATCCCCAAGATTCCCTCAAAAATGGGGCTCAATCCAAGTCTGGATGAATAAGATAAATCCCAAATAGTGAAGTGGTGTCCAGTCAGGATGGTTCTATCCAACTTTGTCTTCATGGCCCATTTACTCCACACAAATTCATGATCCAAATCTAATGTCCTAAATAGAATTTTTATCCCGTTAATTTAAGAACACAGTTACAAACTTTTAAGTCAAAATATTTTACAAAAAAATATTTATGACTGAAATACTACAGTGAATTTTAAAAGGGTAAAATTGGAATTTTCATCAAATTTGAAAATGAATGATCTAATCACAAATATTTCATAATTGAACATATTTAGAATAATGTGAAAAAATTATATCATATATTATCAATAAAGTATTATATAAATTTTTTTATCATCTCCCCCACACTTACCCTTTTTCCCTCCTGGGAAAAACCACGTATCAAGTAATCATAAATATCAAATCAAAACGAATTTTAAAACACATATCCTTGAGATCTGATGATTACACAGCAAGAAACTAAAGATATCATGCCTCATAAAAAACAATTATTTTAAGTTATTAATTTATATCATTCAATATACTTCCACTTCATTTATCCCCCCATGTACAAAACACTTACCGCACATGAATTTTCTCTTATCACACAAATGTTAATTTTTAGAAATGTCTTTCTCATCCAAACTCATACAAGGGTCACCATAGGATTGATAAATTCCTACATCACCTCTTGATGTGAGTCAAGGATATGTGTTTATCATGAGAACTTTTCAGGGTTTTCCTATGGCTTTCAATTGGTAGGATTTAGATGTGAAAAACTCTGAGGCTGAATGAGGAGGGCTAAACTATTTTTGAAGAAAATTTTCATTAATCTAATTTTCACTTAAATATGGTCTCCTCATTAATCCCCTTATCATCAATTCAGATCCCTTATCATGAAAATTCATGGAATGTTTACACCATTCATCATTTCAGAAACAAAAATTTCAATCTTCTCCAAAATATTTTTTCGTGAAAGCTCCAGATAGGCACAACTTTCTTTCGTTTTAGAAGCTCCAGAAAGGCACAACTTCACTTATCATGAAAGCTCCAAAAAAGGCACGGCTTTCAATAGAATTATTTTTTTCAGAAAAAAACACATCTCTTCAGAATTTAAATTTCCACCCAAAGTATAACAGAATGTCATAGTACAACACAAGATAGCTTCCCCCACACTTAAGTTCAAATAGATTATGCAATTGCACTTCAAGAGTTGGTTGGATAGGGAAAATTGGCTTGTAATGTTGCTAACCTAACATATTGTTCATATATTCTAAGGGATACAATGATTAAATGTTCCAGGTAGGCCATTATAAAAAAAATAAATTTTTGAAATTGGGGCTTTAATACAAGACAAATACCTCAATAATTTAAACATAAGTACCTCAAACCCTCATGTTTTGACAAGAATAAATCAAATTATGGTTAAATCAAGCATGGTTTGATTCTCTCAAGAATTGAGGTGAATGTGAACAATATGAAAATAAGGGTTTAGAAGCCTCACAGGAAAGTGATTTCAAATATAAAGATAGTGAGATGTGGCATGGGATTCAAAATTTAGAGTACTTTTCATGAAATTACTAAAGATTTGAACATAAAAAATAGTTATTTTCATCATTTATTTAAGCTCAGTTTCATGGGATAAATTGTTTCACTTATTGATATGGATTTAAAAATGGTGATGAGAATCATTTCAGCTCAAAATTTTCATAAACACAAAAAAAAATTTAAAAATAAACACACAAAATTTGAAAAACACAATTTTTTTGTTTTTTGTTTTTTGTTTTTAAAAACATTGAAAAACAAGAAAATAGTTAAAATTACTAAATTAAAAGGTTCCCTCCCCCAAAATTAAACTATTTCCTTGTCCTAAATGTGATATTATTAGATGATATATGCACGTGAACTGCATAATTTTAAATAGGACAATTAATATAAAAGTGAAAGGGTTAGGAACAACCTGATATGCTCAAGGGATGATGGGGTCATGCAGTGTGATAAAGTCCAATGCATCAGTAGGAAGTCCCTCAATGTATCTCTTCAAACGTTTACCATTGACTATAAAGCTCCTTGTTGTGTCCTCTTGTGTGATCTCCACTTCACTGTAAGGAAAAACATTAGTCATAACATAAGGACCTAACCACCTAGAACGAAACTTACCAGGAATTAGCTTCAGTCGTGAACTGTAGAGGACTTTCTTCCCAACAGGAAACTCCCTTTGTTGGATCATTTTGTCATGAGCTAGTTTGGAACTTTCCTTATAGAACCTTGAGTTCTCATATGAATACAATCAAATCTCCTAATGCTCTTGAATTTGTAGCTTCGTTTGGATTCCTGCTTGGGCCAAATCCATGTTGCATTTCTTTATAGCTCAATAAGATCGATGCTCAACTTCCACAGGGAGTGGAACACTTTCCCAAAAACAATATGAAATGGGGACATACCAATTATAATTTTGTATGATATCTTATATGCCCATAGCGCATCATCCAAGAGCTTGCTTCAATCCTTCCTATTTGGCTGCACGGTTTTCTCTAAAATCTGTTTCAACTCACGATTTAAAACCTCATCCTGGCCATTTGTTTGCTGGTGATATGGTTTTGTTGTTTTGTGTTTCACCCCATACTTCTGATGGAGGGAAGCAAAATTCTGATTGCAGGAGTTTGTCCCTTGGTCACTGATGATGGCCTTCGGTACTCCAAACCTACAAAAAATCTATGTCTTGAAAAAGTCCACTACAACATGATAATCCTCAGTCATGGTGGCCTTTGCCTCCACCCATTTGATTAAATAATCAACAGCAACCAAAATATACAAAAAACTAAAGGAACTAAGAAAAGGACCCATAAAATTGATGTCTCATGAATCAAAAATCTCATAGAATAGTATGGGTTGTTGGGTCATCTCATGTATCCTTGAAATGTTCCCAGTGTGTTGGAAACGAGAGCATGACTTACAAAACACATGAGAATCATGTAATAATCTAGGCCAATATAATCCAGAGTCTAAAACATTCCTAGATGTTCGTTGGGGTCCTAATTGTCCACCACAAGCAATTGTATGACAGAATTGCTAAACAGACTCAAACTCATGATCAGGAACACACCTCTTAAAAACATGATCACTAAACATGCGCCATAAGTATGGATCATCCCAAACATAAAATATTGACTCACTCTTTAATTTTTTAACTATATGTTTCTTTAAATTTTTAGGGATTTTAGAGGCAACAAGTTATTTTACTAAATCTGCATACCAAGGATGTATACCTGAGATGGAATAAAGATTATCATTGTGGAAACTGTCCCAAAGTGGTACATGGTCCATGGTTTCATCCTCTAGTGTGTCAGTAAGCCTACTCATGTGGTCTGCCACCAAGTTTTCTGACCCATTTTTGTCCTATATCTCCATGTCAAATTCTTGCAGAAGGAGTATCCATCAGATTAGCATGGGCTTTGTGTCTGGATTCTTTAATAGGTAGCTCAGAGCTGCATGGTCAAAAAAACAACTACTTTAGAGCCCAATAAATATGAATTTAATTTATCGAAAGCAAATATGACAGCAAGAAACTCATTTTCCCTAGTTGTGTACTTTTATTGGGCTGAATCCAATGTCCATGATGCATAGGCAATCACATGTGAACTTCCGTCCACCCTCTGAGATAAGACATATCCAAATGCGAAGTTGGAGGCGTCACACATAATCTCTAAAGGAATCTCCCACCATGGGGGTTGTATGATTGGTGGAGTGGTTAGACACTTCTTTAGCTCATCAATGTACGTCCTACAAGAATCATCAAACACAAAATCAGAATCCATTTGCAGTAATCATGACATAGGAAGAGAAATCTTACTAAAATCATTGATGAAGTGCCGATAAAATCCTGCATGCCCTAGGAAAGATCTAACATCACGCACACATGAAGGATATGGTAAGGATGAAATAATTTCTATCTTATATCTATCATCCTCTATCACATGTCTTGACACTACATGCCCTAAGAAAATGCCATTATCTACCACGAAATGACACTTTTCAAAGTTCAAGACCAAATGCTTCTCAATACAGCGATTCAAAACCATTCCCAAACTACTTATACATTTATCAAATGAGGATCCATACACTGTAAAATCATCCATAAATATCTCCATGAAGGTCTCAATAAAATCAAAAAAAAATACTCACCATCCATCTCTGGAAGGTACCTGGGGCATTGCAAAGTCCAAATGGCATCCTCCGGTAGGCAAATGTGCCGAAGGGACAGGTGAATGTAGTTTTTTCCCGATCCTCCAGGGCTATAAGAACCTGAAAATATCAAAAAAATCTGTCCAAGATACAATATTTTTTCTTCACAGGTAGTCTCTTAAGCATCTGATCAATAAATGGGAGGGGGAAATGGTCATTATGAGTGGACTGGTTTATTTTCCTATAATCAATACACACACACCAACTGTTTTGTACCCTCATCGGAACTAACTCCTCTTTATCATTTTTTACAACTATAACACTACTTTTCTTAGGCACAACCTGAATAGGACTCACCCACTGGGAATCTAAAACGGATAGATTATACCTTCCTCAAGAAAATTTTCAACATTTTTTTTAACAACATCCAAAACTTTTGGATTGAGTCTCCTTTTTGGCTACCTAACTGGTTTAGCCCCATCCTCCAAAAGAATCCTATGCAGCAAATGGAGGGGCTAATACCTGATATGTCAGCCAAGGTCCACCCAATTTCCCTGATGTTCTCTCTCAAAACATTCAAAAGTTTTTCTTCATGTTAAAAAGAGAGATTGTTCGGAATGATAACAAGTAATCTCCCACCACTCAACAAGTATGAGTATTCTAGATTTGGTGGAAATGTCTTGAGTTCCAATGTAGGGGGTGAGGTATGGATAGAGACATATAAGGAACTGAAATATGTGCACAAAGAGAATCAGTATCAGAATATAAATCATCAAAATCTGAGAATAAAGTATCAAATCCATTAGCATTCTCAACATCCATGTCATAATTAGAGTTCACATGATCAAAATCAGAATATGATACCATTTTAAAATCAAATCTAATAGTCTTTTGAATTATAAATAGGTGTGGAACTACTCTTAGACATCAAACTAGATCCAATACTCATAATCTCCCTAAGCATAGAACAATCAAATTCTATGGGGTTTTTATTTGGGGATTCAAAGTGGGAGATAAAAAATGTAGAATTACCCTCTGTGGGGTACTTCATTGAATCCATAACATTAAATATCACAAATTCATCTCAAAATTCCATGGAAAGTGTAGGCGGAGGTCTGGGAACTTGCATCTGGGTTGGCAGTGTGTAGGCGGAGAGGAATTCATGTGGCAGTGGTGGAATCTGATTCTGAGTTTCTTGTGAAGATGTTACAGGGAGGTCACTGCATTCCGTGGGATTTGACTTATCTCATTCGTAGATACAAGGCAGAGACTAATCATGGAAGTGCCATTCATCACAGTTGTATGGAATCTAACTTTGCGGCAGATGCTCTAGCCCTCTTGGGCAGACAGGAAGAGCCTCTTGTAATTTTTGGAAGTTTGAACTCCCTCCCCATTGAGTGCTTTACTATAGTGCAGGGAGACTCCCTTGGACTCCACCACTTTCGACCACCTTGAAGGTAGACCCCTTATTTTGTTGTTCTATTCAGAATAATAATAAAAAGTAACTTGTAGGCAGGTAGGGAGGGTCTACCTAATATAATGAGAGCCCAAGAACTTACCTGATCATCTTCCATGGTAAGCACGTAGAAATTAGCTAGAAAGAACATGTCTCTTACCCGAACAAGTACATCCTCAAGGACTCCCAGTGGATATGTTATAGCTTTATTTGACAACTGCACCACTACCCTCATCGGTTTTAGCTCACCAACCTGAAAAGAAGAGAATACAGAGTGAGGAATCACATTTATGGAAGCTCCCAAATCACAAAGATAATCAGAAAAGTGTAACTCCCCTTTGGTGTAGGGGATGGAGAATGTCCATGGATCCTTGCACTTTGTCGGCATTGCTAGAGTTGGTGTAATGAGTGCTATCACATTCCTCCCAAGATTGATCCTCTCATTTCCCTTAAGCCCTCTTCTATTGGTACAATGTTCTTTTAAGAATTTCTCATACCTTGGGATTTTTTTGATCACTTCATGTAGAGGAATGTTGATCTCCACACACTTGAATGTGTCCAAAACCTCCTTTTACATTGCCTCTTCAAACATCTTCTTGGTTTGAACAACCCTATTTAGAAAAGGAAGGGGTTTATGGGTATCATCATTAATATTTTTCTTACCTTTATCTTTCTCCTTGGTTTTCTCATCGGTTGGTTTTGAATGGGGTTTCTCCGGAGTTCAGGTGAATCCTAGTTGAATGATATGTGAAGATGTATCAGTTGTTTGCTTCCCATTTCACAATGTGATGGAACTGACATTCCCCTTGGGATTTGGAGTAGTTTGGGATGGTATATTTCCAGAATTTTTACTTACCAATTCATGGATGGTGGTGGAAATCTGGCTCATTTGAGTCTTCAACTCCCTCAGCTCCAAACCTTGACTCTTCCGCTCATTCTGTTGATTAAGAACAATTTGTTTCAAAAGTTCATCAGTGTTAGAATCTACCTTGGTTGTGGGATTCCCATGTTGTTGGATTGTTGATGTTTTGGTTTCAAATCACTTTTGGGGTTTTTGGAAACCCTGCTAGAAAGACGGAGGCTGCTGGAAGTTTTGTTGAAAAGGGGGCATTTTGTTGTCCAGAGCCATACCTCATGTTCGATTGATCTTTCCACCCTTGGTTCTGTGCTGGTGCAAAGGAATCAAGCTTTTTGGGTGGGGGGGATATGTTTGTTTTTTCTGCTGATATGGTCTCCCATAAAACATTGATGCACAATATTCTGTCTCTTGTAGTTGTGGGAAATAGTCAGTTGGGTGGCTTGTCTCAGTGCAAATGCCACAAGGCCTTGAAGGAGGGGGTTGGGATGTCTTTTGTGCCCAATCAATCTGTGTCACAATAGTTGTCAATTCTTCTAACTTGGTATCAATCAAATGACTTTCCATAGAATATGAAATTACCTGATGTACTCCCCTGACATGTGGCGTACCTCGGTTGCCAAATTGTTGGGTGTTTTGGGCCATTTTTTCAATCAATGAACGTGCAACTACTGGTGTCTTTTCCACCAATGCTCCTCCAGCTGCAGTATTCACCATTCTCCTCTCCATAGATGTGAGTCCTTGGTAGAATTATTGGATGAGGAGTTTCTCACTGATTTGGTGATGTGGGAATCTTGCACACAACTTCTTGAATCACTCCGAGTACTCAGACATTGACTCCCCTTGGGATTTCTTAATCCTCAATATCTCCTTAGGAATGGAATTATTCCTTGATTTTGGAAAAAATCTCTACAATAAAATATGTTTCAAATCATTCTAACAAGTTACATCTTCAGGTTGTAAATAATACATCCAGTCTTTTGCATCTCCATCAAGTGAGAATGGGAATACTCTTAGTTTTATTTTATCTTCAGAAACATTTCATGGTTTTAAGGTTGAGAAAACCACATTAAATTATTTAAGGTTTTTATTGGGATCATCACCAGAGAGGCCATGAAATTTTGGAAGTAGGTGAATTAATCTAGATTTTAGTTCAAATTCTGATTTGAGATTTGAATATGCAATGCAATTTGGTTGATAATTAATATCAGGTGCATCCAATTCTCAATTGGTTCTATTAAGTTCATATCCATTATTTTCAGCCATTGGTTCTTATTTTATGGTTGAATTTGAATTGCTTCCAATTTCAATGTTCAGATATTGGTGTAATACTCTAGCTGGTTGAATGTTGAAACTTCCCGTAGACTAAGAATGTCAGATTCGAGCCCTAAGGCTGTGTTCAATCTCAGGGTCATGATCTAAGAGATCTTCAGGATTAGTTCGTGTCATAAATCAAATAAAAACGAAAATAATAAAAGTATACAATAGTAAAATAAAAATTATAAGTTTGATTTGATGGTCCAAAAAAAGTAGAAGAAAATAAAAGAAGAAGGAAAAAATCAGATTGGGTAAAGAAGGAAGAAATAAGAGAGGAAGAGAATAAAATGTAAAATAAAATAAATACCTCTAATTGGTTGAAATAATTACTTGTCTCCCCAGAAATGGTACCAATTTGAATGGCACTCTTGTGGGTGCTTTCAAAAGATGTCCAGTTTCAGCTTACTTAGGTGGAGTAGAGTGGCTGAACATGGTCATCTCTCAAAGGAGGAAGTAAATTAAAAAAACTTCTTAAAGGTATTATAAAATTAAAATGAAAGAGAATAAAAACACTACAAGAAAGGATGGGGGGTTTTTTATCGTTTATAAAACTAATATAAGTTTGCTGGAAGAATATTGTGTTTTTTTGTTTTTTTAAATGAAGTTCAATTAAAAAGATGCAACAAGAAGATGTTTTTTTAGAAAATACATTTAAAGGTGTAATAAAACTAACTCTACCACTTCACTAAATTATTTATCATTATCATTTAAATCAATATCCACTTCATTATGATCCCTTAATTTGTTAAACCTCGTACCCTATGAGAGTTAACTTAACCACATAGATGAAATTACTTAAACCCTTGGCTAGCTTCGGAACATGCAATCACAACACCCTACATTGATTATTGTTATAAGGTTGGATTATGGTCAGTGGTTAATTAGAAAACATATCCATTTTGGAAATTAGGATGAATTGTGTTTAGTGATTATATTTGACCTCTACCAATTTATCTTGTATGGTCTTGTATTACCGATTAAGATCGCGCTCTCACAATTTATGCTAAATATCAACCTCGCGTGTTTTTGTGTTAATTGTAAAATTTCTTGCTTAGTTTCTTATAATTTAAGAACACAATTCATGGATCATATTATGTGAATTATAGTAGCTCATGGATTTAAAATAATTAAATGAAGAGGGTAGAAGATAGATCGATCACTAGAAAACTACTCTTCCATTAGCAGTGTGGTCATCATGGAGATGTTTTGTATGAGCAAGGATTGAAAGGGTAGAACCCAATATTGTCTCTACTCTTGATTAAAAAACAATTATGAAGATTAATAGATGATGAAAAGGGAAGAACACAAAAGATTAATTTAAGAAAAATTCAACATACAAACATGAATGAAAAGAAATACAAAGAGGAGGTGGGAGAGGAGAGCCTTTTTGGAAGAGATGTTTGCACAAAGCCTTGATTATTACAAGGGTTGTGAGGGGATCCCAAGAGACACCCTTTCGGCCACACCTTCCCAAATCCTTTAACATCTATCCCAAAGAGTGAAAACCTTCTTTTAAATAGATTTGGGGAGGGCTAGGGTTACAAGACTTTATTAAATGTGAAAGAGAAATTCGGCCAAATATTTTAATCCCATATTCACCACATTGTTGGCCTTCAAAACGCATGAACTGGCCGACCATATAGAATCATTACTTGTTCCCAAATATGTCCCCGAGATTCCATCAATCTTTGGGCTCAATACAAGTCCAGATGAAGAAGATAAAGCCCAAATTGTGTTGTGGTGTCCAATCTGTACGGTTCTGTCCAACTTTGTCTTCATGTCCCATTTACTCCACACAAATGCATGATCCAGCTCCAATTTCCTAAATAGAATTTGTATCCCATTATGTCTGGAACCTGGTTACAATATTTTAAGTCAAAATAATTTACAGACAAATATTTATGCATGAAATACTACAGTTAATTTTAAAAGGGTAAAATTTTAATTTTCATCAAATTTGCAAATGAATGATCTAATCCCAAATATTTCATAATTGAACATATTTAGCATAATGTGAGGAAATTATATCATCTATTGTCAATAAAATATTCAATAAAATTGTGTTTTATCAGTACCAAAGAGTATAAAATTGTACTAATACATGATAAAAGTCATAAATAACAATAATAGATTAAAATGAAAGGTTTTATTTAACAATTATCCAATAATTTTCTATAATTGAAATTCTATTACAAAATATCACAAATAAAATGATATTGATAAATAAACCCTTGAAAAGAATATTACATCGAAGTGAGAACCAATCAATGAGTAGATTATGTGTATTAACTATAAACCCACAAAAGTGAAATGTAAATACAATAATATAATGAAAACATTTATTACACACACAATCTTATAATACTAATGAAAATGAGTAAGTAATATAACTCAATGAATAGAAATTGTGTTATGTAATTCTATTCCACTTGGTAACTTTTAACTCAAATCCACATAAAAGAAATAATTCAATTTGAAACTCAAAATACCCTAACTAAAAATTTTTTCATGATATAACATATCAAAATGGTCAGTATATATGTCATATAAAATAAATTTGGTTTAAAAAAATTATGTATGCCTTGTGGAATTTAAATGAGACAAAATACCTTACCGTGCATTTGATTTGTCTCATGTGCCTGGGTATTTCTGAATAAAAAAAAATTTCAATTATTTACATTCTTGAGAAATATATTCATGTTTATCATAAATTTGTTTTCACTTATTCTTATTTTATACACTACTACTAAAACAATTATTTTTATGTCAGTTGTTTTGACCAAATTACATTTATTTGTTCAAAACAAATTTTGTAGGTCTACTATATTCAAATGGGTCATTATATAACATCTAAGTAATAATAATAATAAAATAATCATCATATTTATACAAAAATTATTCTTATAAAACAAATCATTAAATATTATTAAGAAAAATGAATCAACATTACAATCATGGAGATGGTAGGTCGTATATACGCTTCATTAACGTTCACATTTTTCAATGATCATTATAAAAATAAGGGAAGTAACAAAACATATCTATATAATTGTAATTAAATAATAAATAACATTTTATTTATTCATATATATTTTTATATATAATTATTGTGATTTAGAAAATGAATCACATCCTATCAAGGAGGCAGTAGTCCACACATCCATAAACAACGTAATCGCTTTTTAAGTGTGTGAAAGGGTAACAAGGAAATTTATATATATTATATTTATATAAATTTAATTATATAAATAAAATAATATTTAGCTTTTTATGTAACATATTTTAAATTATTACTATCAATTGTACGTTCCATTTATAGTGTTAAAGAATCACATATCTTTGAGGGGGCGGTAGTCCACACTTCTTCAAATGAGGTTATCATATTATTGCCAAATAGAATGTAATAAAGGTATACATTATAAGATGATAAAATAATTAAAAATACATAAAAATATCATATATAAATATAGTGTTCATTATAAATTCCACCATGAGTGGTGGTACTAGGAAAAATGAACAACCATCGTTTCATGAGGCGGTATTTCACTGTACACGTAAACAGTGTGTTTGATATACATTAGATGGAAGTGTGTATGAGTATAGGTATAAAACTTAATACAAAAAAATAAAATTATATTTATTACTCTTGTTTTTTATATTAACATGGAAGAATCATATTTGAGGTGGTGTAAAAGTAAATGAAGGAAAATACATCCTTGTAAAGAGCTCCCTTAAAAATCCAGTAATTCATTTTAGTTTATACCAAATGGATTCCTTGGAAGGCTTCATTCCTAAAGGGAAACATTTAGGTAAATTGTAGGTATTATGGGATGTTAATTGGGTAGATAATGTGAAAACCCAAGTGGTTTGATATGTGTGAGGAATGGGGAGAAGTGGTGGCCATTTATAATGGAGGTGGAGTGGCACTCTTGTAATATTTTGACAAAGGAATTCCTACCATGTTTTTCATGTTTCAAGTGGATCCAATAAAGGAACAAGTTATATTAAAGATATTGTATGGCCTATATATTTCCATAAAATATCTCTTGTGTATTTATTGTATTTTTTGGGAATTAAGGTTTTAGTTTGGTCCCTTGTTAATCTTAATTTAACGTTAATCATTATAATTAATTTTATTTACTTTCACTAATATTTTTGGTCAAAAATGATGTTGGTATTATTAGACATTATAAATTATTTTGATTCCAAATATTGAATCCATTTTTTAAAATTAAAATCTTATAATTTTCAGAAATTTGTTTAAATTTAATCCCACATGTGGGACGACAATACAGATTTATAATGTAAAAATGTCTAGTATTTTTCTATGTTTTAATAATCAATTTCAAAGTGAAATTTATTACAATTAAATAAATTTTATTAATCGATAAAATTATTATCTAATTAAACATTAAAAACAATTAAACATATAGTTTATCCTTATAAATAAATTAGATGAAAAAGTAGTTTTGAACTAAAATTTATTGTTTTAACTCTTTATTAAAAAATGATATGATTCCAAATAATATCAAAAATTAACTATAACGTATTTTTAATGTTATTTTTCAAAGGTAAAGTTTATTATTTAAAATTAAATCAATTAATGTGTCAAAATTCATATTTAAAATGGGTTCATCATTAAAAGACTGTAAAATTACCTTTAAAAAAATACATGGTTTTTATGTGAAATTGGTTTTGTTTTTATCTTATTCCTATCGAACTTAATGGATTAATATCAAAAATATTTTATTGAATATATAACATATAAGTTTCACAAAAATTATTAATTTATTCTAATTAATTTTTAAAATAATAAAAAACTCATTTTGAAGCATAAAAATAATAATATTTCTTTTTATATCTAGTTGGTTATTATTTTTTTTCTCATTAATTGGTAACCAATGATTTCATTTTATGTTTATATAAATCATAAATTTTCTTAATTTATTTAATATTATTCATAACTACTAAAATAATGTCTTTGTTATATCATATTATATTAAATAATAATATTTTGACAATACATTGTTATTTGGTGAAACTCGGTCTCATGTGTAAAGCTAGCTATCGAGGAAGGTCGCTCTTGCGTGTAACACAAGCTATCAAGGAAGGTTTCTCTTGTGTGCAATGCAATTTCACTTATTGTTGCATGAATTATAATATATAGAATTTATTATATTTATTTAATTGCTTAAATTATTAGTTTTATATATAACCTTTTTACCCATGGTGTTGTGTGTCATAACCACTATTGAATACAAAGTTGTACTTTAGAATTTCAGGGTTATACAATCTTTTCCCACACTACCGACACTATAGAAAAGATAAAATTATTAGTAAACCAATAAAAAGTAAAGGAAATTGAAATAAATTACCATGAGAAGAATTAATTTGAATAATTGATTAATTAATGTAGAGGTATTTATATGAGGTAATTTCATTATTGTAAAACTAATGTGAACATTGGAATAGTAACCAAGTTGTTGGGAATTGTAACCTGAATGTTGGAATTGTAATTTTACATAAAAATAATAAATTATGATATAAATAGTATTTATAATGATTAATTTAAGTGAATATATATATTAAAATTCTAAACTCATAAATATCATGATTTAAAAACTAAACAAAAATATAAGCTCATTTTTTATAAACTGTATTTTATATTATTTTATAAAAATCACAATTTTAATATTACAAATTATAATTAACTATGTTAGAAATTTATTTTTTAAAAATTAAAATCATTTTTGAAAACAAAACAATGAAATTTTCTAAGGTTTATTTTCTTGGAATTTTCTAAAATACTTCAATTTTCAGGAGGATAGTAAAAAATATAGTATTCCTCCTAATGGATGTATCTTAAATAACATCATTCATGTTGCAATAATGACCTAATACTTTCAATAACATGATTTTAGGACATGCTATATTAAATTTCATTAAAAAATAATTAAAATTAAATTATCTTGAATTCCAAACATAAAAAATTAACATTCCAAAACCTAAAGTCAAAAGGCATCCCTCAAAAAAACAATTTTTCATTATTTACACATTCCATTTAAATAAAATAATTAATTCTAATTATAAAGATATTAAAATTATTATAAAACATTCTTTTATATTTATATATTAATTATATTATCATAAATTTACTATTATAGGTTTTACCATTGATATATTATTTAATTTGTTATTTTACTCTAAAAATACCCATTTCCTCAAGTATAAATAACCCCACCTCCTCCGAATGGAAATACACTAATTCTATACATTAATAATAATATAATATTCCAAAATATTTCCACTAAATACCATTATAATCATTAGGTATATTACGGAGTAATCCAACCCCAAGAATCAACGGTGATTTAGTGTCCTACAAGAGAAGTTTCACCGATGTTTAAGTAAGTTTTGATCAACTCTTCTATTTTTTTATTTTCTATACATCTCATATTTCTTATTTCACCACCCTTTTCCGAACCAAAACATATATTCTTAATTTTAAATTATGTTAAAATTATATTAATTATGTTAATGAACATTATGTATTATATTTTATAAATATATAATTTTCAAACATCCCTTTCTCTCTCACTAGATAATGTCCCGTCAAAGGTCGCTTTACAACCTATAGAGGAATTTTCAGGTGAGAACTTACAAACATAATCATGTATTTATATTATTAATGATACATAACATATAAACATGTAGTTATATATATTATAAGATTCCATAATTAATTATATTAATTTGTAATTTACATTTAATAAAATAATGAAATATTGGAAAACCCTAAAAAAATTTAAGTAAAACATGATATCAAAATGTCTACCCTATGACCATGGGAATTAAGAAATATATTCAAATCAATATAATTGATAAATAGTGGGAAAATTTTCAATAATTCACTAATGTATCAATTTTTGAATAATTTTATGTTTATTATTCTAAAGGTGCAAAAGCAAAAAATAAAGCAGGGATTATGGTAAGGGGATTCTCTAACACAAATCCCTTTATTTGTGTTTTCCCTCTTTCATGTCCATTTATTTCATTGATATATCTGTTTACCCATTGTTTTTTAATCTAAATAGAGTTATTTTCCAAAAATAATTTTCCTTCCAAAAAAAATATTGACTCCTCATGTATTTTTTCTCATTAGAAAAATAATATTTTATTCCAATGAATTATCTCAATTTTTTATTTTACAACCGTAAAGTTTATTCAAAAATGTATTCTTTTTAAAATCCATTTGAAATTCATTCATTTCCATGGGTTATTTTTTTATTATGATTGTTATACATTCTATATAGAATGAATGATTATGTAAATATTATGATTTGAAGGTTGGGAATGAAATTATATTGCCCTATAATTCATTGAGTAATGTGATGTATCTCATCAGATAATGTGTATTATGTATGAACGTGATTCTAGTTTTTTTTCACCATGATGATGTTATTATTATTCACATATGTTATGCATGAACATTATGATAACTTTTTTTCAACTATGTGTGGTATTTGACCACTATTACATGATGTTTTATTTTATACTTTTCTGTATTCCATACCTTTGTCACATCATTACCTCTTAATGTTAATGATGATGTTATGCTTATGATATGATTATAATGATTAATATCACCCATATTATATTGATTCATGTTCTTTATTCATCATCTTAATTTTATTTTAACTCTCCCATTTCTTGGATGTATATCCTTAGGTAATTTAATTTTCTAAGGTAAACTTGATCCTTTAAGAGGATAATAAGGAAGGGTCGAATTAAATGTTTGCATTCTATTATGAGCAAGTTATATATGATAATAATTTTTCCAAGACACTAAATCATTTTGATACTATATTTTTATATCTATTGTGTTGATTAAATTAAAAATTATTTAATAGTCCTGTAATAAAAAAATAGTGTCTCTAATGTAGGTATTAGAGTATGGTTTAGCTAATTTGAGAATAAGGATTACATAACATTAGTGAAAACCCTTTGGATAACTCTAAGTATATTTTAATATCTAAGAAACATTGTTTTAGGAAAAATATAAATATAGGAATATCATAATATATTCATTTAAAGATAATTTCACAAAATAATAAGTTATTTATTCATGATTTGCTAAGTTAAATTTTGTTCAAATCATTTCAATTTTGGATAATATGGGAACCTAGAGAAACTAATAGAATGACCAATGTGAGGGATATTGAAATAATTTCCCAAATTACATCCCTAATTCCACGATAGGTGGAGTAAAAAACTTTTTGGTAAGGCTTACTATGTTGTCACAATCCATGAGTAATAACCTGAGCCATAAAAAAATCTAACTTCAAACAAGAAAGATCAACTAGTCATTGAATCTATTAGGAAACAACGACTAATGACATTTTTATGGATCTTCCAATAAACATTTCATAAAATAGTGGGTTTACTCAATGGATAATATCTTTTATATAATCCACTATTTTTACTAGAATAAGGTGACTCTAGTTGACAATCAATTATATTGAGGGGCTTATCAATTGAATGAATTGAATATGAAAACCAATATAAATGATGAAATAATAAATATGGTTTGGGAAGACTTTAAGAAAAGATTTCTTAAGAAGTATTTTTTTCTAACTCTTCAAACAAATATGGACAATGAATTTATATAGATGAATCAAAATGAAGGATAATATTTCACATATTATAAAAAAAATAAGCATTGTAACATACACCTAGGGATTTTTATCAATAATGGTATAAACATAGATATATTATTTAGTGGTTTAAACATGCACATTTAAAATTCTCTAACTATCCAAGACATTGGGCATTATGAATAAGTGTTTCAATGGGATCTAAAAGTAGATGTGGATTTTGGATATTCGACATTTAGACATGGGTATAAAAAGAGAAGAATGGTGTTTAAAGCTAGTGGGTCACCTAAAAAAGGTTGAAAAGGATCAAACTACCCATATGTCAAAAATTAAGGAAGAATAAACATTGTATTTTTCATAAATGGGTGGGAAAATGATTCAATTGTGGGAGAAGAGGCCACTAATCTCTTGAATGTTAAAGATAAATTAGGAATCTAGCCAAAATTAATGATGAAAGGAAGGCACCTATAACATCACAACACATGGTTAAATGCTTCGAATATAGGGAGAAAGGATACTATAAAAGTCAATACACTAAACAACAGGTCCTTGAGGGTATTCAATATCAACAACCACCAAAGGAAAATGATCCAGGGAAACTTTATACCATCACTGCTTTCGATGTGGACCATGAAAATGTATTCATACAAGGTACACTTCCTATTCACTCCAGAATGGAAAAAGTTGTATTTTATTCTAGTTATAAACATTCCTTGACATCATGAAAGTTAACTAGAATTATTGAATCAAAACACCGATACCTTGAATTAGATATATCTATAAAAAATCCTTGTGGAGAAATAATTGTAACCTAAGTATTGGATGTTCCTCCTATAATATTATGTGGGAAGATTCTTCTATAAAATAATGTAATTATTTAAATGGTGAAATTGAATGCTATATTGACCATTGATTGGATCTCATTATAAATAGAACACATCAACTACATGGAAGAGGAAATATCTTTTAATATTAAAAATCATCCAATGATCCTATAAAAATTCAAGGAAGATGGTTAATCTCTTTTTAAAAATCCATCAACGGTGTGGGTGTTCATAACCTATGAATAATCATACCTTACCCAAATGGTTGAGTCAAAGGAAGGCATCTACCTGGAAGAAGTTCCCATTTTTAGAGAATACATTGATGTATTTCATGAAGTGTTACTTTCACTTTCTCTATATCATGAGGTAGAGTTTTCAATAGATCTCATAAGAAGAGCTGCTCCTATCTCAAAATTTCCCTATAGGATAGATCTGATTGAATTAGAAGAGTTAAACAAGAAGACGAAATATAATTTGGATAAAGGATTCATATTTCCTAGTAAATCACCTTAGGGTGTGCAGGTTAGCTTTTTTATGAATAAGGATGGTTCAATTAAACTATGTATTGAAGAGTGATATCTCAACAAGATCATCATAATGGACAAGTATCCTCTTCTACGGATTAATGTCTTGTTCTATAAACAATGATTACAACATTACTTTGCAGAGGTGGATCTTCATTATGGATATCATCAAATGAAGCTGAATAATGAATATATTTAGTATACTTCTTTCTGTGTAATTAATGGGCACTAGGAATTCATATTGATTCCAATTAGTCTTACTAAAACCCCTAAAATCATTATGGATTTGATAAATAGAGTCTTTAGAGACAACCATGAAAAATTTTGGTCTATTTTTATCGATTATAATATCATCTACTCTATGAAAAAGGTGGAACATGAAGAGAGTATAAGGATTGTTATCGCAACATTAAGGATGGATAAAATGTATTCTATTTTTATAAAGAGTGAATTTTGGATGTAAAAATTCTCATTTTTTTGGAAACATGATCACAATTGAGGAAATTTATATATAATCTTCAAATAAGGTTAATTGAGGAATAGCCCTAACCCACTAGTGTAATCGAAATTTGTTGGCATCCTAGATTATTTGGGTACTACCAACATTTTGTTAGCAATTTATTGAGATTTTATATACTTCTAACTAAGTTAACATGGAAAGGGGTAAAATATTTCAAGATAGAATAATGTGAGTAATGATTCAAGGATCTAAATTAGAGGCTAATCACTTCACCTATACTCACACTATAATCAAGAGGATTGGGTTTTTTGATATACAGTGATTCTTTAAAGAATGTTTTGGGTTATATACTCATAAAGAATTATAAATTTATATCCAATCACTCATTTGAAGTGAATATCCTTGAGAAAAACTACTTGCCACAAGATCAAGTATTAACTGGTGGGATCTTATTCTTAATGATTTTTCGGCTCTGTCTCAATGGTGTGAAGTGTGATATATATACCTCTCATAGTATTTTAAAATATATATTCACATATAATGAGATCAAAAAGTGTCAAATAAGATGTTTATGGCTAATCAAGGACAAAATATTTCTCTATTCACTGGAATTTGGGAAAGGCAAACAAGGTATATAACACTCTTAGTAGAGAATAACCTTCCACTTTATCAATGATGTGGATTGATAAAGAACCTATATTCATGGATATAAAAAGGATGGATCTGTAAATAATAATGGTATGGAATACATCATATTTTTTTCTCAACTTAATTCCCTATAATCTATCTAGGATATGATCAATTAGGAATAAACAGATGATTTAGATCTTTAAAATAAGTTGAAAGAAGTTAAGAAAGGGAATATCAATGAGTTCCACCTTAATGAGGATGGGGTTATTTGATATGTAACGATACTTTGTGTACCTGCATCACTTGAGATAAAAAGATATCTATTTTATAATTTTCATATATCATGTTTCTATATCCATCCTGGAATTACAAAGATATATAGTGCTATTTGACAGCACTTTTGGTGGGACAACATGGAGAAGGATATTTCATAGTATATATCAATGAGTTTAGTATTTTATCATGTTAAATAAGTGTTACATAATAAAAAAGGTATTATGGAAACATTTCCTATAAACAAGTGGAAATATGTGAATGTCACCATGTACTTTTTCACAAGCCTCCCAAAGATATCCAATGGAAACAATTCAATATGGTTTAGAGTGGATCAACTCACCAATACTACCCATATTATTTATATTTGGGAAAATTTATTTCTTGGACTAAAAATCAAGATATATGTGAAGGAAGATTAGGCTATATGGGTTTCCACTTTTCATCATCTGTGATCTTGATCTAAGGTTCACATTTAAATTCTGTAGAATAATTCAATATGATTTGAGTAATGAATTGAATTTCAGCACTGACAATGACCCCCAAACTATTGGCCAATATGAAAGTACTACTCATAATTTCAAGTGAAAGCTAAGAGTTTTATCAATGTAATTAAAAGTTTGATGGGATCAATATATCCCATTGGTTGAGTTCCTATATAAAAATAGTTACCACTAAAGTATTCAAATTGATGAATTTGAAGCATTGTATGGGAAGGGATGTAGAACTATATATTATTGGGATGAAGTTTGAGGATGAAGGCTGCATGGACTTGACCATATGGAATATATGACAGACAATGTTCAATCCCCCCAACAACATATAAAATCTTCTCAAATTTTGAAAAAGAGCTACCTTGATAGCCATTGAATGGACTTGGAGTTTTTTGTTGGAGAAAATGTTTCCTTCAAATATCACCACGGAAAATATTCATGTGTTTTATAAAAATGAGAATCTTAACTCAAGGTATATTATCCCCTTAGAGATCCTTGATTACATAGGAGAAGTGGCCTATCGGATTTAAGTTCTACTAATTATGTCTTTAGTTGAATAATTGTTCCACATATCACTCCAAATGAAGTACATACCTGATCCATGACATGTACTAAATCCATATGTGGTGCAATTAGAGAATGACCTCTCATATCAAGAGTAGTAATTAAATATCTTGGATTGGTGAGTCAAAGATCTGTGCAATAATAAGACCCATCTTGTCAAAGTGTTGTCAATGAACCTTATGTAAGAAGAGGAGTCATGGGAGTTAGAGTTAGAAATTAAATAGAAGTACCATATCCTATTCTCAACAAATAATTTAGGATGAAATTTTGGGAATGAAATTTCTAAACGGGGGAAGAATGTTACAACCCAAAATTTATAAATGATGTTTTTCCCTTGAAATAAATGTGTGTCATAATATACCATAAAATATTATATATATAAATAAAACAATAATATTTTATTTCATTAAATAATATTTTAATATTAATCCAAATGATACAAATTAAAACTCCAAACATTACAACTGGAAAAAAATAAAAAATAAAAAAGCTAAAATGGGAAAATATGAATTGCCCTAATCCACTAGAATCATCCCCCACACACACATTCAATACTAAAGAAAAGAAACAAATATCAGTAAACAAATCAATACTATATAAAATTAAAAAATCAAACATTAAGGGGAATTGTGTTGAACAATGAATGATAGAAATTAATGGTATTTATAGGAGGTAATGTGACCATTGGAATTGTAATGTGAGTGTTTCAACAGTAACCTAACTGTTAGAATTATAATTTTACCTAAAAATATTAAATTATGATATAGAAAATATTTATCATGATAAATTTAACTATATAATGAAATTATAATGATAAAAAATAAATATCATTATTAAAAAAACTCAAAGAAAATATATGCACATTTTTAATAAGCTTTATATTAAACTATTTCATAAAAAATAATTTTTATACTAAAATTTAATGTTAATTTTATATAAATTTATTTTTATAAAATTAATATCCTTTTTAAAATAAGAAATTTAAAATTATCAAAGTTTTATTTTTTGTAAATTCTCTGAAATAGTTTAGTTTTTTGGTGAATAGTAAAAAATACAGTTTTTCCCATAATGAGTCTATCTTAAATGGCAACATACATGATGTAATAATGACCTAAATATTTATTGAACATGATTTTTGGACATGATATATTTAATATCATAAATGAGTAATTAAAATAAAATAAACTTAAATTTGAAACTTAAAAATCACTTTCCAAAATGAAAATTTAAATCTAGTCCATTAAAAAAATTCATTCTTTCCACATTCTTTTTTTACAGACTAATTAATTCTAATTATAAAAAGTACTAAATTATTAAAATAAATTTTTTTATATTCATATATGATTTATTTTTTCTGAAATTAAATATTATATGTTTTACCTTGGAATAATTATTTTATTTCATATTTTATTCTAAAAAAACCCATTTCCTTAAGTATAAATATCCCCACTTCCTCCCCTTAGAAAACCACTCTTACCTCACTTTTGACAGAATAAAATCCTTAAAAATAATTCCTCTCGAGACCCTTATAATTATTAGGTACATTTTGAAGTAATCTAGGTCTATTCATCAATGGATTTTTATTTTCAAACAAGAGAAGCTACACTAAGGATTAAGTACATTCTGATTAACTCTTCAATTTTTTTATTTCATCTTCTTCTTCTATATATTTTTTCACCCCTCCCCCTTCAAAACCAAAACTTATAATATTAATTTTTAATTTATTTTATTTTCTATTAATGATGTTATCCTACTATAATTATCAAATTTACTATATATATAATTTTCCAAATTCTCTTTCCCGCTATCACAATAATGTCCTCTCAAATGTTGGTTAACCAAATACAGATACATTTTCATATCAACACATATAACAATAATCATGGATGAATAAATTATATATAATATATAAAAATTTAATTGTATTTATTATAATATTCTTGAATTAGTTATACAAATATATAATTAATATTAAACAAAATTGTGAAATCAAGGTGAAACTTGAAATTTTTTACATAAAACATGGTATCATAATGACTACCCCATAACCAATGAAATTAAGAAATATAATAAAATTGATATAATTGATAAATAGTGGTAAAAATTAATATGTATCATTTCTTGATAGTTTTTTTAATGAATATATGTTTATTATTCATGAGGGCTAAAAGAAATGAAATAAATTGGCAATTATGTAAGGGGACTCAAGAACCCAACTCTCATTCTTTGGGTTTTCCCTATTTCCCACAAATTTCTGAATGGATATTCCTTCAATGTTTCTTAAATATAATTTCATTATTCATCCCTTTTATTTTTTGTATATAATAGTTTCCACTTTTGTTTTTAATCCAAATACAATGATTTTATCAAAAGACTTTTCTTTCCAAAACAAACCTTTGAATCTTTATGTGTTGTTTCCTATCCATAAAAAATGATATTATATTCTAATTTATTATCTCCCTTTTTAATTTGGGAACCCCATATTTTATTCATGAATGTTTTCTTTGTTAAATACTTATGAAAACATTTTCTTTACATGGGTTATTTTATGACTATGATTTTCATACATTCTATGGGGAATACATGATTAAATAAATATTATGAAGTAATATGTGGTCCCATAATAATATATCACTCTAATGAATGGTCTAATGTGATATATATCATGGTATAATGTGTATTATGTGTAAACATGATTCAATAATTTTTCACAATAATTATATTATTATTATGCAGATATTTCATGCATAAACATGATGTTATCTTTCTGCACAACTATGTGTGGTATTTGACCACAATGACAAGATGTTTCATTTTTTGCATTGAAAATTTCCTAAACTTTGTCACATTTTCCCTTAATGATGTTTATGATGATTCTATGCTTATTATATGATGATGGTTATTTTTTTGACCCCTGTTAAATTGATTCATGTCCCTTATTTATCCTCTTACTATGGTTTTAACTCACCCCATTCTTTAATGTATATTCTTAGGTGATTACATGTTCTTAGGTGAAAGAAAAATTTTAAAGGGTAATGAAGAAGGATTTAATTAAATTTTTTTGTTCTATTATGTACAAGTTATGTATAATACTAATTTTTCCAAGAAACTAAAATTTTTTATCTTTTATTTATATATCTATTAGGTTGTTTGCCTTAAAAATGATGTAATATTAATTTTAGAAAAAATATTGTCTCTATAGTATCAAAACATAGTTCATCGAACTAGTGACCTATTTACCTATTGTTATTTTGTGTAAGATTCTATATTAAGGGTAGTTGACTTTTTGTGTGTTTAGAAATCTTTTTACTTGATCTTTTATCAAATAATTTGATTCATTAGGAGCGGTGAACATTGAATGATAATTTAAATTAGTGGAAGTAATATTATGAGGCATGGTAAAATCATAATAATATTTATTCTAAGTTATAATTATAGGTTATTAAATTTTTTTATTGGTTAGACATTAGCTCAATACTGAGAGTAGTCAGAGTAGAGCCTTTTGAGAAAATTTATTTTCTATGAGGTGGCTCATGAGGCGATTGTGGATCTAGGGAATATTAAAATGTTTCTATAATAAAATTATAATAAATTATATAACAAGTGTATTGAATCATATCAACTAGAATATAACATGTCAATTTTGATACTATAGACTTGGTATTTAAGGAATATTTATTGGGGGTCTGAATCCTCAAATAGGTGGGATTTTTTGGTTGATTTGATATTTACAAAGCCCACCAAGTGTATTGATTCTGATGATTCATGTGACATGGTCATAAGTAACATCTGAGGGTTAGGAGATAGAGCTTTTATGTGATTTAATACATGGGGTTCAATGAATTATTCATCAAGGTCTAGGGTTATTCAATTTGTTACCTATAACTATGATCTTATCCTTATTTATATATTAATATTTTCATACTTTGGTCACTACATGGATATTGGGAAATGTATATCATGAAGATAAGAAGGTTTTTTTGGATAGTATATGAATATTCATATTCATATAGTGATCATTATTTCTTAGAAATAATGGAAAGTTGGTCAAGTAACTATATAATCTTATTATGTTCTATGATCGAGCCGGTTGGGTATTTGGCCAACCTAGTATCCTATTGATTATGATATCATAAGGTTTGGGTACTAGGAAGACATATTACCTAGTTTATTATGAGATTGAATGGGTAGCGTACCAAACTAACCGGGTATTTATTTGATGGATAGATTAGATGTTTTAGGTACTAGTCAAACCTAGTATCCAGTGGATTATATGTTTTGATGGGAAGGTATTGTTATAACCAATAATCTCAGGTCACTATCTATTTCAATCCAAGTTTCAATGGAATAACATCATATTGACCATGTATTTAGAGGTTATACGCAATGTTATCATCACACAATATGTCCCCACATCTAGAGGTGGGTTGAGTATGGTAATAACAATGAAAAAAATCATTATTTTTTGAGTGGAATATTTTTAAGAAACATGGGAAATCCATCCCACCTAGTAGTCCTATTATTATTTAGTATAAAATCCTTTTAATTAATTTGAATCTAGGAATATACATCGTAACATAAATTCATTGGCTAATGGAAGAAAAGTTTTACTATTATGATGTCTTTACATGTAATTAATGGTGGTTCATATGTGATACAATTTACTATAACCATTTTTATATCATATTGTACAGGTATAAATAAATATAATAGTTTGTATGGGGGTCTCATAAGTATTTTAAAAATAATTATTGTTCCCACACTCTACCCTTGAACTTCCATGGATATGTTGACTTTATATATGTGATGTGGGTATAGGTTGGGACCCTGAATGGTGGTTGAGTGGATGGAGCCTGATAGGGATATGAAGGTAGTTCTATGTGAGGTTGAGGAATAGTATTAATGTCTTCATTAATAAATTTATGTTATAAATATATATTTATAGTATTTATAATCATTCAAAATTGTTATTTTTTTATATTACACTATCCCTATATTATATCATATATTCCATTTGATATAACTTTGTGTTTTCATTTTTTTTACTGATTACATTTATTTTTTATATTACACTTTGATTCTTTACCAGGTTATTTATGTTTATTATATTTACACATAATTTTGTTTGATGATATTAGGGTTATATTCTTCCAATTAAATATCACTAAACCCGACTATTAATTTCATACCCTTGGTGCATGGAGAGGCATAAAAAAGGTCATGGAACATATCTGGTTGTGTTGGAATATAGTTATCTACAATGACATATTCTAACCAGTATCCTCTAATTGTATCTTCTTATAAATCTATAGTGTACATACCACTATAGATGTTATGTACTCATAGTTTGGTGTACTAAGTGATATAAAATCCAAATTATTCTTAAACTATCTTATGTACCTGATTCAAAGATAAGAATATCCTCTATATGTTCATTTTTATTCATTTACCATAACATCCCAATATATATCAATAAAGTATTTAAACTATTCCCAATTTCTTATAGTGTGATAAAATTGATAATCTATTATTCTAATGATATATCAAATATTTCATTTCACTTCCCTCATTTAATTCAATTTAGTGTCTCTTAATGTTACATATGGTATACACAATATTCAAGTGATTTTTAATTAAATATTTTAGTCTTATAATTAGTTTTCGGTAATTAATGATGCTTACCAAATTTAAAACTTTATCCATTTTGAGCTTCAACCTTCATTCATTTTTTATTTTCAAAAAATTATAATAATTTTTATGAAATCTCTTTAATACCTTTTTAATAATTTTTTTATAGTCATAAAATACCTTATAATTCCATATCCCATGAACACTTTATAGTTCATGTGATTTGGTACCGAATGACTTAAGAACACCTCCCCATATACCAGAGACTTGAGTAGCGGTGATGGTCTACGATGTTACCATGAAGAGATTATCCACTCATATTAGAATGAGAAATACTATAGAAATAACTAGATTTCATATATAATAAACAATTACAGTATGTTGAATAAATAAACAACCATTTTTTCTCAAAGTTATGTGGAATCATATAGTATTAAATTAACAAAAGGCCCTTTGGATCAATCAAATATAAAAAATTAACAATAAATAAAAATAAATGACGCTATACTGCCATCACAAAACCTAAAATCATCCTAGTCTCTATCCCCTATCCAGGATGTTATGATTGACCATTAAACATTGGGAACTTCCATAACTAAACCTTGTAATATTGAAATATTCATTCGTACCTAGGTTCCATAGCCACAAAAGTAGGTTTTGAATAAAAATCATTTGGGAATCACCAATGGGATCCTGATAATAACTAGTAAAATATTTTATAAACATTTTACATTCTGAGGGAATAAATGAAACAAACTAATGAATGATAATAATATAATAATAATATATCATTGGGTTCTAAGTTGTCACCCAGTATTGACCATACCAACTTCAAATCATGTGATATTGCCTTTGAGAATAATACCAACATCTGGAACCTAGGGTTATGAATGCTACATTATGGAAAATAAGTAACCTCAAATGGAAATTAAAGGTAGAAACTCCCCACCTAGGAAATATTGAATCATAAGATAATATTTTATGGTTATACATACAATAGGTGGATGAATTTCACTTTAAAACATTAATCTAAAGAAAACACAATACCTTTAAGTAAAAATTATCAAACACTCTAATCTTATAATTATCAGAGTGTTATAATCAGAATCACAAAGTGTTCAATTATAACAGAGTATGTTTTAATCATTATCATAGATACAATCATGAAATAATTGATTAGAAATATTTTTAAAAAAACTTTCTATCATAATATTCATAGTGGAATAAAACCTTCTAAATATAAGAAGTACAAAATCTTATAATATAAGAATGATATACAAGCAATATTAAAAGAATTCACTCTTTTAACCATACGAGTAATGGTTGTAAAAAAACTTTTACTAAAGGTGTCTATAGTTTTATACCTCCTTTACAGTTCTGTATTTCCTTTCCAAAAAAACCCTCAATATATAGATTAGTATAAGATTTGTCTTTTTATGCTTAAATTATATCAATATGATGATCAGACTCTATCTTCAAAGCCCTGTAAGCCCTAAATAAGATTTCTGGTGTCTATATTCCTAGCTTGAGAATCAATAGATCTAATGGATCAGATTCCCCACTATCTTATACTTGGAATCCCTTGATCACTACTATTATCAAATGTATAATATAATAGTAAATTTTCTAAAGGAAACAACCCTGATAAGGATTCCATAAAATGACAACTCTTTAAAATATTAAAAAATAATAACAATGAGAATTACAAGCTAATTATACTATATAAGACTTGGTTTTCCAAATTTATCATACACCAATACTTCAATTGACTAGTTACTTATGGGTGAATCCCTAATAGAAATATTTCTAAGTTAGTTGAAATGGGCTCGGATAGCTTGTACTTGATTTCTCATCTGTAATTAAATTCCTAGTGTCATTTTGTTTAGCCCCATTACATTTCTAACTGGTGTTATATATGATTGAAACAAGATTATATATTTTGATTATAAACTTAGAATAGTATGATGAAATTTTGTTTTAATAACATAAATTTTATAAGGATCAGTCTGATGTATCGGTACTAGTATCAGTCTGATGGTGATGAATTTTGTCAATACAAGAGACAAGAAAAAATTATAAATAATGGTTAAAAAAGGTCTATCTAATGAATTAGACAAATCCTTAATCTAATGGATTATATTGAAGAATGATAATTTTATATTCATAGTACATTATAACTATTTATATTTATCATAAAAAGTAATTTTAAATACAAAAACATACAAAAAACATGCGATTTTAAATAAAATTTACACATAGTTTAATAAGGTTTATGTGATTTTCAAAACTAAAGGAATAGAAAAGTAAGATGTAATAATATTTACTCAATAATCTCCCCCTCTTTTGAAATCACAAACCACAATAGTCAAAAATAAAAAATTATAAAATGAAATACTTATAACCCTTTACCTGTTAATATTTATGAAGTTATATTTCATAACACCCCCTGAGTTTACAAATATTTTGAGATACAATGGAATGTATTAATACATATCTCCCTTAATATAGTATCTCCCATATTTATAAAACTCACCCCAAAAGTTATCTATTAATAATTTTTCCTTCAAATATTCTCCCCCTTTGAAATTTTTAAAAATAATTACAAAGTAACCATGGTTTTATGAAATGTTATATGAAAAATAATATAAAAAATTATTTATGAAATAACTAATCATAAAATAAATAATATAAATAACATTCATAAAAAATTATTGGAAAACATTCACATATAAAATAATTATATAAAAAGTAATTCACATTAAATAATTATTCAAATGTTTGAAAATATTACATCTTGAGTTCAAAAGTAAAAAGTATTAATTATTTATTGATCAACTTCTTGGAAATGTATTTTATCATTTTAAAATCTTCACAATCCTTCTCAAGCTTCGGTATCTTTTCTTCTATCACATATTTCTATTGGACATTACTCTTCCTACATTAAACCTTATCCTTAATAAGGATCAAACCATCTTCACATGATCTCCTCCTACTATTTTCCAACTCCAATCTATAATCTTTTTTTTCAATGATTTTACTTCCTTTGTCCAATCATCCTTTGTGTCTATGAAGTCTTACAAAATTTTAACTCTTTTAAAAACATCTGAGGAAAATTTATTAAAATATTATTCTATTTTTAATAAAATTTTATTGACATTAATAAATTGACCATCATGATCCCTGATCTCACTATATACATAATTAGAACATTATACCATCTGATTGTCGGATCTCTTATGTGTCTTGGACTTTTCTAAAAAAAATCAACTCTTCATCAATACAGATAACTGATTGAGTTAAAAATTTCAACGATTCTGGCTTCTCATTAAGGCTCTTCTGAATTAGTTTTCACCTTTATTTTTACAAAAGAAAAAATATAGTGGTATCATTTAATATTCTCAAATATTGACAAATGAAATCAAATCATTTCTTAGAAATAGTTACCTCTGATTATGATGAACCTGATGATGGTTTAGAAGGTTTCAGTCTTGAATATTTGACATCCAGATTTGATAGTTCCTTATCTTTCTCTTTTCCATTCCTTGAAACATTATTTTTTTATTTAAATTAGGAAAGTCATGACTGATTTTTCCAATCATATTATATTCATTACATGTAACTTCATAACACTTCTTTATATTCTTATCTTTGTGAATTTTATTATATATGTATTGGAAATTATTCTTTCCCTAGATTTTACACATCTTTCTTATGAGATTTTATATGTTATTTTCAAAATTTATTGATAAACTATAATTAAATTCGATAACAACATTATTTTTCTTATTAGGCTTCAATAATTTCTGTAATGATTGAATTTTTGTAAGAATAATAGATATAGTTGTAAAAGCTACACCTTCATTTTTATTTTTATCTTTTTTCAGCATATCTCTTCATTCTTACTTCATATTTCATGAGGGTGCAAATAATATCTTCAAGATTTAGACTTGTAATCTTCTGTGTGTCATCCATAATAGTTCTTTTGTATTCTCACTCATTTGGAATTATATGAATAATATTTTCATCAAAATTATTATAATCAATACCCTTCTCCCCAAGAGACTTTAAACTGTTGGTAATAGTTAGGAACTATTGGAGTATCTTAGAAACTATCTCACCGGGTATAAAATAAAAGGTTTGGTAATTGGTATTAAGCATCGATCTTATTAATTTAATAAATTTGGATGTTCCAAAGTATATTGCTTTCAATTTTCTCAAAATCCTATTTTAATCATCAAATTGTGATATCTGACTATAGATATTCCCCATCATAAAACATAATAATTTATTTATAACATTTTAGTTCAACTAATATTCTAAAATTACAGTATTACTAAAAGCATAAAATTCCACATCAAGAATATTTTAATTCCTAATAATCATTAAGATATTATCAAATCTAGTGTTGATGATAGATATATTCATTTTATATATCTAATATTCATATTCATTCCCATAAAAAATTGGTGTATGACTAGGATTTGGATTATCAAGAAATTTAAAATTTATACATTCCATATTAACAAAATCAGAACACTTTTCTACTAAAACAAGTTAGCGTAAAAACAATTTATGAATAATAAGTTTATAAAAAATCAGTTGATAGAAAAGTAAAAAACTCAACAAGATAAAGTAGTAAAATATGCTCTGATACCAATAATTGGATAATGGGAGTATCTATGATGGATAATCTTGAAATAGGGGGTGAATTTAGTTTTAAAACATTAAATTAGAATAAAACACAATAACTCTTAAAGTAAAAAATATTTGAATCATAGACGGTATGACGATCAGAGTGTCAGAATCTGAATCACAAATTTTCTAATTATATCATAGTATGTTTTAATCATTATCACAGATACAATGATACAAAAATTGATAAGAATTATTTGTTTAACAAACATTCAATACTAATATTCACAATGTAATAAATAATTGTAAAAACTAAAAACATAAAATATTATAAAGTCAGAATTACTTATAAGTTATGTTAAAATAATTCAATATTTTAACCTTAAGAGTAAAGGTAGTAAAAAACAATGGCTAAATGTATCCATTGTTTTATACCGCATGTGAAAGTATGAATTTCCTTAAGAGTAAATCAATTGACATGAGGATCAGTATAAAATCTATCTTCTTATGCTTGGAATCCCTCGATATGATGATCATACTCTATCTTCCAAGCAAAAAAATCCCTCATTAGGAAGAATGATTTATGTCATGTTATCCCTATAATCCATCGATCCAATGGATCAGATTCACTATGTTATTATCCTTTAAATCCATTGATCATTGCAATAATCGGATACAGAATAAAATAACAAATGTTCTAAAGGAAACAACACTGACATGGATTTCTCATAATGATAACTCTCTAAATATTTTCAAAGATAGAGAATAAGTAGTTCATGATAAGAAAAAATTTCAGGACTTTAGTTGTGAAATGCATGAGCTTCCAACTATTTAATTGAAAATATATTTATAGAAAAATATCCAATGGTAATATTTTTGATTTTTTTAACAGCCTTAAATAGCTTTCACTTAGAAGCTTTTATATAAAAAAATACCTGACATTATTATGTTTAGTATCATTGAAATTATAATTGGTATTAATTACAATAGAAAAAAGTTTACATATTCTTATTATAAACATAGGATAGTCCGATGAACTTACTTATCATTTTCCAATGTGATATTTCTTATAAGGATTGGTCTGATGTATTGGAAATAGTATTAATATGATGGTCGTGGATTTTATTAGTATAAGAGACAAGACAAAAGCCAAACCACTGGTTAAAATAATGGTCGGTCTGATGAATCGGGCACATCTTTAATATAATGGCTCATATTGAGGAATGATTTATCTATATTCATAATACATTAAAACTATTTCAATATATAGTAAAAGGAAATGTTTTCTATAAAAACATACTAAAACTCTTGGGATATAAAATATTAGTAAACATAGTTTTAAGGTGGTGCTTTTGATTTCCAAAATTAATGGAATATAAAAGTAAGAAGTATGAATTCTAACTCAATAGTAACAACCTATCATCTAGAAACTCAAGTTCAGCCACTCCAAACATAAGATACACATATTCTATATAAACCCAAGGGTAGACACTCTTTAATAGGAAACAAATATCATCCAAAACATGATAGTGGGGTTGTGCCCAATTAAAAAATTGGTGTCATAATATGGAAACTATGGGGCATACCTACACCAAACATAAAAACATGTATTTTAATCTATAATAACATGGTTATTCCTACCCTCTAATCGTAAATACATGAAGTTCACGTACTATGGGATCCTCATTCATAGAAATCATCACATATCACACACACACACATCACACTTCGCAACCCATACATAATCCTACAAATATGTCATAGGGAACTAGACACTTGGGCCTAGCCCCATATATCTAGGAACATATCTTCATCAAAAAAAACTCTTAAATAAGTTTCCTCATGGATATCATATTCACACAATCTCACCATCCTAAACTAATCACCATCCTCATCATTCCATTATAGGCATCCAATTGGGACCTCAAGGCCCATCCATATCTCTATCTACCAGCATGAATCTATTTCCATTTTCCATGGAATTATTATAGCTTAAGGCTATTTTATAACCCTATACTCTAGACGTAGGTTTTTCTGATGCTTTCTGTCGGGGCACGCGCATCTGTCATGCAGAGGACGCGTGGCTTGTCACCCCACATTCCCGCTTTCCAAAGGCGGGCGGCATCCGTTCCTTGTTCAGATACATCTTCTCCTTGATCGAAACTGGGATGATGGGATGTCGGTTCTTCCTTCCGTGGATTCCTCCTCGGAGCTTGTCACCTAGTCTGGGTCTCCCTCATAGATTTAATACGTATTCGTGAATCTCGTCCCAGTGCCATATCATCATGGAAACCATTTATTTACACAGCTTCCGTCGAGACGCTCCATGGGGTATGGTCGGGGCAGCAACCTTTGATTAGGGGATTGGTCATGCTAAGGCATCGTTGGCATTTCTTGACGTTGGGGGATTCACATGTATTTCTTTTTCCCCTTATTAGAGGGTTTCTCGAGGGCGCGGAAGCCCGAGGCATCCCACATCGAACGCGGGGGATTGTATGCCATAGGCATGTATCTGAGGTTTTCCTCAACTTTTCATGTCTAACATGGGGTACGTTGCGAGTTTAATATCTAGTAGAGACATATCAGACTGATTGGAACACTGAGAGTGGATCAGATAAGAGAACCCCCCCCCCCCCTGGAGGGGATGCTGATGTTGGGGCCGACACATGGGTGGCTTCCTGAATGCTATGGAGTGGAATGAGGTGGTATGATCCCACCAGGATGTGGTGGCCTGGGTAAGAATCAAGATGGATGATGAAGTAAAGGGGCTTGAACCTCGTGGAGGCTTTCTACGTATCCTCGTGGTAGGGAATCAAAGTCAATGTATTTTGGGATGGAAAGGGGCTTATGCTCTGAGGTGTCCCACAATGATGGATGGATGGGGCTTACACTCTGAGGTAGCCCATAGTGGCGGATGGATGGGTCTTACACTCTGAGGCGGCCCACAGTGGTGGATGGATGGGGCTTACGCTCTGAGGCGGCCCATGGTGGTGGATGGATGGGGCTTACGCTCTGAGGCGGCCCATAGTGGTTGGCAAACTGACGTGAAGTGGTCGGAACGACCGGGTGGTGGGCCTGAACCACATGGAGGCTTCCTACATATCCCTTGGGTAGGGAATCAAAGTCCACATAGTTCGGTTGGACAGTTTAACGTCATGCGGGACGGGGGAATTTGGGGTTTACGCTCTGAGGTGACCCAATGGTGGTTGGTGAACCGACATGAAGAGGTCGGAATGACCGGGTGGTGGAATTGAACCTCATGGAGGCTTCCTACGTACCATGCCTTAGCACGGATCAAATTCCTTGTAGTTCTCTATAGGCAAGGGACAGGGTCGGTGCTCACTCTAATCTCAAGTGAGTCATGCTTGGTGTGAGAAACAAGAGGTTACATGGACCTGACGATCATGTCACAAAGGGTGCATCCGTGAGAAGTGAAGAGGGGCTTAAGCGTTGAGCGGCCCAGGGTTCCGAGACTGACTCCAGGATAGAGGCATGAGGGCGACAAAGCATAGAGGGAGAGGGATTTGTGACCGAACAAAGGAAGTGCCTCGTTCCCTATCGCTCCCTCTACTGGCCTTGGCGGTGGGGAAGTACGGAGGTGCATGGGTGCTACCTTCAAAAAGAGGGGATAGGGGCTTACACCAAGGAGGTTTCCCTTCCCCTATGGACATATGCCAATCCGAGAGGGAGGATATCATCCCATGTGGGGGTGATCTTATCCCCATGGAGACGATTGGCATAAAGAATGTTCGAGTCCAGGGGGACCCTATGTGTGAGGCACGGGGCCGGAACACAGTTTAACATCATGTGTTGAGGACGGGGTGCTTGGCCGTTTAATGTCCTGCAGTTCAGACGAGGTGTGATTTCTCCACACCAATAGGACTTACATAACTAGTACCCTCTACCACTTGTGGGAGGGAAGACATCGGCAAGGCCGTAGTAAAGGGGAGTCGCAGAGCGAACCATCTAAGGGTCCATGTTAGCGTGGCTATGCGAAGAAGCAATAGTTGTCAACGTGCCTATGCGAAGAAGCATGAGGCAAAGAAACGCAATGGGAAAGATCACCCAAGGGACCTTGAGGTTACTTCGTACGAGCCTAGAAGGTTGCACGAGAAAACAGTGCATGGTTTGTATTCCCAATATGTGTTCCTGGGGCATCCAGAAGGAGGACATCGGGTGCCTACGTAGGGAGGAACCCGGGGAGAATCAAGGTGAGTGGTCCTGGGATTTGCACGCAATGAAATGGTTTGCGCGCAAAAAACTGGGATGGCGCATAATCGAGGCAGAGGGATTGCGCGCAGCTAGGAGGATCGTGCACAAGGGATATGAATTGTGCACGAGTGGCAAAGGCCGCACCCAAAGACAAGGTCGCACCCAGCGAAAGGGATTGCGCGCAATTGGACCGTTTTGCGTGTACCGGAAGGAATTGCGTGCAAGGGAGGAACCCTGAAGTGTTTGAAACTCTGTTTAAGCTAGAGGGATAGCGCAGAAAGGCGGATCCCGGGGCAAGGTGGTGCGAAAAGGGTCAGTACCTGAAGGCCATCTTGCGCATGCGGAAGCCCTATTTCGCGCATGAGAGCCGGTTCGAATTCTGAAAACTCTAAATGGAAGGGTTCCCCTTCTATTTATAAGCATCGGGTGGTGTGGAATCCCTAGAGGCATGCGAAAACTTGTGCGCTAGAGACGGTGGCGCGGAATATTAACCACGCGGGCATGGGTGTGCAATTATCACGCACCTGCACTGGGGACCTTTTGTGAATCCCAGACCCCTTCCGCACAGCCCAATCTTTCCGCGCGCATTCCCGTTTTTTTTGTACAACACATCTGGGACATCCAGACTAGGTCTCTGGGTCCTAATATTACTTCTCATCATCGTTTCAATACTTTCTTTAGTAATTACGGACTTTTCGGCATCTACAAATGCCCCCCCTTGGGATTGGATCGGCAAGAGGTCACAACGATCGGATTCCAAGGGAAACGCTGAAACACCAAAGTGTTGGGATTCATGGGCCCCCTGCGTGCAAAAAATTTTGCGGTGTGCAAAACCTTGGCTGGTACGGAATCCGCTTTCTTCATGGCGCAGAACCTCGGATTCACCTATAAAATGGTCCATGGGTCCCATGATCCATATGAAACTTTTTCACGTGATAGGCTCAGAGCTCTCGTGTGTGAAATTGGCTCTGCACCTACGCGTAAAACCCGCTTTGGCAGCGCATAATTACCCCAATTTTTTGCTCTATTTACACGCAAACCTGGGATTTTCCACGCTGACTTCTCTGATTTCACGCCCAGCTTTTAAATTTCATGTAACACATCCAGATTCCGTGAAACACTCTCTAAGCATTTTTCTGGAAGAAGATGGCCGCAAACCAAGTAGATGAGGGGGAAGCCACCGCTCGTAGAGCTGAAATGGTGGTGAATGAGGAGGTTTACGGTGCCAAGGTAGTTGTTTCCAACAACCATACTTTGTTCGACCTGCTAACCCCCGCCAAGAAATAGTATCCTTTGTCTAAAAACCTTCCACTATGGAACTTTGTCATTTTGGAGGAGGTTCCGCTACCGGGCTTCGAGGTTGATACACCGTGGTCATGGGCAACCCAGGAGGATGACCTTCACCGATACAATATCACCAAAAATGGTCGTCCTACTAGAGATACCAGACACATGGATGTATATGTCCCGAACCCGAGGACCAGGACCATTGTTGGGGGTGATCATGTTGTGGAGAGTTCCTCGTCCCTCTATGCAAGCACGTTTCGTCAGAGCATCACGGACGATACCAAGGGCTAGCTGCAATATTGGGACTTCTGGTCCGAAGGAAACTTCACCAGTGAGTGGGGCTAGGCATACTAGGTTCACCATACGTGTGACCAATTTGGGGCCAAGCTGCATCACATTGGTTTGTTGAAGGCAGTGTGGATGTCACAGTTCCACTTCTACCGCCAGCCTGAGCTTTGGCCAGAGCTATTCACCCGGTGGTCCCCTGACACCAACACATTCCATCTTCACCATGGGGAAGTTGGTATCAGTCTCTGGGACGTCCACTGCATTAGAGTTATCCCACTGGATTGCTATCAATACGACGAGTTCCTTCCCCCAATGAACACCTGGGAGGACAGATCACGGACCCCCAAGCTGACATGGCACCTACTAGAGCTGGCCAAAGAGAGGCTGGAGGTCAAGGAATTTCTGAAGGACATCGCCTACAAGGATTGGTTCAGCCTATTCCTGGAGAAGGACCTGGTGGTCAAGATGCCAGGATGGGTAAAACGGTTCCCAACCGTGGCTCAAAGGAGCAAGAATGGATCGTACTGGAGGATCCTGGAGTCGGGGCAACACTAATCATGGGGATATCACATTAATGAGGCCCGGGACCCAAATGTTTGATATGTCGGGTTCCTCGCCACCTTCCTGAGTGCGTGGCTCCTGCTGGTGGGGGATGCAAGGGTGGGCATTCGTCCAGCAACCCTGGTGATGGCGGGAACCATGGCTACCAACAAAAGGTTTAATCTGGGGGTCCCCATGCTGGCTAGGTTGTATTCCATTCTGAGATGCATCTCAAGAGGTGGGTCACCTTGGAGGCTGTGTGGCCACTTCTAGATCTTTTACTACTGGGTGGTGGCTCATCTTGGCAGGTACATTTTCCCAAACATCATTCTTCCTCTGGGAAACGACCTACAACCATCTATGTTGAACATTTCTAGGGTCGCGCCGATGATGCTCAATGAGGAGGGAGTAAGTATCAGAATTGGTAGCCATGCCAACTTCAACTTCAACCCATTCCCCACCACGATCGGCCAAATGGTAGACAATAGTCAAGGATCGCTGGAGCAGCAGGAATACTTTCAGAGCATCTGAGTCGGGGTGCTTATGGCTCGGATTGACAGGAATATCATCTGCAAGCCTTACATGTCCTCCCGATTCTCTAGGTAGTTCAGGTACCTCTAGCGAATGCCGAAGAGGGTATTCATGGACGTTTGGGAGGAGAGGAACCCCTGCATACTTTTCCCGATGTGGTTAATGTTCACCACTTATGGATTTGGCGACGTCATTACCCTTCCTCCTACCATGGCCGATGCTGGCATATCAACTGAGTATGCCGAACATTGGGCTATAGCATACCCTGAGGGGCTTTTGCACAAGAGAGTTCGGAAAATTGAGAATACCCGCATGGAACTCGGTCGACAAGGGAGCAGGAAAGGTGCCGCTAGAAGGGGGGCTCGGGGCACGCTAGGCAGCGAGGCCTGAGCGGGCTGGAAACTCAATATTGGGGACATCACATGGTGTTTCTACGACCTTGTTTCCCTGAGGGTCACACAGGTCGGCCAGATAACTGCCCAAGAAGCAGATAAGATACATGCTCAAAACATCCCACAATGTGATCTTCCCAGCATTGTGGTCGGCCTGGATGACCCTGAGGAAATTGATGAGCACTGAAGCCCTCTGGAAGAAGATAATGCAAGATGGGATCTAGCTGCCAAAAGTTGGGCTTATTCGAGTTACTGACCGGGTAAATTTTCATCGAAGGCATGCCTACCTAATGGAAATGGACATGTACGTGTGCCGACGGGGTCGGCGCGTGGAGCCACCTCTCTTAGTGAAAGTGATGCTCGGTCAGGGGCATGATCCAGAACAGATGTCATCGGAGGACAATGATGGTGGTGATGAGTTGGAGGGAGAGGAGGATAAAGAAGAAGATGAAGGATCTTAGGGAGGATCCCGCCAAGAGATCCTTCAAGAGAGTGGCAAGATCATCAGCTCCGACATAGACATATCTGAGTTGCTCGAGGTCTGTCTCTATCCTTATTTATCTTCCTTCATTATCCATTATCTTCTATAATTTCTAATCCATTTCTCTATCTCACTCATGAGCATATAGGCGCTAATCAGGTGTCCCCAATAGAGGAAGTAAAAGAGGTACCTGTGGGATAGGGTGGGGCTCCGATGCCCATTATCGAACTTACAATCCCTATGGGGTCTCCTACCACGATAGCTCCCATAACGGCCAGAACACTAGAGGCTGATGCTCTAGGTTCATGTAAGTCCCTTGCTTCGCTACTGGTTCTTACTTTCAGAGAACTCAACTAATCAAGATGCTCCTTGTATAGTGATATCGGTGTTGGAGGCTCATCGAGCTGCTGAGCCTGGGTCGTTCATGGGTGAATTAGTGGTGGACATACTGCCTCCTCTAGAACATACTTCCCAAACTGGGTCAGCCCCGGAAATCAATGAGAAGGGGGTGGAAGACACCAGTGGTTCTGTCATTGGAGTGAGGTTGAAAGCTGATGAAGGCACCGCCGCTGTCGGGGTGAGAGAGGAAGGTCGCCTAGACATCAAGGATCCAATTACTCTAGAAGGCATCCCTGTGGTAGATCCCTCTACTGGCCTGTTGACCGTCTTCCCTATATATCGGCCCACTGATCCTAAGGAAATAGATGATTCAGATTCGTAGGTGGCCAAGGAGAGCCGGATGACACGGAGCAAAGGTTAGATGTGCATCCAGCGTTTTCTCAGGCAGCCTCAGATGGATTGTCTAAGGTGGATGGGATTGCTTTAGACCTGGCTGTGTTTCCTATGTTCCGGGGGGGCTGACGCTCAATGCCTTCATCTGACGATCTATGATTACATGGCCAAGAAGATATGTGAGAGCAGCCGACGCACCAATGTTGCCCAGTGTCGGGAAGAATCGGTGAGCACCCGAGCATTCCTGAGGGCGGAACAGGAAGTCTGGTGCCTTGAAGAGCAGGAGAAAGAGAAGGAGGCCTTTATTACAACATGCTCTGAGCTCATGGACCAACTGATGGCCCAGCTAGCTGACGCCCAGGAACAACTGATAGAGGTGAGTCACCAGATGACCGTACTTCAAACTGAATGGGCGCAGGCATAAGCTAGGATTGGAAAACTGTTCTCTATGGCTGCAAATGAAGAGAGAGTCTTTAGAGAGCAAGAAGCAGTCCTGAAGGCCACCAACCAAAGGGTAGTGGAATTGGAAAGATCTCTCCAAGAAGTTGACCCTTAGGGGCCCTGTCTTGGCCAGACCATTAACTTTTTACTTCCAATGTATGGACAAATCCATTTATCTGTACTTTTTTTTAACATGCTCATCTATAATCCTGAAATAAATAACAATTCATCCCTAAGCTCATGTTGGTCATACCCAATGTGAGAAACAAAGGATTCTCATATTATCATTTCATTCGACCGTGGGGTGTCAACCAAGCTTCAGGCATCCGAAATCGAGCCCGGACTTCCGAGGAGAAGAGGGAGGCCCATCCAAAGGAAGGGGACCTTAGACCTGATTGATGTATGATCTTCTCAATGTGCTCTAGTGCACAAATGGGGCAATGCCAGGGGAATTGGGATCAGTCTGAACATAGTGAGATGAAAAAGGTGAATCACGTTACCCAAAATTTGGAATCATTGTGGGAGGGGCATGACGATGGAGGACTGTTGTTAACCGTGACAAAAATGCAGCATCCATATCACATTATCCTGAATTGGGGACAACAAATAAGGGCTGACCACTGACCATGTTCGCAACACGGGGCCCAACTCAAATATCATCGATCAGTCTTCCAGAACATTGGTCTAGGACAGTAGGTGGACCATTGGTTGATCATCCATACTATTAAGGGGTCCCATCAAACATGACCAGTCTTCTAGAACGCTGGCCCAAGACAGTAGGCGAACCATATGTTGAGCATTCATACTATTAGGTGGTCCCATAAAATGTGAAAGAGGATGAAGATCCAAACAAAGGGGCATGCAAAGCATGTAAATAAAAGTGGTGGTTTGTTTAAATGGAATCCAACACTCCCAAAATTATACCACCATGGTGGAGGCACGTTAGGAAGACATATTAATCTGGTCACGGATCATCCCTACTTTTAGAAAGGACCTCTCGGGTGAGGTAACTGTTGCTTCACAACATCACTACGGGGCATCCCAAACTTATTCGAGGCTAATGATGCAGTTACACAACTCCCATAGAAGTTAGGCCAAGGGGCCGATAGTGAAGAGGGATGGGATTTGGTAATCCCTAGGGCTATACCTAAGACAAAATGTCTGGGAATTCCTACGTACCCCATAAGAATGGGAATCAAGCCACACGTAGTTATAGAAAGGGTCTTAGTTTATGGTCTTAGAAATCGGACCAAGGATTGGTAAGGAGGGCGGGAGATACATGGTAAGGTGATTACAAAACTCGATATGAATGAGGACGAGGTTCTGCTTACCATGTGTTCCTTGGAAAAGTGTTTCGGTCAAGGGACCGAACACGAATGTTAGGCTGGGACCGTGGGGAAGTGCCCGGGCATTCCAACGTATCTCATAATGATGAGAGTCAAGATGCATGTAGTTCTAGAGGGTGGCACGGCACAGGAAGGTACATGTTCTAATGATGAAAGGGGCATGCGGGTCTAGCCCTCACACCAAAAGAAGCGGTATTTGATGTATCTTGTTTGTCCTTGAAGGTGAATTGTTTTTTTCTTTTGTGGGGTGATCGGCCTAGGGTAGAAATTACTGGTATCACCACAATAGTCAAGCTGTATACGGTCATTGACAAATGGTATGGTAAATGACAAATACCCAACGTGATGCCCTCTATGGAGAGGTCATCACAATGTAGTGTCATTTTTCATCGTGCGGCCGGGATGATATCATCATAGTTTATGGTCATGTGGTAGGACAAACCAGCACAGTTTAATGTCATTTGGATTGGACCTGGGGGAATGTGGACGATGCGATAAAGCATACCCAATGAGGATGAGGACATAATCCCATACCATCATTGTGCTCGATTCTAGGAGAGGAGCCTCGAGCCAAGGGGTCAGCGAGGGTTTAAAAATCAAGGGGTAGGAGACATGAGCCTCCAGCTGAGCTGGGCCCGAAACACAATGTCTGGGAGACCCCTCATTTCCCGTAGGGATTAGGGTCAAGCTGTGCATGGTCCTTAGAGAAGACCCAAGCCTATAATCTTAGCGCTTGGATCACGGGAGCCCCGAGAGATGCCATAACGGAGCTCTGTCTGCCTGACGTGTGGATGTCTACTAAGGGTTAGTGAAAAGAGTGCCAAGATTCCACCTAGACACGATGGGGTAGAACATAATGTTAATCATGAAACCAACATTTTGGGCCTGAAGGAATCGGCGTGATGATGGAGGATTACTACTGACCATGTTCACAACACAGCATCCTGTCATGTTAACCAGGAATGGGGACAAACAAATGAGCATCAACCGCTGACCATGTTCGCAATGTGGGATTTGTATCAATTTGTTATCTGAAACCCTCAGGGGAATTGGCCCATAACAGTAGCAGATCCCTTAGGCATTGTATCCATACTGTTCTTGGGGGTCCCTCTGAGCGCAAAAGATAATGGGGTCCCAAATTAAGGGGAGAACGAAGCTTGAAAAGTGGTCAGAACTTGCCTTAGTTGAATCTGAAACTCCAGGTTCTAGACCAGAGTACCCTGAACACATTAGCGGACCACTGAAAAGGGTCTAAGGGCTCAGTTTGAGAGCAGCCAAAAGATGGAAGATTCCTAGGAGAAGGGAGCATGGTGCCAAAAACCCTATACCACACCTACATATCCCCCACATGGGGAGGGACAGGCCAAGAGGCCGAGGTGACTAGGAGATCGTGGGATCTCCTAAGATAAGGGATTAGACCTGAAATCTAGGTGTTCAGGCAGTCCTACGTATCCCATAAGGATGTGAATCAAGCCATACGTAGTTCTAGAAGAACAGTTTGAAGTCAGGTAGGACAATGCAAGGCATTGAATATGGAAATGTGTATGGCATGATGAGTAACCCAACGTAAATGAGGACATAATCCAACACCACATCATTCAATCCCACAGGAAAGAGCATAGGTCGAGGGCCCGAGGCTGGGCCTCAGTCAGGAAGGCCTGTCTGGATTGTAGTTTAACGTCTTACAGTGTGGATGGGAAGAGGAGGAGGACACCTCAAATAAGGGCAGTATATGGTGTGGTGACTAACCCAACGTGAATGAGGATATAACCCCTCACCACACCATACTCTCTAGGTAAGAACTTGGGCTAGGGCCCAGAAAGGCCTTGGGGCCTAAGGATTGGCCTTGGTCAGGAAGGCTGGGCCAGCTTGTAGTTTAACATCATGAGGGACGAATGTGAAGTTTAAGGTCATATAGGACCGGAGGCAGTTTAGGGTCATGCAAGACCAGAGGCAGTTTAGGGTTTGGCGGGACCATACAGTTTAAGGTCGCACAGGACAATACAGTTTAAGTTCATACAGGACCGTATAGTTTAAGGTCCTGAAGAACCGTACAGTTTAAGGTCATGAAGGACCTTACAGTTTAGGGTCATGCAGGACCGTACAGTTTAGGGTCATGCAGGACCGTACAGTTTAAGGTCATGCAGGACCGTACAATTTACGGTCATGCAGGACCGTACAGTTTAAGGTCATGTAGGACCGTATAGTTTAAGGTCATGCAGGACCGTATAGTTTAAGTTCATACAGGGTCGTGGGGCTCAAGCGAAGTATTTCTTGAGGAACTTGGAATTTCTGGGATGAGTTATATGCTCACCATCCATGGTCACCAGGGAGTACGCTCCATTGGGGTACACCTTATGAACAACAAAAGTTCCTTCCCATTTGGGCTCCAACATGGGTGGTTTCCTACCGGGGATCATCAGCACCCTAAGGTCCAAGACCAAGTCTCCTTGCAGGAAGGAGCAGAGGATATCCTTCTTGTTGAAAGCTCGAGCCATCCTGCTCTGATGCCTTCCTAGGTTGTGCAAATCAGGAAGCCTATTCTTTTCCAGCACTTCCAATTTAGCTAGATGGATTTTAGCAACTCTATCTAGCACTTTCTGGTCATAGACTATTATGCACAATGAGGGAAATTGAATCTAAATGGGCAGGATGGCCTCAGTTCTGTACACCAGGGAGTACGGTATTACCTGGGTGGAATTACGAGTCATCACCCGATAAGCCCAAAGGGCATTGGGGATCTTATCCGGCCAACTCTTCTTGTTTTGACCAACCATCTTTTGCAGAATGTTAGAGATAGTTTTTTTTTAAAGCCTCGATCTGTCCATTTTCTTGCGCATGATAGCAGGAGGTATGGTTAGAGTTAATGTTGTACTTGACGTACAATTTCTTCATCTATACTGCTCGGAAGTTGGTGTCGTTATCAGTGAGGATAGCGTGAGGTACTCTAAATTGATTGATGATATTCGAACTCATGAAGTCGGTGATAGAATGGGATTTGACTTCCTTGAGTGGAATATCCTCCACCCACAAGTAAAAGAAATCCATAGCGGTCAGAGTGAACCATCATTGGTGAGCCGTTGCTAGTGGGTAAGGTCCCACAACATCCAATCCCCAGACTTCAAAGGGCCAATAATTATTGGTAGTGTGTAAAGGCTCCAGTGGCCAATGTACAAAGTTAGCATGAACTTGGCAACCATGGCACCTCTTGGTGAACTTGATTCAGTCATGGATTATGGAGGGCAAGAAGTATCCCAGTCTCTGTATCTGGTGAGACATCTTTGACCCGGCCTGATGGGTGCCACAGGAACCAGCATGAACCTCTTGCATGACCTGTGGAATCTCAACTCCTTGAAGGCAACTGAGGAGAACACCATAAAATCCACGTTTATAAAGGATATTCTCAAGGCTAGGACTGCTATGAATGGTAAACTTTAGTGTGCGGCATCGGATTCGCTCACACTCGGCCCAGTCTGATGGGAGATTACCATATTTGAGGTATTCAACAAAGGGTGTCCTCCAATCAAGAATTATTTCGATCACCACATCTGAAGTACCTGGGGATCCATACGTAGGGGCACCAGCGGTAAGATGGTTTACCCACAGGTCACGATCATCCTCCAGGGTAATGGGAGAAATGACTCTCCGATGCACCATGTGGATAATCAGGTCGACATGTTCGGGCTCTAAATGCGACGTGGCCAGGCCGGCCAAAGCATCTACTCGGCCATTCTGTGATCGAGGGATGTGAATGACCACTGGACGAGAAGGGAACTGGGCCATTAGATGGAGGGTGCACTCCAGAAATGGCACGAGCTCTGGTTTCCTGACGTCGTAGTCACCGTTGACCTTATTGATGACCAACTCAAAGTCCCCTTTCACATGCAGATGGGGCGCGTCGATCTCAAGGGCTAGCTCAAGACCAGTAATGAGGGCATGATACTCTGCCTCATTGTTGGTGTAGCCCTATGACAACAGGAATGAGTATGGTAGGACGGCATGCTCCTGGGTGATGAAAAGGATACCCAAGCCCACTCTGTTGAGCCTAGGATCATTGAGTCTCCTACCAATGGGGCTTTGGGAGGCACCATCAAAGTACATAATCCAACATGGTATGGCATGGTCGACTGAGAGGATTGCCTTATCAAGAAAACTTAGGTCCATCGGCTGATCCGTAGAGGTTGGGTGGGCAGTTAGAAATTCTATCAATGCATGTCCTTTGATAGCCTTCTGAGGCACAAACCTGATGTCGAACTACTGGAGGATCATTGCACACAGTGCTATTCATCCAGTCAACATACGTCGGTTCAGGATATACTTCAGTGGGTCTACCCGAGAGACCAGTTGTACCTCGTGGTGCTGCAAGTAGTGCCATAGTTTTTTTACGGAAAATAAGAGTGCCAAACAGCTCTTCTTGATGGGAGAATATCTGATTTCCTTATCGAGTAGCATGCGGCTGAGGTATTATAGGATGTTCTATGTTTCCTCATTGTTCTTATGAGTGAGAAGTGCACAGAGGGACCGTTCCAGGGCAGTCACGTAAAGGACAAGTGGCTTCCCAGAGACGGGAGGTACAAATACCGGAGGTTGGAGCAGATACAGCTTGATTTCCTTGAAGGTGTTCTAACACTCTTCATCCCATTCATAGGTGACGCCTTTCATTATGAGCCAAGAAAAGTCCTTACACTTGCCAGCCAGATTCACAATGAATCGGCATATGTAAGATAAGTGGCCTTGGAAACCTCGGAGCTCCCTAATATTGCTATGGGGAGGTATCTGGCTGATGGGCTTGATCATTTACGGGTCTATCTCAATGCCTCGGTGCATAACAACAAAGCCAAGGAACTTTCCAGTGGTGACCCCAAAAGCACACTTCAACGGGTTCATCTTCAGGTGGCAGGAATGGAGGAAGCCAAACACTTTCTCAAGGTCCTTGAGATTGTCCTGGCACTGGCGAGATTTGACCACCTGATCATCCATGTAGCATTCCACCAATGTTCCCAAAATCGGCTTGAATATGCGATGCATGGCCCGCTGATAGGTGGTAACTGCATTCTTCAGGCCAAAGGGCATAACCTAATAACAGAAAGTACCTTGGGGTGCCCTTAAGGCAGTGGAATCCTCATCCTCAGGGACCATATGGAAATGGTTGTACCCGTAATACCCATCCATGAAGTAGAGGGCTTGGAACCTGACTGTGGCATCAATCAACAACTGTGTCACTAGAAGAGGAAAATCATCCTTCGGATAGTGGTGATTGAGATCTATGAAGTCGATATAGACCCTGATTTGTCTTTTCTTCTGCCTGACTGGCTCAATGTTGGCTAGCCACTTGGGGCACTGGACTTCCTTTATGAATTTGGCATTGATAAGCTTGTCAACTTCAGCCTCAACCATGGCACCATGAGAAGGGTTCATCTTTCTGGGAGGCTTCTTTAACCCACGATGGTTTTCCAGGAGACCAAGGGGGTGGATGGATACCTAAGGATCTAGTCCTAGCATCTTGTCATAACTCTAAGAGAACACATCACAGTGTTGTTTGAGGAATTCCACATACCACTACTGCTCCTCGGGGGGAATGGCAGCACTGACCAATGTAGGTCTAGGGTCCGCCTCGATACCAAGGTTCACTTGTACCAACTCATCGACCGTGGTGGAGATGCCTGCCTCAAAGGCAGGGGAGCATCTTCTAGATCCCCTTCTCCACTCGTGGAGGGATCTTCACAGGGGGAGTTGCTTCTGAGCCACCAGACTCTGACGGGAGGCTGGTGCTGGCTTGAGCGGTAGTGGTCATCACATCAGGAGATTCATGCACCCCTATGACCATAGCGATGAAGGCAGTCGATCCAATCCCATCTGGTCTTCGGCCCATGGAGCCGCGATTGATAACCTCAAAGTAGTAGTGGCGCGTCGGCCTGAGCCGGTTGATTCTAACCCGATAGAAGAGACATGTATGATGTACCTCCATTGCCATGATCCTGACATCCCGATACCGTATAGGGGTAGGGGGTTCCGGGATTACCCAAGCCTGGTTGGTGGAGGAGTGCGAGGTGATTTATCGCCATCGCTTGGACCTGGGAATATGCCTTCCTCTTGTACCCAAAACGACAAAGCATTGTCCCATTTCAGGGGTCATGGCCTCTAACTGATGGATTGGGAAGACATAAGAGACATTTAGACCTGCCCAGGGATCAGTGGCAGGCTCATTCTCACCTTCCAGAATCTACTTATCCTTGCTTTTGTAATAGTCGGTGTCCAGATAACGGGCTTCAAAAGAGGAAAAAGGAGACTCATCTCCTTGGATCACACCCACTCGACCATTAAGGGAGTATTTGAGGCATTGGTGATATGATGACGGGACCACCGCGTGAAGGTGGATCCACGGCCTACCCATCCAGGAATTATACATGGTGTCCTGGGAGACAACCATGAATTCGGTGCTAGAAATTAGGACATCAAACTGGGTCTTCAAGTGGATCTTGTCGATCGGGGTTTGCTTGGTCTTGTCGTATCCCTAGATTCTGAGGTCTAAGGGAGTTAGATCATCCTCAATAAAACCTAGCTTCTATAGTGTCTGAGTCGGGATTAGGATAATCCCATAACCCATGTCAACAAGATAGCGGCGGACATCCACGCCATTTAACTAGCCAGTGATGTACAGTGGGAGAATTTGCGCCTATATAGGAGGGTCTTCTTCTTCACCAGAGAACAAGATAACGGTCTGGCATTCGGCGTTCTCAATTGCCTCAGTGTGGAAGGCTTTTGCAGCTGCTACCTCCATCTCAAACTGGAGGGGGCTCTTTAAGGACTTGGAAAGCACCTCACGCATTTCAGACGACATGAGAAGAGCCTCAAGAATAGAAAGCCTCACTAGAATGCCGGAAAGGTGATTCATAACATCATAATTTCATGCCAAAAGTGAACCTATGCTTACGGGAGGCCTCTCTGCAATTGGAGGCACGGTGGGCCCTGCTGGCTGGACCGGCGGCTGACTGGTACTATTCATATCCCATTGTTTGATAGTCGAATCCCCGAGAGTGGCTTCCGGATGAGGACTGGAAGGCTGGTGTAGGAAGGTGGCAGGGCGAAGCTAGTCGCGGCAAGGCTGATGTGGTTCCGCCTAATCCAGCAACACAAATGGTGGTGGAGGCGGACCGGTCAACACTGGATGAAGGGGTCGCGTGTGCTAAGCTCTGCACTGGTCCTGTTGTCTAGTCTCAACGGCGTGCATGGCCTGGCTGGAGGTGCCAACTATCATGCCCCAATGATTCATGTAACCACATCTCCGACAACTTTGGAAACATCTGGGGACATTGGGAAGGTCCACCTGGTGTTCCCCATCGTCGGGAGTCAAATAGTGATTTACCAACTTTACGGTGTTAACCGAAGTGTACCCCAGACTGTCACTTGACGAATCATCCACCACTGGGAAAATTCTGGGAGGGATTCCCATCTTCAGGGGCCTGAAGTCACCGAGAGTGTGGGATGACAATGGCAGTGGTGGAGCGCGTTGCATCTTCTTGTGTCGCCGCTGCTTGCTCTTCTGGGAAGAGGCTGGATGAGATGACGATGTCGAAGTAGTAACTGTAGCTTCTGAGGGATCTAGATGATTTAGGAATATATGGATGATTCCATGGGTGCAAGAGACCTTATTATGGGCCATCCAGTTGTTATACTTCTGGGACCAATGGTCGGAAACCTGCTTCCATTCACCTTCATCGCCACTACTGTCATCTGATCTCACAAAGACACTTGCCACTTGTGACGGGGCTGGCCCCAACCTGACTATATTTTTGTTAATATTTTCATGGATCTAGTCCTTGAACATGTAGCATTGCTTGATGGTGTGCCCTGAGATCCAGTGATAAGGGCAGTAGTTGGGTTGATCAGTGTGATGCACCTCTTCTAGCATTCGACACGCAAGTAGTCGCACGATTCTCTGCTCCAAGGCACTGCGGAAGTAACTGGGGACCTGAGCCTCATCAAATGAGTAGGTTCAATTCCTTCTATCCAAGAGGGGGGATCTAGGTGGCTGACCCTGATGGGGGGACAGAGGAGCATTCGGAGGAGGCGGAACCTGATTATCTCGCCTAGGCAGTGGCGGCGCATTACGCGGAGGTGCTTGCCAATTTTGAGGTAGTTGATGCTGGCCTGGAAGCTGTGCCTGTGGGGGCGAACCCCTATGGGGCTATGGAGATGGCCTCACTAGTAGAAATTCTAGCTTCCTGGGGACCTCTATCTGGGGCACAGTAGTGGGCTCAGCTCTAGAATCTCTCCTTTCTAAGATCACAGGAGGCAGCGGGCATGCCTGACTGGCCTATTGTAGGGCTTCTTCGAGGAGATGAGCCTGGTCTGAGAAGTCCCAGAACCCTCTGGGGTAATTCTGAGTGATCAGATAAGGAACCAGCTCTGCCTTGATGTTCCCTATACACATTGTTAGTAATTTCTCTTGAGTCAGTGGCATGTCAAGGGAGTATGTGAGCCCCTTCCACCGGACAATGAAGTCCGCGACTTGCTCATCGGGCCTTTTCTTGCACCTGAAGAGGTCTGCGATGTTCATCTTCTAGGTTGTGGAACTGAACTGGTAGAGGAATTTCCGATGAAGGTCCTCCCATCTAGTCAGATATCTGATAGGGAGCTAGCTGTACCAGATGAATTTTGGCCCCTCCAGTGTTTGAATAAAGCAACGGTGCTTGGTGGCCTCCTACTGCGCCGGAGTCCCTAACACAGGCCCACCCCATGAGTTGAAGTGGGCCAGGTGTGGTGTCGGGTCTCATGTCCCTTTAAAGGTGGAAAATGTGGGGTTCCAAAATCCCATAGGTGCTGGCATATCATCCACCCATACTGGGTACGACTTGCCGTCTGGTGGGATTGCCACCTGCCGAGTTTCCAAAGCCTCTAATCGGGCGATGAGTGATTCCATCAGGTTGTGTGGATGCGGATTCCTATCCTGACGGGGATCCCTAACCACAAGTGCATTGTCAGGATCTTCAATTTAGTAGATAAGCTCAGCAGCTCATGGAGAAGCTGGTGGAGAGACCCTTGGGGCGGCGGGAGTAACCCGAGCAGGGTCTCTTGGGTGATCACGCCGCTCAGGGGGGTTTTGAGAAACATATAGTGCCCTCTTTCCATGAGTCTCGGCCTCTCCTCTATCAGCGAACATGGAATAATCTAGGTTTCCTGGGAGAATCTCGCCGAGGGGTAGTTGTTCCTACCCCTGCTACCCCAACCTATGATCACCGTAGTCGGGTTTCCGCTCTGCAATGCATTCAGCCCGAAGCTCATCGACCAACCTCTTCTGCTCAGCAAGCTGTTGGCGCAACGTGGCCTTCTCGAGATCTTCCTCTACCTTTTTCACTAAGGCATATGGGTCAGAGAGCATGACATCCCCAACGTGAACTTTACCCTTTCAAATATTCTGGCTCAGTATTAATGCCTCAGTGGGTGTGGGGAGACCTAAGAGGTTTCTTTGCTGATGAGTAGTACTCCCTGATGGGTCTAGTGGTAGATTTCCCTCAAGGGGTAAGTCCCCATCAAGAATTTCCAAACCATTCCCCTCTCCCGATAGATCGGCCATCTTAACCACCACTTCCCTCGGGGGCATGTCCTCAGATCCGCCCAGTGAGTCATTCTGGTGGTGAATCACATTGAAGAGAATGGTTGCGTACTGCCCCTATCCACAGATGTGCGCGTGGGGGTGGCCTCCTCGATAACATTGTAGGGTACTTGAAAACATTGAATGCATTGTTGTTGGAGGGCCCTGTGGTGGCCAAGTGATTCAGGGTACTGGACCGCGGGGAGCATGACCAGGTCGACCCAATGACATTTCTCATCGATATCCTCGAGGTATGCATGGATCCCGGGATAAGGCACTTGCTGATGGCGAAGACAGTAGTGAGTCACCCAGAGGGTTTGGTGGAAACATTCAAACACTCCCTAGGTGAGTGATTCTGGTGTATCAAAATCCGACCCTACGACCAGCCAAAATTCTCAGGGAAGTGGAATGTTGCAAGGATGGTCCAGAAGCTCTATGAATCAGGTTTAGGATCTTGCCCTTGATGGCCCCTCTCATCAACTTGGAATGGCTGGGGAACTGGTAGCGGTGCCAAGGCAGGCCGCTGGGTCAGTGGGCTGGCTGGCGAAGAATATGGCAAGCATGTTGATTGGCTGCCAAATCTCTGGTCATCCTCCAAGGGTTGAAGTGTCTTGGTCGTCACATCACGATAGGATGGACCGGCGAACGGGCCTCCTCTCACAGTGTCGGTGCTAGCCGGGGGTGTGCTATGTCATGGATCTTCTGCCATCGACCCCCAAAAAAGCTCTCCACTGTCTCTGGGTGAGGTGGAAGGTGCATCCGGAGAGGCTGATGGTGACTACATGTTCGATCCCTTGGGGTACGCCAAGTCCTCGTCCTCCTGTATATAACTTCAGAGGGAGGCGGGGATCATATGGATCTCGCATTCAGGGAGTACGAGGCTGATGCGCCACATCCCTATCCTAGCCCTTGACTCAGAGGACTAAGGGGAGGGCTCTATCATTGAGTCGTACTTTGCCTCAGAGTCTGAGAAATGGACTGGTCAGATATTCGTACAGCCTTCCCTAGAATTTCTCTTATGGCGACGACATCCCACCTTCCTTCCCCTGTGTGGTTTTTCAGGGAAGCACTGATTTCTATCATGGAGTCCTCTGGCCGCACTTCTGCTGGGGCGGAGAGGGCTGAAGGCCGGGGTGCAGGGAGCACTGGGGAAAATGTCTAAAGGGACACGGGGATGACCTCCATGTGGGTGAGTGATCGGATATAAAACGACTCCATACTAGAGGTCTGTGGTAGGGGAAGTGACCCTGTACCCAGTGTAGTGAGCACTGGAGAGAGCCTCACCCGGAGTGTTGCTGTCGCCAGGAAGCCCCTAACCCACGGTGAGGGTGGTGCCAGGTAGGCCTCCGGGCCGAGGTTGGAAGCAGGGAGAGCCCATACCTTCTAGAACATTGGCATGGAGTAGGCCTTCATGCTAGATGGCACTACCACGAATTGGTCCGCAACGGCCATTGCCCATGCCGGCGACTTAGAGAGTTGACCAAACCTGCCCGTGGGGCAGTCGGGGCCTCAATCCGGATCGGGAATATAACTTCCCCTACTCAACGTGTGTGGGGGTTTGATGATAGGATTCAGTAGTGGCTCGGGCCACAGTGGTTGCTGACATTGATGCCCTGGGGCGGGCATCCTCTTCCGCTCATGTCTGATGCTGGCATTGGGTCAGATGGGTTGGAGATGATGGTGTGGGCACATGGATCACCTGCTCCTCGGCTCAGGGAGCCGGGTGGCAGCACCGACGCGGCCTGGCGGGGGCCCTTGCCGTGAACCCTTAAAGCGGGTCTCTGATTGGGCCAACCCAGACATCCCCTACCTCGTCGGCGTAGGGGAGGGAGGTGTCAAGGTGTTCCAGGGATAAGCTCTATAAATAGTTGAATGTCAGGCTGGGGAGCAGCGGCTCACTGCGCGTCCCTCGGGGGCGGTGTTGGTGGTGAGGCGCAGCTGCCTCGAGTTCTAAATGGGCCATGTCCCTAGTGGGGATGACCCCCTCCTCCTCGTACCTATGCACAAGTTCATTGATCACCCTTCGTTGGATAATCTCTGATGGGGAGAGGGGGCATAAGTGCCCAGTAGTCGTGGTGGTCGGAGCAGCTGTGGAAGAGGCGGAACCGCATGGGGTAGCCACGTCGGTACTGCCCATGCCCCAGTGTTGGTGGGCACGTGGAAAACGAGCTCTAGATGCAGCGATCTGATTCCTGAAAGCAGCGGGATGAACCCATTAACACTGATAGGAAAAGAAATTGATAACCAGTATCCCAGCACACTTCTGTCTTCTGTGGTCGGTAAGAGGGATCTACGCTGTCAACATCGTAGAACGAAGTGCTCAACGTCCTGACCACCCCAACCCCTGGTGGGATTCACATCCTCATGTAGGGTTCCCGGACCTGGTGACATGCTAATCTTATGACACCCCAAACGCTACCAGTCTCCATATTGAGGAGAATATATTCATGTCGAGTTCACCATTTTCTGTTTCCGATGCTTTCCGTCAGGGCGCTGGCATCTGTCACGTAGAGGACACGCAGCTTGTCGCCCCGCATTCCCGCTTTCCAAAGGCGGGCGACATCTATTCCTTGTTCAGGGACGTCTGCTCCTTGATCGAAATCGGGATGATGGGATTTTGGTTCTTCCTTCTGTGGATTCCTCCTCGGAGCTCGACGACTAGTCCGGGTCTCCCTCATAGATTTAAGACTTATTCGTGAATCTCTTCCCAGTGCCATAACTTTATGGACACCAGTTAATTACACCTATTCCATCATGACGCTCCAAGGGGTCTGGTTGGGGCAGAAACCTTCGGTTAGGGGAGTAGTCACACTGAGGCATCATTGGCGTGTCTTGATGCTGGTGGATTGGCATGTCTGTCTTATGTCCCTTATTATAGGGCTTCTCAAGGACGTGGAATCCCCAGGCATCCCACATAGAACGCGGGAAATTTTATACCATAGAAATGTATCTGAGTTTTTCCCCAGCTTCCCATGTTTAACCCGGGGTATGCTGCGAGTTTAATGTCTAGCGGAGATGGATCGGACAGATCGGAACACTGAGAGTGGATTAGATACGAGAACCCCCCCCCCCCCTGGAGGGGATGCTGATGTTGGGGTCGACACATGGGTGGCTTCCCAAATGCTGTGGAGTGGAATGAGGTGGCATGATCCCACTGGGATGTGGCGGCCCAGGTAAGAATTCGGATGGGTGATGAAGTAAAGGGGCTTGAACCTCGTGGAGGCTTCCTACGTATCCATGTGGCAGGGAATCAAAGTCCATGTAGTTCGGGATGGAATGGGGCTTACACTCTGAGGCATCCCACAATGATGGATGGATGGGGCTTACGCTCTAAGGCAGGCCATAGTGGAGGATGGATGGGGATTACACTCTGAGGTGGCCCACAGTGGTGGATGGATGGGGCTTACGCTCTGAGGTGTCCCACGGTGGTGGATGGATGGGGATTATGCTTTGAGGTGGCCCACAGTGGTTGGAGAACCGACATGAAGAGGTCAGAACGATCGGGTGGTGGTCTTGAACCTCATGGAGGCTTCCTACATATCCTCATGGTAGGTAATCAAAGTCCACATAGTTTGGGTGGATAGTTTAACGTCATGCAGGATGGGGGCATTTGGGGCTTACGCTCTGAGGCTGCCCAATGGTGGTTGGCGAACCAACATGAAGAGGTTGGAACAACTGGGTTGTGGGATTAAACATCGTGGAGGCTTCCTACGTACCATGCCTTAGCACGGATCAAAGTCCTCGTAGTTCACTATAGGCGGGGGATAGGGTCGGTGCTCACCCTAAGCTCACGTGAGTCATGCTCGGTGTGAGAAATAAGAGGTTGTAGGGACCCGACGATCACGTCACAAAGGGTGCATCTGTGAGAAGTGAAGAGGGGCTTACGTGTTGAGTGGCCCAGGGTGCTGGGACTTACTCTAGGATGGAGGCCCGAGGGAGAAAAAGTGCAGAGGGAGAGGGATTTGGGACCGAACAAAGGAAGTTACTCGTTCTCTACCGTGCCCTCCACTGGCCTTAGCGGTGGGAAAGTACGGAGGTGCATGGGTGTTACCTTCCGTAAGAGGGGCTAGGAACTTACACAAAGGAGGTTTCCCTTCCCCTGTAGACATATGCCACTCCGAGAGGGAGGATATAATCCCATGTGGGGGGTGATCCCATCCCCATAGATACGATCTGCGTAACTAATGTCTCAGCCAGGGGGACCCTGCGTGCGAGGCACGGGGCCGGATCACAGTTTAATGTCATGTGTTGAGGACGGGGTGCTTGGCAGTTTAACGTCCTATAGCTCGGATGAGTTGGGCTTGCTCCACACCCCAAGGACTTACATAACTAGTACCCTCTACCCCTTGTGGGAGGGAAGGCATCAAAAAAAGTTGTAGTGAAGGGGGGTCACAGAGCGAACCATCGAGGGGTACATGTTAGCATGGCTATGCGAAGAAGCAATAGTCGTTAGCATGCCTATGCGAAGAAGCATGAGGTAAAGAAATGCAATGGGAAAGACAGCCCAAGGGTCCTTGAGGTTACTTTGTACAAGCCTAAAAGGTCGCACGGGAAAACAGCACATGGTGTGTATGCCCAATATTTGTGCCTGGGGCATCTAGAAGGAGGACATTGGGTGCTTACACAAGGAGTCACCCGGGGAGCATCAAGGTGAGGGGTCTCGGGGTTTGCGCGCAGAGAAATGGTTTATGCTCAAAACATCGGGATGGCACATAAACAGGGCAGAGGGATTGAGCATGGCTAGGAGGATCGTGCACAAGGGATATGAATTGCACACGAGTGAGAAAAACTGCACCCAAAGGCAAGGTCGCACCCAGCGAAAGGGATTGCATGCAATTGGACCATTTTGCGTGCACCGGAAGGAATTGTGTGCAATCGAGGAACCCTGAAGGGTTTGAAACTCTATTTAAGCTAGAGGGATTGTGAATAAAGGTGGATCTCAGGGTGAGGTGGTGCGAAAAGGGTTGGTACTTGAAGGCCATATTGCGCGTGCGGAAGTCCGATTTGGCGCATAGGAGCCGGTTCGAATTCTGCAACCCCAGAATGGAAGGGGTCTCCTTCTATTTATTGGCATCGGGAGGCACGGAATCCCAGGTGGCACGCGATAACTTGCGTGCTAGAGACAGTGGCGCGGAATGTTAACCACGTGGGTGCGGGCGTGCAATTGTTTCGTGCCTGCGCCGGGGACCTTTCGCGAATCCCGGACCCCTTCCGTGCAGCCTAATCTTTCCGCGTGCATTCCCAGTTTTTTCGTGCAACACTTCCTGGCCCTCCGGACCGATTCTACGGGTCTAAATATGACTTTTCTTCGTCGTTTCAAAAATTCCTTTAGTAATTATAAACTTTTCGGCATCTACAGTAGGTCTAAAAAGTCATCAAATAATCATATATGAATTAGACCCCACAACCCAAGGACCATCTGAGGTGTACTTTATCCAAGCCTCTTAGAATTTTCATGTCATTTTATCAAACAACACCCATGACCCACACATAGGTCTAATCATGCATTTCCTAAAGGATAAATCTCAAACATATCATCCTAAGGAAACCATCCTCCCCACACCTCGTCCAATTTCCACTACATCCTTAAGAGCTTCTCTCCCATCATATGAGAGATGAAATATTTTCTCAACCATCATTAAAAGGCCTATTCCACTAACACTAAACCAAAAAACTCAAGAACCTCGTATAATATGTTTAGATATCATATTGGACCTTATGAATTCTTCATGTATATAATAATTTGCTGCAACACATTTAAAATCAATGCATTGAATATTGGTGGACAACACATCTTTCCAATCCATGAGGGTTCATCATGGCCCTTAGCAAATTGTGAATTTCTTGTGAGTAATTAACAATTTAATTTATTTTTAATAGAAGGTTAGCCAATCATTGGTGGATATTCTATATATTATAGGTTATATACAAAACAACATATACAAAATGTATATGTGAAAGGAAAACCTACATCATATGATGTTATTTTCCTTGAAAAAGTGCACAACTACTCTCATCAAACTTATTACCCCTCCCAAGAACCTATCTCAAGTCCTAATTCCAAATTAAATTGATCTTAAAATTTTCCACTTACTTATTAGTTTAATTAAATTGTTACTAAATGATTAATAAATAAATAATAAATCTCGTCACACTAAATCCACAATCAACCACTTTGATAGGTCCATAGAATTCCCCTAACACTATCCCCGGAAATATCCCTAATGGTCTTCATCCTATCAATAGTCAATTTAATTAAATAAAACTAAAAAAAATTACATAAAATCATATGAAAAAAACATTCAATGGATTGGGGAGAAATTTAATTCCTAAATCCTCCCAAAATTCCATGTAGTTAGGCTGAGAAAAATCCCTATCAAATTCAGTTGATTCCATTTTTTTCTAATGTAATTATCTCTATAACAGTAGAAATAAATAAAACTAGATTAATAACTAATTAGGATGTGGAATAATATAGTAAAAAAGGGAATATAATACCTTAAAACCCTTTTTAAACACAACCAAGATCACCCTTCTTATGGGGGGAAATGAAGGATACTGGTGGATGGAATTTATCCATGCATAGCAAAGGAAGAAAAGGGGGAATTGGTTTAAAATCCTGAGGGGATAAATAAGTTATTTCATACATTTTAAGATTCCTAGGAACCAATTTTATTACCATCAATTTTTTTAAGTCATGTTTCAGTTGTTTGTCTCATATTATCTTGATCCCAACCTTGTTATATGGCTTGGAATCTTGATTTATCCACCCATCATACAACCAATAAAATACCATCTAAAACTCAATTACAGGGTTCTCATAGTTTTTCTGCAACCATGAATTATCCATCCACTATACCACTATTCCACACCAACCTATATAGTTTCCTTATATGGTTTACCATAAGTATTTACTAACCATGTGATAGGATAAAACCCTTTTGTGAAGATCTCGAGTTCCATTAAATCTCTAAAGATTCAATAAAGCACCTAAAACACCTCATATGCTTTAATCTATACCCAAAGACAACTTCTCATGATTATCCAACTCTAATAATTATGATCTAAATCCATGTTATCAAATACACCCCTACATTGGAATTGGAAAATTAAAATTTCCCATGAAATTGAAAAATTATAAAAACATAGGTCCATGCAACAACCTAACTTTAAAACGTTTAATAATTGAGAAGTCTAAGTGGTCTTTGAACTATGAATCCTAAATTATCTAAGTCTTTAATTCACTATTAAATCATCATTTCCTATCTTTATGGTGAAACTATAAACATGAGGCCCTATATTTAACATTATTCCAAGAAACATGCTTCTTATTATCACCAATACATATACAGTACCCAATGAAACTAATCTATCCCAATAAATCATGTTTCATCGATCGATTCAACATTAGGATCTTGGTGCTATTCAATATAACTCTTCTCTCATAAAGTACGATTCAAATCCATTATGATACATGTTATTAAAATCATCTACTAGAACATATTCTCAATGGTCTAATGATTTTCTCAATATAATTTCCATATCAACACAACAAATTTCACAAAAAAACAGTGATCAATTATCTTATATATGACTTTTCCTAAAAATTTCTACCTACATCGACTAATTCAGTATCTTATTTCTTGATCACAAATCATAAATTTTTGACATAATCACAATATCATCCAGTTACCCACATAGATGTATAAACCCAAAACTTTTTGTAACTCCACAATTGTATCCTCAACCAACCATGTAAGATCCAAACATAATTTAAGGTATGTTCTTATTTAAATCCTTTTATGCGAGATAATGAAATGTTTATCTAGTTTCTAATGAGGCTTGGGGTTTCCTAAGGGTTCCGGATATGAAGTGAAGGGGAAGGTTTTCATCCAGTGCATGCATCATGTTTGGATCTTGGTTAGGAATAACCTTCACCATATTCAATCTTTCTTGGAGGAGGTGGTGCATAGTGGGTTGAACTATGTAAGTTTATAGGTGGAACCGTGTGGTCTTGGATAAATCCATCCTACACATTAACCACATTGTTTTTCAAAAAAAGTGTTCACCCCATGTTTTTTTTTTTTGCTACCTAGTCCCCTCTTGGACTGAGGGTGGCACAAGGTTGGTACAAGGTTTGGAAAACTGTGGAGAAAAACTATGAACATCATTAAAGATGTGGAAAATTTTCTTTTTCCTCCAAGGTCTTTACGTTTTCTCACCTGAATTTCATCCCCATTCTTCGTACAATAGTGAAAGGTGATGAACCCTTCCTCCCAAACTTACCAAGGATTGATCAAAAAAATTTCCAACTCATTTTGAGCATCATTGGGTATGTATCAATGCTCCAGGTGATCCTAACTCTTCTCTTCCTTCCTTTTTCAAGATTAGGGATTATAAAGTCATTATTCTTCTTTTTAAGGCATAAGAACCTCTTTTCAAGCTATTTCTAGGTTAGGGCTTTGAAGGTGGTTTGATATTGAATCAAAGGCCAAGGTTAGGTGAGGGTGCTTCTATGAAATTGATGTAGGTGGTCTATGAGTTATATACCATAGTCTAATGGTAAAATTGATGTGTATATGGTTGTGTGTTTGTGTCCTTGTGTTGTCCATTTCATTTACCTGGGAATAATTGTTGATTTTTTTGGTTAAATGATGAATTTAACCCCTTGTGATCCCATTGGAATGCATTGAGGTTGAATAAATCAGTTTGAATTCCTCCCAAGGGGTGTTCTATTTTCATTAAAATGGAATTGATTTGTTAAGTGTGGAATTGAATAGTTAATGAGATTGGTCACATGATGATCACATTGGAATGATAACATCAATTATGAAATTAAATTAATGATTCTTATGTATAGTTGATTATATGGAACAAGGTTTAATTTGGTACAATGGTTAATGTCTTAAATGGGTTAAGGTATTTAAATAAAAAATGCATTAAATGGGTTCAGGAATTTAAATGGAAAATGTTTTAAATGTGATAAGTTGTGTAAATGGAAATTGAGTTAAATTGGTTAAGGCATGTGAATGGTAAATGTGTTAATAAGTTAATACATGAATATGGTATATTTTTTGAATAAACAATGGTTTTTATATGGTAAATTTGTTCAATGAATTATTTTTTATTAACGATAAATTTGTTTAATAAATTATGGTGTGTAAATGGTAAATGTGGTCAATGAGTTACAGTTTTTGAATGGAATATGTGTTAAATGGTAAAATAAGCATGTTTTTATGTCTTAGTTGTATGATTGGGGTATTGGTATTGAGGGTTTATCCCCATGGGTTCGGTTCAAATGGGATTCTAAGCTCTACTACTATAATTTTTATGTTATGGATTCAGATGGAGGATTAAGTCCCCTAATGAATACATGGGTTATGAATACCCAGACTGGGGATCCAAGGTAAATGTTATGGATTTTTAGTGTGATTATTTTCCTTGGTGATGTAGCTAACATGGTTCATCCTCCTTATGAATATTTTATATGACTAGAATAGTCTAAAGTGTGTTTGATGAAAATAGTTAACCCATTGAACAAATGATGTAAGATGTTAATGTGAAATTCTTAATTAATGAAACCTGGTTTATCTTATTTTTATCTTATTTTTTATTATATAACTAGATACACTATCTGTTTTTATTGGATATTGTGTACTCACCATTGGTGGTTTCCTAATGAGTTTCACTCACACCCTGATCGGGTCACCACTGGGTACCTAAGTATACTTCATTGTTTCAGGTCAGGGTAAGGGAAAAGACCATATTCTAGATGGTTGACATGGGTGTGGGATGTGCATGGAAGAGGGATCTGGACATAGATTCAGGCACTATTTTGGAATTTGTTTCATATCGCCTTTATTTTGGTTTTCTCATACACGTGTGACTATATAAAATAACATAGTATATTGAATATTTTTTTTGTGGGCATGTACCATGTTTTGTGAAATGGATTGTGATTCATGTTTATGGTTTACATTTTTACCTTATTTTTAATTTTATCTATTATGGAATACCTAGAGAAAGGGTTTATAGTCTCCCTATGAGTTCTATTAGACCCTCCCTATTAGTTGGAAGCCTCTGGTATCTGGGAAGGCATACTTGAGGTTAAGGGATGAACCATATCATGGTCCATGATTAGTGTCTCCCTATTTGAAAAATTAAAAAATTGTATCAAAGTGTTTTTATTTTTTGTTCTCTTCATATTTTTGAACGGTAGATGGAATACTATGATATTTTGGGCCTTGGAAATGAGCTTAGGAATGGAAGTAGCTAATCCATGTATGGGGTAGAATCCATGTACCCATGGTAGGATTAATGTTATTGAGGTTTTTTTTTACAGTAGGATGATATTTCACCTTGGGTGATGCACTTATTGTGAGATGTGACTATTTTATGATACTTTTCTCATATATGAAATGGTATGAGGTTGTGTATACCTACATCATTTTAGGAACCTAGCGATATATGTGTCATGCATCCTGATAGGAACACTAGGTAAATACATTTGGGTTGTGAGGGATAGAATGATTTACCTTTCTCCTCAATGTTTTGATGAAATAGTTCCTAATAAAGATTCATAAGTGGTTTAAAATCTATTATATAAATTTTGAAAGCTAGAATGTGGCCCAAATGAGAAATATTTATATTGTAAAAGTGAATGAGTTAAAAAGGGTGTCTGGTAAAAGGGTATTTTATGTAAATTAGTTTACCCCATATAGACCATGAACCTTGGTAGAGATGGATGAGGGTATAAATGGGGATGTGACGATATCAATTTGGAAAGTGTATTCCAAATTGGTCTTTTATGGCTTGTAGAGTGCCTTCTTTTGTAAAAATTGGGGAAGATTTAAGTTATGTGTTTGAGATGTGAGTTTGGAATTATAGAGATATTCCACCATTATAACGTGTTCCAGTTGTGTGATATGAGGATATCATTGAGAATTATCCTACAAGAGCAGGGTAGGAAACCTCATTAATCCAAGGTAAAATAGGGTAGGAATAGTTCTTTGATAACTTTACTCATTTTATGAAGAGGATAGAATGAGACATGATGTGGGTCATGTCATGTTTATTTGACCGGACCAGAGATTTTCAGTTTCCACAGCCTCCAATGTTTTCTAGAGACAGTGGATCCTAGGAGTGAGGTAATTGATAGAGTCCATATTAATGATTCATGATAACCTAGAGACACCTCCTAAGAAGAGGGTAAACTTAGAGGTTTACATGTTGTGAGAATCAGTGAAGCACTAGTGGGATATCTTATATCAAACTAAGTAGGAAGAAGGGATGTTGAGAAAGGATATATAGAAAACCATTCTATAGAATTTATTTTTGGTGACCATGATACCTATGAAAACTATGGAATTTCTGAGTTAGACCTAGGGGACCATGACAGTGATGGACTATGTTGGACACTTCACTAACTTACAATGCTTTGTTCTAATGTTTTAAGGGGATAAAGAAACTATGGTGTGGCATTTTTTGGATGGAATTAGATATGAAATCATGTATTAGGTGAATATCTTCCATTTAAATACTTTTGTAGAAGTGGTGGATGAGGTCCTTACATGAGAAGTGAACCTAATAGAGGCTTCTCATGGTGGGAATTGAGTTCCCATTGGGTGATCCATTGGTGATAATTATGATGGTAGGAAGCACCATTTTAATATTTTTTAATTGGGAAATGGTAGATAGGGTATCTAGGTAAGATGTTTGACCTCACAGGGTGGTGAGCATGAGTTTTATTATCAGTTTGATAGGTTGAGACACTTGTGTGGTAAATTTCCCCAACCACCAGTTAAGTATAAAGAATACAACATGATGGAGAATATGCATAGGTTCTGTAGGAACCCTCCACATAAGGGTAGTGATGGACACTCATGGTGGATGCATAGTGTGGGAAGGGGGTTAGCTTGCCCATACTAAGTAGGAAACTAGAGATCTGCTTGTCTTAAATGATGGTGTGGTGAACTGTGTGCTTTAGGAAAAGGGTGTCCTTATTATAAGGGTAGTAATACACCAGGAACTCAGAGAAGAGTCCAAGTCTGATGGATAAGACAGATCCATGTAGTCCATCCTATACCTGGGGGTAGCGAGGCATGAGCATGGATTGTTCTAGGTAAGATTCTTGGAGCTTCCATGCATTCTAGTTATTTATTTGATAAAGGTGCCTCCCATCTTATGATATGAGGTCATTTTTTGAATCTATTGGGTCCATTTGTGGAAGATATGTGTAGGGTTATATCAATTCATACATAGTTAGGAGTATGAGATTAAAATGTATGGTAGTGTTGGGAGTGTAATCATTATTTTTCTGGGTATTTTTTCTTATGGAACTTGTTTTTACTCAAGATTTAATGTTTGTATCTAATATTGGGGATGGATTGGATGACTTTTTATCAGGCCCAGGTTAATTATTACTATCATAGGGTAATGTTCACATCCCTTTAGGGGAATACTTATGTTCATGTGGGGAATGGGATATCCAGGATGGCCAAACAGGGCTCACTCATTATTGGTTCAGTGAACTCATAACCCAAGTGGCATCTCACACACTTGATGATGGGGGACTAGAGAAACATGTCTTTCCTCCTACGCAGGATCATATTTATGATATTTTTCCTAAGTAAATATTGGGTTTGTCACCCAAAATAGATGTTGAGTTCATGATTGATTTATTTTCCAGAGAAAAACCTATTTTTATTCTTCCATATAGAATGGAAATGGAAAAACATCAGGTTCTTAAAACTCGATTAGAGGAATTAGAGAATAAAGTTTTTATTTTTCTAAGTACATCACCTTAAGGACCATTATTTTTTTTTTCTATAAAGGATGATGGGACATTGTGGTTGTGTGTCTATTATTTGAGGATGAATTTTATGAATGTTATAAAATGTTACACTCTTTTGTGAATTGATGATATTTTGATCAGTTGATAGATGATTGTATATTCTTTAATAGAGTTCATTTATTAGGTTACAAAATCACTGTGGAAGGTGTTTCAGATAACACAAATAAAGTGAAGATAGTTTTATGTTGGGAGTATCCCAAGAATTTTTTTTCTATTCAATTCTTTATAGGTTTATCAACATATTTTTAAAGGTTCATCAAGGTATTTTTCCCATTTGGAAGAATCCCTTTAAGGATTGGACAAGAATTGAATCTTGTTTAAAATGTCTTGGGAATGTTATAATTCATTCTAGGGGTTATAGAAGTGGTTTACTATTGCACCTCTTTTGATCCTACCCAAGAGAGAATCAGAGTATACCTTATTTTGTGATGAGTCTAGTGTTGGGATTAGGGAATTGTTTATGCCGGTGGATCGGGTTGTAGTGTATCGGTCAATATAGTTATGGCCTCATGGATGCAATTACTCTATGCATGATCTTGAGTTGGCCATAGTGGTTTATGATTTAACATTTTGGAGGAATTATCTTTTGGTTGAAATGTTGATTATGTATAATGATAATAAAATCCCTAAATGAATCTTATCCTTATATGATTTGAATATTTATCAATGAATATGGGTTGAATATATGAAGTCCTATGATTTTGAGCTAGTATATATGTTTGGGAAGTGAAACAGTGTTGTAGATTATTTGAGTTGGAATACTCAAAATCAAGCAGTTCTTGAATCATGTTCCGAGTGGAGGATTATGGTGTTGTTTGTTGCAATTCATATTGAGGTTCAAGAGGGACAAGAGAAAATGACCCTCACATCATTGGAGGATGATTCCACATTTTAGTACAAGATCAAGGGAATACAGTATGAGTAACTGAAGTGTTTGGATTCGAGGGAACCTCTTGAAGGTGGGGAGTCTCACCTTCTGATTATACTGTCGAGGATCATGAGATCATTTATGTTTGTGGTCATTTTTGTACCTACTTATATATAGGAAGAGTTTATGCATGATTTTCATGCCACGAAGAGAGAGTTTCACTATGGTTTGACAAAAACACATTATAATATTTGTAGATAGTATTGGTGTCTAGGGATTAAAAGGAAATTTGTATCTTTCATGACGTGATGCTAAACCTATCGGTAAGTGTAGGCTGAGCATGAGTCGATCTGTGGTTTTTACAGCCTTTTCCCATTCCGAAATGGAAATGGGATGATTTCATGAAGGATATTGTGGTAGGATTTAAAAGGAATCCTTGGAATAAGGATGTGATATGGGTAGTTGTGTAATAGTTTACCAGGGTGGAACATTTTTTTCCAATATGAGATACCTTCACCATTACCTAGTTTTGTGAGTTGTATTTTTGAGAGATACTGTAGTTACATAGGGTTCTATAGACTATAGTTTCAGATCATGATACGCATTTTATTTAGTGATTTTAGAAAAGGGTTATTTTATTCTTTTATCACCCATGTGTTTTTTAGTATGTATTTCCACCCATAGATAGATAGGAAGTCATTGTGTACTATATAAGTTCTAGAGGACATGATTAGGGATTGTTTCCTAGACTTTGGTTGATCTTGGGAGATATATTTAGTATTTGTTGAGTTTTCAAAAAATATCATTTATATAGTGGAGATTAAAATGGAACCATAGGGGTTAATCTATGGAACAATGTGTAGATCACTTTTATATTGGATAGTTGTTGGGGATTTAGAGTTGTTGGGACTGACTCTCATTCTAGAGACATCAGATAAAATTTAGTAGATTTGGGAAAGTAGGGATACAACCTAGAGTAGGTAGAAGTTATATGTTGATTGAATTTGTTGACATATTGACTTTATGGCTGGTGATCATGTGTTCATTCGGGTGTTTCCAATAACCGGTCTCAGTCCTATTTGGAAATAGGGTATGTTGGCAATAAGTTATGTGGGGTTGTTTGATATTTTAGAGAGGATTTGATGGGCAACATATGGATTGGCTCTTCCACAGTGGTATTGAGTCATGAAAAATGTTTTTCATGTTTCATAGATTTTTCAGTATCACCCCATCCCACCTCATGTGATTGATATTTTGAATGTATATCTTGAGGTTAATGCATCATTTGAGGAGAATCTGGTTCATAGTTTGGATTTAACTGAGAACATTTTGTGAGGTATGTTTGTACCATTTATTCAAGTTTAGTGGTTGTATTGTAATGTTTAGAAATATACTTGGGAGAGGGAGATGGATAAGTTTTCCTAGTGGCCCAGTATTTTAACCTTATATTCCATGTGATTATTGAGAGTATAGCTCAAGGAAGAACCATTATAAGGTGGGGATGTTGTAAGATTTCAAATAAATTTTGATGCACATTATTATTTAAATTTTACAATAAATCACTTTAAGTTGGATAATAAAAATATTACCAATTTATGAGGAGTCTTTTGAGTGTCCAAGGGGTTTGGGATATGCTAGGAGAGAAAAGGGGCCATCCAATTCATGTTGCATAGTTGTCACATGATTAGGAGTAGTCGTGAACCATAACCTTTCATGCTCGGAGGTAGTGGTTTACAGTGGATGAAACTAAGTATCCTTGTACATTGCCTTCCCACATGGCCACTGTATGGTTTTTTAAACATTGAAGGCTACCTAAGTGGTCGTGTGACCTATTCCCCCTCATAGATAAAGGTCGGCGCCTATTTTTTCCAACCATGTATCCAAACTGTGTGACTAGTTAATGAATGGGAAATTTATCTATTTTTCTCCTGTGATTTAAATTTTCTCACCCCAATTCCCTCCCCATTATTTCTATAGTACCCAAGGGGGATGAACCCTTCTTCAAAAACTTCTCAAGGATCGATCTCCCTCATTTATAAGCTCTTTAGATAGTTTTTTAGTAAGGATCGAATCTTCAAGTGAATATATTTCTCATCTTCCTTACTTTTTCTAATCATTATTATTATTATGAATCTATAAAACAAATTTTTCTATTATTTTCTAGGATGGGCATTTGAATTTGGTTTGAGACTGAATCAGATGCCATGTTTATGTGAGAGTGCATCTACAGAATCGAGGTAGGTGTTATACAATTTATATCCCAAAGTCTAATTATTAAATTTATGTGTATATAGTTTTCTTCTTGTATATTTGTTTTATTCATTTAATTTACTTGGTATGAATTGATGAATTAGTTATTTAAATGATGAATTGAAACAATAATGATTATGATGGGACATATTGATGTTGAATAAACCATATTTTGAGGTACTTTTGGGGTGTTCAATTTTCTTGAACATGAAATAGGGTTATTAATTATAGAATTTAAAGAGTTAATGAGATAGATTCCATGATGATCACATTGGAATTATAATTGGAGTTATGAATTTGAATTAGTGATTATTGTGTCTTGTTTATGATATGGAATAAGGGGGAATTTTTTAAAATAGTAAATGTGATAAATGGGTTAATCAATGTAAATAGAAAATTTGTTAAATTGGTTAAGTCATGTAAATGGAAAATGTGTTAAATGGTTAATCACATGTAAATGGAAAATGTGTTAAATGGTTTAATACATGTGAATAGTAAATGTGTTGATGGGTTGTGACATGAAGATGGTATATTTTTTGAATGAAAAATGGTTTGTAAATGTTAAATTTGTCCAACTAATTATGGTTTGTAAATGATAAATTTTTTAAAAAATTTATGGTGAGTAAATGCTAAATGCATTTAATGAGTTATGGTTTGAGAATGGTAGATGTGTTAAATGGTTATATAAGGATGGGTAAATGTCTTAGTGGTATTATTGGGTTATTTTACATGAGTCTCTACATCCACGAGTCAGGTTAGACTGAGGTTCTAAGCCCCACCCCTATAATTCAATAGTTAGGGAGTAAGACTGAGGTTATATGCACCTAACGAATTAATGGGATATGAATACCTAGACTGATCTTTTGAGGGAAGTTTTATGAATTTTTTTGTAATGTTTTACCTAGTGATTTAGAGGACATGATTCAACCCCCTTATGCATAGTGTATATGTAACACCCCAAGCTTCCATGGTACACTCCTCTTTGAATAATAGAGCAGCGTGTGTTGTACGCAACTTCGAGTTCTAAAACACACCGCAACCAATAAAAATAGCCATTATGAATAGTAATAACCAATTTTTGAAATTATATATATTTTATATTTCAAAATGGACTTCATTTTTGGATTCAGAATATCAAAATTAGCCTATGTTGAATTTTTTGTATTTTTCTGAGAACGTCCAATTTTTTATGAATAGTGAAAAATACTTAAAAACAACTTTTTTAATCAAAATAATTTATAGTGATAAATTATAATGTTGAGTGGTTTTAAAGTGTAATTAGATTATATCTTTACCATTTTATCCAATGGTGGTCATTATAATTAATTTCACTTTGAAATTGGACATAAAAAATTGTCAATATTTTGATATATATTGTTTCTTAAAAACACGCTATTTGTTGTGACAACGGGAATTAATTATAAAATTAATTAATGAAACATATATGTTTGAAATTTTGTAAAATAAACATCATTTTTGAATTTGGAATATCAATTATATCTTAGGGGGAAATTTTGGCATTGTTCTAAAAAACTTCAATTTTTGATGAATAGTGAAACCACTAAGTGGTAGTTAAAAAACTGATTTTTCGTTTAAATGAAACATTACCACTTCTGTGATTTGATTTTCAAAAATCTGACATACATGGTTTTCATTAGGAAGTAAAATGTGGTTCAATGGGATTAAAATAATTTTTGGTGAATAGTAACTTTTAAGTTTAATTAATCGCGATTAAAGGTAATTAGTGAAATTTAAGGTAAAAATGATATTATAAAAATATGAAAATACCTTTCCACTTGTCCTAACCCTATTGGATGAGTCATGTCAGACCAATAAAATCCATGGGTCAACTTGGGGACCCCATGGAGCCACTTTGGTAGGAAAATGACATTAAAAACTTTTTATTTAATGTTAAAATAAAAATGTCACAAACATGAGTTGTTTTACTAAAACAATTTTCAAATGCGGTTATACAGGTCATATTTTTTACTATAAATATTCATTAGAAAGATAAAAATATTTCCTACATCATGATATATTTTTTATAATTTTTAGACATTAAATAAATTAAATTATTTATGACACCATGATGATGCAGCGATTACCTCATTAATTAGCGATTTAAATAAAATGAAAGGATAATGTAAAATCTAAGACATAAACTTGTCAAAAACCTATTTTATGGGTATATTTAGAACCCTTATCACTTTATCATCTAAATATATAAGTGTGGGGCCTTTAAAATCCGAAACTCATTATATAATAAAGTAACATTTCATTACTTTCCAAGAGTGCCCCTCCTCTCCTCTTATAAAAGGCCACCACCACTACCACCTTACTCACACCTTCAAAGCCTTTTGGCTCGGCCAACATCTGCCCAAATACCCTCTCAAATTCCCTCTCTTACTCCTAGAATCCTCACTTTGGGAATAATTCTTCCCATGGAATCCTTGAGCTCAAATCAAAAATAGTTACCTGTTTAAAAGGTAGTGTTTTCTCTTGTGTTCTTATGTTTTATTTTGCTTCTCCAACCCCCTAAACTCTTTTTATTCATTTATTTTGTAACAACACAAGTATCCTCAATATACTAGGATGTTGTTATAAGAATTATTCGAGCTACACTTACACACACCTACATCTAATGGTTAAAGAACATATTGTTTCTGTGGATGGTGAATTTTTGCCTCACGAAACGATGATTGTTCAACACTCATATAACACCTTCAAAGGTGTCCATTAAGATGTCACTATATTTATATATGATATATAATATTTTTATGTTTTACTTAAGCTTCTTTATTTTTCATTTATGGCATACCTTTATGATTTCCATTATGGGTAAACGCTATAATTTCATTTTAGGAAGTGCGGACTACCACCCCCTCAAAGTGATTTGAATCGTTAATGCCATATGTGGGATGTATAAAGGATGGAGTAAATGATATTATATATGAAATTATAATGGAATTATAATATACCTTTATATAATTATGATTTCATTCCATTAAATACAAAATATAAATGAAATTAGTGTTCATACGTACGTACGGCTTACCGTCTCCATGAACGGTGCATTTCATTTCTTACCTCTAAATGTTACATAATATTATGAATGAATGTATATACTGGATATATATGATATATATGATATCTAAATCATGAATATAATGCTGGATATAATGGATATTTCACCACATAAACAACTTGTAACTATAATAAGTTTAGTGTTGACTCAAGTACCAAAGATCGACAAAATGACCGTTATTAACTTAAATGACTACATAATTTTCATAACATTGTAATAAGTGATATAAAAGGGATAATGAACTTGAAAAATTTTCTTAATCAAGTAGAGATTAAATCTAGTTTATTATTCAGGATATTAAAGAACGGTCGAGTGAAGTCGCACACGAGGTAAGGGAACTTCTTAACCCAATTTCCATTCTTTGGGTTAATATCCTACTTTCAAATTATGTCATGATATTATTATGTCATATCTTGTATTTTTACTTTCTTTATGTGTACTTATAGTGAATACACATAATAGATCTATTTAATTTAAAAGAAATGATCTTTGTAAGGGAACTTCTTATCCCAATTTCCATTCTTTGGGTTAATCTCCTACTTTCAAATTATGTCATGATATTATTATGTCCTATCTTGTATTTGTACTTTCTTTATGTGTAATTATAGTGAATACACAAAATAGATCTATTTTATTTAAAAAATAACCTTTTTAAGGTACTTCATCTCAATATCGTTTCATTGAGGCATATTTGGTTTTATACAAAATGTTCCTTTATACGGTGTATAAACCCTTTTGAATTTTACTTTTATTCAAAAGGAATCTTTTTATATGAACTGTTTTTACTAAATGACAAAAGGAATGTTTTTGATTAGGTATGCAGTGACAATGACTTCTCCATCGTCGTGACTATTATTTGTGTTTCAGCTTCCTCTATAAGCCATAACTTTTTTTAAATGATTTCAAAAAAGAGAGAGATATTTCCCTCAAATATATGAAAATCCAGTGAAAATGTATATGTATTTAACGCAAGCTTAAAAATATTTTCAGAAAACCCGACTCTCAAGTGTGGTAGACAAGAAGGGATTGGGCGTGGACCCATCATGGCCTGTAATTAGTCGAGCAGTCTCAGAATTAGTTATTTAGTTTTCAGAAGCTTGCATAATGTTTTCAGAAAAACACTGGAGTATATTTGAGCAATTTTAAATGTAAGTATCTTATAAAAATCGAACTGGTATTTTGATGCTACAATTAATTTCAAACAGTATTTTAAAAATTGTATTCCTAAATGTTTATATACCATTTTTCATATAAGGAATGCATTGGACTTAATAAGTGACGGGTGGAGACCGCTATAGCTCCTCGATGCATCGGCAGGTATCATGAGACAAACTAGTGTCTTGGCACGAGGCCTTGACAAAATCTTATTTGTAGTCTTGGCACGAGGCCTTGGATACATGGTTATGATAGTCTGGCATTATGCATTCCATCATTATGAAAGTGGTTATTAATATTGCATGTTATTATTCGACTAGTATAATATCCATGAGAATAAGTAAATGGCATTATTTCATTTTACTTTTTCCATATTATGCTAAAGTTCAAGTTTAAAAGGATTTTGTTTTAGTTATACATAGTCTTAAATGTTTATGTTTATTTATGAAAGCTTCTTCTATATTGTTATCCTTACTAAGCATCTGAGCTCACCCCTTTCAATGTTTTTAATATTTTACAGGATGTGAAGAAGTATTTTATGAATGACCTGCAGGGATAGTCAGAAGAGGATATGAGTGTGGACTATGGAGACTATGTTATTGTGATTTTTCACTTTATGATGTAATATAACACTTATGAATGTATCTAGTGTTTCCAAGGCTACTAAACTAATTGGTCTTTCGAGACTTGATCTTTTGTGATCATGCCAATGTTACGCAATAACGCACTGACTCTGGGTAACTGATGTCGGGGTGTTATAGTATATGATCATCATAGGCCGAATTATGATTGATGAAAATGGTTAACCCATGGAACAAATGGTGAAAGTTATTAAAGTGAACATGTTAATTAATGGAACCTGGTTAATACTATGTTTATCTTGTTTTGTATTATATACTTGTATACACTATCTATTTAGATTGAATATTTTGGAAAACATAGTCGGCGGTGGTCTAATGAGTTATACTCACACCCTACTCAGGTCTCCATTGGGTACCTGACCAGTCATCATGGTTTCAGTTCAGGACAAGGGAAAAGGCTATATACTAGATGGTAATGTTTGGTGTGGGATGTGTGATAATTAGGGATCTAGACCTGGATTTTGGACTCATTTTGGTATTTTTTCAACTTGTCTTTATTTTGGCTTTTCCTTACACTTGGAATTGCCTGAAATGACTTTTCATATTTAAAATTTGGTTGTGGGATTATACTTTATTTTGGGAAATATATTGTGATGCATGTTTATGGATTACTTATTTCCTTTATTTCATATTTTACCTCTAGTGGATAACTATAATAAAGGGGATATATTCTCCTAATGTATTTTATTTGACCTTCACTACTTGTCATAAGCCTCTGGAATGTGGGGAGGAATTACTGAGGTCATGTGATGAACTAGTTCGGGGCATCGAATTAGTGCCACGCAGTTCCATACATTACAAACCATACTAGTTATCATGATCTTACCCCAAGCACCATCAGACCATCGATCAGACATTTCCATGGACCATATCAAAAAATATCCTAATCCAATGAAAATTCCTTAAATTCGTACAATACCACATCCAAGAATCAAATATCATATTCACCGAGGAAAAAATGTAAAAAATTTATTACCTACACATCGATATCGTATGCCATATTGACCACCAAACAACTCGTCTCATTACACCCATGACCCTACCAAGATAAAGGTTATAACATCATGATCGATAAGAAACTCCCCATAAAAATATTATCTTTATCATAACATTAATAAATATAATCATTGATCTCTCTCTCTCTCATCATTCATCCATTAATTCAGAAAATGACTAGACAAGTCCATCCTAGTCATACTTGAACACTAATGAAAAACACCAATCGCAAATATGTACCTGTTATTAAATCTATATAATCTTTATGCTCTTTATAACACCCCAATATTTTATAAAATATATTTTTTAGGTATATTTAACTTATTTTATAGCTTCAGTTACATGTAACACTAAATTTTAAAGAAACAAAAATATATTATTAAAATATTATATTTTTAACTTGAAATTTTAAACTTTGCACTAAATTTGGTGCTATGTACTTGAATAATATCATTTTAAAAAATATATTTCAATGTTTTTTATATAAATCATATCTATATATAGTAATTTTTTTATATGTTTCAAAAATATACTTTCTCATTAAAATGGTTTTTATTTATTTTGTGAGAAAAACATAAAAGGAAATTTTATAGATTAATAAAATTTATGTGAAAAAATGAACATAATTTTTGAAATCAATATTTAAAAATTATTGTAGAGTTAATTTTTTTAAAAAAATTATAAAGATTAATTTTTTAAAGAATATTAAAATTACGTATATTTATTTAAAAGTGTTTTTCATTTTAAATTATTTAAAATTTTCAATTTGTTTTTAATTATTTTAAAAGTAAAATTAAACCAATTATATGATAATATATCCTATTTATTTCATTTTAATTAATTTTATGTTGATTTTTCATATAAAAACTTTTTATACTTAAGGAAATTTTTCTTTCGAAGACAGATTTTCATCACCCATGTAGGATTAATTATAAATTTATATATTCTAATTCTATTAATTGAATTTGGTAAAATGGATTCTATATTTTTAATCATAAAAATTTATATTAGGTATTAAGGTAAGTTTTATTTTATCATAATTAACAGTAAAAACTGTAAAAATTTATTTTTTTCGTTCAGGTTAAAACAAGTTTACCGAGTAGTTAAACCAAAAAGATAAGGGCCAACGAGCCTGTACCCGAGTGGTAAGGGCTCCTGCTTGGCATCCAAGAGACCCGGGTTCAAAACCGGGTGGAATCGAATTTCCAGGGGTACTATAGCAGTACTGTAGAAGTCACTATAGCAGTTACTGTTCGGTACTATAGCAGTCGGAACTATTCACTCGATTTGGGCCTTCGGGCCACCGGTTTGGGCCTTCGGGTAGCAGGGGTCTTCGGGTCATCAAAGGCCTTTGGGCCACAGGGCCTTTTGGCCACGTAGACCATGGAGTAGCCCAATTCACAGAAAACTGGCCCCAAAAGAGGATCAGAGCAACAGAGAGGGGCAGTTTAAGTGGGCTGGGCCTACGGGTCATGTATTGGGCATGGTATGCCTCTGGGCCTTCAGGTCATGTATTGCGAGTTTCTCGGGCCTTGTGCCTTGGGTCTATGGGTCATGTATGGGTTCCCCTTCAACCCTTTAAAAGGAGGATTGTCCATAATAAAATAAAAAAGAAGGCCTTCGGGCCATTCAGGCTTAAACCAAAAGATAAGGTTTAGTTTTTCAATTAAAATTTTATAAGTCCTATTTTATGGGAAAATTTAGAACTTATCCTATAACACTTTATAAAATGTAGTCATTAAGGAGAAATATTCTTGGTAATTACTTTATCTTTTTGTATTCTTTTTAGAAATTTCTATATGGGTGCCCCTCCCCTCACTTATAAAAGAAATACCTTTTCCCCTTGTTGTTGATCTTATAATAAATTTTTATTATACCAATATCTACATAAATACCATTCATAAATCCAAACCCAAGTTATAGAGGCCTTGGTTTTTTCATAAATTGAATCTAGGAATTCTTTAGGTATAATCCAAAAAGATGATGTCGGAAGAAGAGGTATCCTTATTAACTAAGAGGTTTTTTTATATCTCCCTTTGCCTCCATCAAATATTAATCTAAAATGATTAAATAATAAAAAGAATCCATATAATGATATTTTATTATATTAATTCAGTACCCTATATCTAGATACTCTTCAATCTAATGGTAAATGAATTTGTTGAACATATATACCGAAAACTATCGGCTCATGGACCGATGTTATTGATTTTCTATCACAACCTATCATGGTTGTATATAATAATACTGTTAGTATATATATATATGAAATTTATGACATAATTATACTTCTATAGTTACACAATCACATCTACCTTCTTACCTTCCAACTCGTTTTAAAAGATAAATTAACTTATGCATACATGTGGCCTACCACCTCTACGAAGCGATGTAATTCATTTATCATTTAATTTTGACATGGATCTTAATAATGATATATTTAATTATTATATATATTTTATATGATATAATAATTAGTCTTTAAAGGTTTATTATTATTTGTCTTTCATTTTTTCAATCCATCAAAAAAATGAAACCAACGTTCATGCGTACGTAGGACTAATCATCTCTATGAATAGTGTAATTCATTTGTTTGGAAAAAAATTTATGGATGAATATAAATATATTTATATCATAAATAAAATTATTTATATGGTTTAAGCATGAAAAAACTTCATGGATAAAAACTATCAAACAAAAAAATACATGAAAAAAGATGCAGAAATCACTCGAAACAATTATTTTAACAAAGAATTGTTAATAATAGATGATAAATGGTTATAAGTAAATAATATATGGTGTGATTTATTTTATAATACTTATCAAAAAATATTTATAATAAACCCATATTTTATTATACGGGAGGTTAGAACATTTATGGATAATTTCTATACTTGATATAAAGGGTTTACGTCTCACTTTTACTAATATGAGACACTTATCTTGTTCACCACTTATATCTTTAATGTGATTTATATAATTCAAACTAATTTATTCTATGATTATTATTATGAAAATAATGGAGATCTTAATACTCAAATACTTTTCCTTATTTCAGGGGTCTTTTATTCAATTGTTACCAATGTGGTAAGGGATTTATGTTTAAATATCATTTTAATCGGGATTATTTATACATGAATTTACATTACAGGAAGTTATATGATTATTTTTTGATCAAACCATTTCATTTTATTATCCTATATTTATTTCTATAGAATTAATATTTTCAATTAATATTCCTCTCATTGATAAATCTAGACACTGAAATAATGTTTTTTAATAAAAATATACATTAATTCACTCTATGGTCGAAAATCCTTCCTCTTATATATCCATGTTTTCTAAAAATATTTTGAATAATATTTTAATATTTTCCAATGATTGTCTAAAGTCATATTTACCCATGTATATTTTAAAAAAATGGTATAAAAGGAAACCTCTTTTCATTTTTTGAACAAGGTATGTTTTAGTTTTTACTAAAAATGTTAATAGAATTCTTGTTGTAATGTGTACGACCTGAATAGAATTGAATATCATCCTAAATGATAAATGATTTAAACATTAATATATATATATTTTTCAATTTTTTTTCAATAAAAATTATTTTAAAAATATTTCATGTGTTTTTCTTTTAAAAAAAAATATATTTTCAAAGTTGAAATTCTAGTTTCCTTGAGAATGATTTTATGATGTTTTAAAAGTATTTAAATTCAATTACAACACTAAATCTTGATTCAACTTATGATATACTAGGGATATTATATGAGTATATCATCCTTATTCCTTCCCAATATGGTTTATTATTATTATTAAAATATATTCATAAAACCCATAATTTTTCATGGGTTGTGCTATGTTGGATTGAGGAAATGTTTATGACACATGTTTCTTTTCCATGGGTTACAAGATAATAAATTAATGAAATGATTATGAAACATATTTCATTTACAAGGGTTATTTCAAGATTAAATGTTATAAAAATCCATTTAATTTCCTCTATTTAGGAAATTATAAATTATTTATGATATTATGTCATATATCTATTTGATCTTAATTATGTTAATGGTTGGTCCATAATTATATATCCCCCTAATGCCTTAGGTAATGATTTATGTCACATGAGATAAACATTACTGGAATGGGTAATAAATGTAATTAATTGAGGGATTTTATCAACATTAATAGTCTTAGGAGTAAACCATGACTACTGTGATGGTTAAATGAGTGAACCAAATCCACTATCATAATCTTGGTGGTAATACTTTACTACTAAGGAAGTGATTTACTCTGCTTATATTATTCCATTAATCTATGTGTTATTCCAATGTTATACTCCCATAAATTATGTTATTTTTTTCATTATGATTTATGTCTTATAAACATGCAATATTTGTTCTATGACTCAATATTATGAACTTAGATATATAGGGTATGGTTTTTAATTGTTTACATCATGTTATCATATCCTTAAACACATGTTATACTTATGTGATCATTGATAAATCCCTTTTCACACTTACAAAGATTCTAATCTCACCCTTTATTATGTTTCCTTTACCCATGTTATAGACAATATAATTATGTTTGGCATGTATAAAACATGTTTTAATTATGAATGACATAGTGGGAGATGATGTAGTTCACTTTTGAACCAGTTGTTTATGTATCCATGTTTCCAAATACACTAAACCATTATTTTCCTTCTGCATGTTTATGTAAAATGAAATGGATATTCATATATTAAGATTTAGTATATTTTTATGAATTGTATGGACTATTACAGTGGGTAACAGAGGAATATTTTAGTTAAAATTTGGAATCATGGATGAGAAAACTTTATTGGGAACCACTATGATACTCCTGATTATTGGATAGTGTTCAATGTTATATAAAATCTATTAGTGTGGTATTTCATTAAATTACATCATTTTCATGATACTACACATGTATGTGGCTCTGGAATAGTTTTATATATGGTTATTAACTCCAAAAAAGGTACATTGTGCTTGACTTCATTGCCACTTGGTGCCCAAAAATGGGCCTTGTTATGCACTTGGTTTGACACTCCCAAGGGACATGCGTTTCTTAATTCATATTTTCTTTATGAACTATCATGAAGTATTTGAATAGATAATGGTCAATAATGACCTATGTTAAACCTATAGTCTATTAGATTGAAAATAAGATGTCATGATTTAGAAATAATTTAATTGATCTCTCATTATTATGTGTTTTCACACTATGATTATTATTTCTCACACTATTATTTTTTGTTTCATTCAATGTTTATAACCCGAAGGAATCTTGTAAATATTCAATACGATGAAAAATTCAATGATTCTCCTTCTAAGAATCCAAATATCATGTCATATGGAATTAAAAATCTATTTTTTATATTCAAACAACATTCCCAAGAAATAAATCGTTCTAGTACCTCGATATTTTTTGAATTATGTTTTTGGAAAAAATTTATTCATTTTGATATTTTTCAATTCACGCAACACTAAATATAGAAAGTGTTATATAAAATCACTAATTTTAACATGTGTTTCATGTAAACCCAAGTTAATATTTCACTACTTGTGGCACTTATATTATATTTTGTTACATACAACACTATTTTTGGTTTTCTTTACACACAGTGTCAAGTTCCTTCGATCTCTTGCATTATACACAAGTCTGAGTTTTACCAAACAACAATATACTATTAATATTTTTATTCAGATAACATTATAGTACCACCTATCTATTATAATGGGAGTGATTAATATGATTAATTTATTTATGAATATAGGGTTTACACCTGTATATAAAACTAATCCATTAGTTATTAAATAGTTAGAAATGAATTTAAGAACTATTTGAAAATAATGAAATTATTTTTCTAAGAAAACAATGTAAAAACGCAATTTTATCTCAATAATTAATAAAAAACCACTATTGATGAATGTTTTTAATAAAATTTCTATATTATATATTCAGTATAAATTTATTACCTTAATCTAATAGTTTTTATAGGTATAATATAAGAATAAATCCAATTTTATGAGAAACATGTGTATATTTCTAATAGGTAATATTGCCACCTATTAATGTAGAACCCATATTAAATATAAATTTTGACACTGTTATAATTTTTATTTTAAAAAAATAAACTTTATTTTTTAATTTGGGATATCAAAATTTACATTGGATGAATTTTTGGAATTTTTTAGAGAATTTCGAAGTTTATATGAACAATGAAAAAAATTAATTTTAATTCAAACTATTTTTTAAGATAAATAATTTAAAGGGTTAAATTATATTTTTAATAGGTATCAAAGTTTAATTATATCAATTTTACATAAATTAATCCAATTTATGTCATTTTAATAAATTTAACATTTAATGGGATATAAAAACATTTCAAACTTTTGAATATATTTACTTTAAAAACATGTGTTATCATCCCACCTATGGGATTAAATTTGAATTAATGTCTTCCAATTTTATGATTGGAATTTGGAAAAATAGATTACATATTTAGAATCTGTATATTTTATAAGTTCAACCAAAATAAAGTGTAGTTTTTTACTAAAAATATCAGTTAAAGTGAAACATTTTCTTAACAAAGGACTAAACATTAAAATTAAGGCCCAAAATAGCCTAGACACTTGCCTAAAATCAATTGAAATTTCATATTTCTACCCTATTCTCCATTTTCTTAGATATAGACCATTATTGGAGCTAATTTACATTGGAGAAATGTTGGTGGAATTCAATTTTAAAAGTTTACCAGAATGCCACTCCTCTAATATAAAAAAGGTACTCACCCCTCCCATATATTCGCACCTCTAAGGCCCTTTTGCGTAGGTTGACTCGGACCAAATATCCTCATAACATCTCTAACTTCATCATATAATACTTAATTTTGGAATAAATACATCAAATGAATCTATTTGTTCAAACCCATAGGAGTTACCCAATGAAGAGGAGGTTTGAATGTGTTTTAAGAGAGTCGGGGTTTAAGGTAAGGATTTTCTCATCGCACTTTTATTTCTATGTGATATGTGCTATATTCACCACTAATTACTTTTTGGGTTTATATACTTCTGTATAAAGTTTTATATCAGGAATATAGTTTATTTCATGGTATTAAAAGTTTCAATTGAAGTTATTCTTTCACCGATATCATTATTAAAAAGTTACTCACATAGTAAGGGGATTTTTAATCTCACTTTTATTTATATGAGACTAATTCCTTATTCACCACATATTTTTTTGTTTATATAGTTAACATAAATTAATATTATTGTTATTATTATTATTTCATTTATTAGTATTTACATATCCAATTGATGATCTCTCTTTCATGGGGTCTATGCTTCAAAATTTCCAAATCGGTAATTTAATTTTCTCTCAATTTTCTTTCTTTGAGACAGATGACATTTTATACACCTATATTCTTAGCAGATGTGTATATACTACCACTTGACAAGTTATTCCATGAATATATTTCTTTTCATGGTATTTTATTCCTCATGTAATGTTATTATCTCTTTGAGATTAAGATTTAATGTTACCAAAGTGGTAAGAGTTTATTGCTACAATTTCATCATTTATCATGATTTTTTATGATTTTGGTTCCATTTATGGAATGATAGTATCCATCTATCAATATATTTCATGAATTATCTTCTCCTATATTTATCTATATTATATCCAAGTAATGTTATAATTTTTCTACTCTTGGGTACTTAAGATATTTAAGAAACAATATTTATTAAAATCCTACTTTGTTTCTCCTCTTCAGTCGGATATTTGTTTAATTCAAAAAACCATGATTATTAAAAATGTTTTAAAAAACTATTTTACAATGATGTTTTCCATGGTTTACCTTTTTAATTAATAATTGGTTTTAAGAGGAATATCTTTGTTGTTTTATAATCCATAAACTTTCTAAAAATTTTAAGGTGAAAATAGATCTTCAAAATGTATGGACTTACCCACTATCATGAGTATAATTTCCTTGAATTATAATTTTTGGTTTTAAAAGTTTATTTTAATTGAAAATGATTTCCAAGTATTATATAAATTTTTTTAAAGTGGTTTTCAATGAAAAAATGTTCTTGAAAAAAAAATTTTAAGTGTTTTAAAATGTTTTTAAGCCGTATTTGTATGTTTTCAAAGTAATTTCAATGAAATTGGATTTATAAATTTCTTCAAGATTACTTTATATATTTGAAAATATATTTTTAAATAAAAAAGTTTTCAAAATGATTTATGTTTTATAAATCAATTTTTTCAAAGAGGAAAATATATTTTTCATAAGAAATATTTCAAATGAAATTGTATATACTTTATTATAAGAAATGGTTTTTAGACATAGTTTTATAAAATGAATTTGAAAGAAATTATTTTATTTTTTGAAATGTTCCTTGTGATATTTTAAAATAATTATCCATATAATATGATATATATTGTTATATATATGATTTAATGGGGATATGATCCAAGAATTCTATTCATATTCTTTCTTGAAAGGTTTATGCTTTGATGGAATGATATTTATGACACTCATTTCTCTTCCAAGAGTTATATGATTTTTAGACCCACTTATTTTCAAGAGTTATTCTTTAATAAAATTATTGTGAGACAAATCTCTTTTCCATAGGTAATGATATAATGAAATTTTTAGGATACCTATTTCATTTCATGGTTTAAGATATGATGTTTATGAAATCCATATCTTTTTATGGGACATAATAGTATTCAAGTTTTATATTTTTTTGGAACATGAATCTATGATTTTATTATGTAATGGGTGGGAAATATATCACCATTTAATTCATGGGTATAGATAAATTTTTTATGATCTCAAAGGACACATGGTAGGTCATGCCTTACATGAAACAAGATGGAATCCTAAGCTTGATACAAGAGGGTACACGAGAGTGCATCCCAAGCCCAAAACAAGAGGGTTCACGGGAGGTAATGCCAATCTAGAAACAAGAGTGAATCCTAATCCTGAAACAAGTGGGTGAATAGGAGATCATCTCAATCCTAAAATAAGAGGATACATGATAGGGTATCCAAACCAATAAACAATAGGGAACATGGGAGGACATACTAAGACTCAAACAAGAGGGTACACATGAGGAAATCACAAGACCAAAACAAGATGGTATATAAGAGGCCATTCCAATCCAAAAACAAAAGTCTACATGGAAAGGTATCCCAATCCAAAAATAATGGGGTACACAAGAGGGAATACCAATTTTGAAGTTGGTACATAGGTGATTTCCCCAATCCAAACATGTTATTAAGGTATTGGTAGGTATCCTTGACATATTAATTTATATACTTGTGTTTATACATAAAATTCCATGCCTTATTCCTATTTCCTGCTTTCATGGTCTATGCTATTGATTACTTTACGATTGATTTCTTATGAACTACCAATCATTATATAATGACTCATGTTTATGATATTTTATATGTGAGGTATGATCTTCTAATTTTATGATACTATTATCATAACATTATACTCATGTTTATTCCTACAAATCTCCCTCTTTTATCCTTACTAATCATATGATCACAACTATTTATTATGATTCCTTTCCCTAGGTTATAAAGAAAGTTTTTAAGTATATGTAACCAATGGGATGATCTTCGTGGGAAACATTGAAGATATTTTACCAAGTTAAAGGATTTTGATTAAAGTTTCCAAAGACACTAAACTATTACAGTCCTCAGAAAACTAATTGTGTAATGTGCTTAATATTCATCTAAAATTATGTGATATCCATATATGTTAAGAATGATTCAATATAGTTGTTATCAAAGGAAAGTTTTAGTCTACCTTTGGAAACTAGGATGATAAAACATTAATGAGATACCTAGGAATATTTATAAAGATATATACAATGATTATTTAAGGATAAGCCTACGGTTTCATAGATTTAAATATTGTTATCATGATTTTGGAATCCTATAATTATTTCATGATTAAGTGGATTTCCACTTTGATAAATGTTGTTCACACTATGCTTTCTAGTTTTTTTCAATGGAGGAAACCATAATGAACTAGGTTAACATTGAATCTGATGGATAATTTTGTTATAATGAGAAACAAATTTGGTTCATCACTAGAGAAAAAGATATTAGAATTATGTCGAATAATTTATCAAGACATATGATTAAAAATGTGAACATTGGTGATATTCCTAACATATATAATAAGTGGAATATGGACTTTTATAACAGTTCACATTGTAAGGATCATAGCGGAAAGAAGATTTATATTCTTATATGTCAAGAAGAAGTGAATAAAAAACTTGAAGAATATATCAAATGGAAGCAAAGATATTATCTATCAAGGAAAAAGGTTCATTGAGTGACTAATTTTCATGGAGATCAATTTTTTATCTTTAGATAAAATGGGAATTACCTAATTTGATGCCAAAAACTAAGAATATACTTTTAACCTAATGAATGACCTATTCTATGTCTATCATTGAATAATAATGATTTATGTGTTTATTTATTTGGATTATATAATTTATGAAATATATAATGATTATTCATTTTTTTCACTAAGGATTTAAAATAATGTGTTGAGTGGGTTTGTTGGACTAGAAAAGTGAATTAATGGAAAGGTGATATTTTGAATAGGGTAAGATAACCTTTAATATGTTCTTGATGTTCATATTATTATGTTTTGATAAAGATATATAGGTTATGAATAATTAAATTGGATTGTACTAATCACCTCAAAATTGGAAAGGGATTTTCTGAAAATGTAGTTTGTGTTATCATGTTTAGAGTTTACAGAATTTATTTATTTAAGGAATATATCTAATGAACATTGGAATAATGAAACATGCATGTTTTCAATAAAGATTTTTGGAAATTTAGTTTATTACCATGTTTCAATAGAATTCATGTGGAAGATATTCACATGTTTGGTAATCAACAACCAAGATATAATTTATTATATATGGGGTATTAATAATAAGATGTTTTTTAGAAAATTAGTGACAATGTTTCTAAAGTTTTGGACTTCCATAATTTGGAAGGTTTACAGGGTTAACCATTTATGGATTGGTTTATGTTGAAATTTAGTTTTATTTTTAGAGAGTAATGTTTTATCTCCCAATATGAGGATTTATACATATTTAAAGACATGTGATATCATTTTTGTTTTGATAACTAAAGATATATGGAATCACATATCATTTTATTTATAGATCTCATAATTTTATAATGCTTTTGGAATGAAAAATTTACCTTAATTTATTATAATAAGAGATGAAGTAGGAAGTGATCAAGGCAATACAAAGGGTGAGGTTATCCTCATATCAGATATGTATATATTTTCATGAAAATTATTCAACATTAGGATAAGGGTCTTGAAATATACTTTTTTCAAGTTATCATCATTGTTGATGATATAAATTTACTAATTCAATCCTATTTGGGTTATATAGTTATGATCGTGAACATTCTCTTAACCATGTTCTCTATAACTCACCATCAGAACGTGATAGTTAGATTTCTATTCCATGTCCATGTTTTAAATTGTAACCTATTTTATGCTATATTTAAACCATGTTATGAGTTACTTTGGGTAACCTTTATGGTTATAACATTATTTTTTGAAATGACGTTTTATTATTCATTTTTAAAATGTGAGTTTTTATGAAAGTAAATTTCTATTATTAGACCATTGATAACACAGATGTGTTTTGAAGGAGAAATTAATTTTAATGGGGGTAGAATATAACACCCTACAATTTTGTGAATTATTTTTCTTCAAATTAACTCATTAATATTTTTTATTTCACAAAACAGGAAACATAGCTAGTGTTTTATAAAATCACTAAGATTAGATTGTGTGTCACCCAACACCAAGATAATATTTCACTACACAAAACACTTATATTAGCTTGTTGTATATAAAACACTATTTTTTGTTTGAGTTACACAAAATTATGAGTTTCTTTGATAGTTTTTGTTACATTCAAGCTCTATTTTTACTAAAATATAATATACTATTAATGTTGTTTTTAAAATATCATTATAGTTATCATCTGTCTATTGGAGTCGATGTTATGAATATGATTAAATTAATTAAGAAAATAAGGTTAAAACATGTATATAAAATGAATCCATTTTTTACCAGTTGGTTAGAAATGAATGTATGAAGTATTTGAAAATAATGAAATTCCTATTCTAAGAAAATTATGAACAAAAACCATTTTATCTCAATAAATTAAACATACCACTATTGATAAATGTTTTTAATTAAATTTAAATAGTATATATTCAATCAAATTTTTTGACAATCATACAATATTTTTTATAATAATAAGATAATAATAAATCCAATTTTATTAATAAAAAGATATGTATTTCTAAAAGTTAATTTTACAGAATTTTAATTGAGAACCAATTTAAAATACAATTTTAGTCAATATTAAAATTTTTATTTAAAATAATTAACTTAATTTTTCAAATAGGGGTATCAAAATTTAAATTGGATTAATTTTTTTATTTTTTATAGAATATTTATATTTTGATGAATAATGAAAATTCTCTAAATTTTAATTCAAAATTTCTTTTTCATCCAAATTATTTATAAGCTTAAATTATATTTTTATTTGTTTTTAAAGTTTAATTAGGGAAATTTTAAGTAAATTAATATAATTTAGTTTATCATAATCAATTTCACATTGAAATTGGATATAATAACATTTCAATATTTTAAACATTTTTACTTTAAAAACAAGCCGCTTCGGCGATGGCGTAGTGGTGAAGGAGAGGGGTACAACAACGCCGTTCGTTGGGAGATACAGGGTTTGAATCATGGGAGTCCACTTTCGGGGTGAACCTCTCCCCCGGGATCCACTCACCTTGCTGGGTCACCCGGTTTCTGATTGGGTGGGCAAAATGAGGCGCAACCCACCTGTGCTGATGGATTGCTTGACAAACCATCGCCGCCCGGGTTGTCACCCTCCGGGACGCTCTGCCATCTTGGCTGGCAACGGCTCCTTCCCAGCTGGGGCTCTCTTCGGAGTGACCTCTTCATGGGGAGGGGGTTTTCCTTGTGTGGAGGGTTCGAAAAGGCCACACAAGGGAATTCCCTTCCATACTAAACTTTAAAAACAATCTTTGTCATCCCATCTGCAGGATTAAATTTAAATTAATTTATTCGACTAATGTGATTAGAATTTGAAAAAATGGATTCCTTATTTGTAATAAACATAGTTTATAATGTTTAATAAGTTCAAATTAGTTTTTTCAAAAAATATTAGTGAAAGTGAATAAAATTAATTACGGTGATAAATAGATTGCCTTAACAAAGGACTAAACCTTAAACATAAGGCCCAAAATGACCTAAAAACTTATCCAAAATCCATTAGATGTTCATATTTCAACCAAATCCACTATTTTCTAATATTTGGACCATTATTTGATCCAATTTACTTGGCAAATGTGGGTGGAATTTCCTTTTCAAAAAATTTCAAGAATTACATTCCACCTCCGCTATAAAAAGGCACCAACCCCTCCCACCAATTCACATATCTCAAGCACTTCAAGTCAACTAACCTCTACCCAAATAACATACCTACATCCCTAAATTAATTATAGAAGCCTAAATTTGGGCATAAAGTTAACCAGTGAACCCTTTGGTGAAAACCAAGAAGACTTACCCAAATATGAAGAGTTTGGAACATGTACGAAGAAAGTCAAGATTTGAGGTAAGCATTTTCATGTCTCACATTTATTTCTATGAGGTACATTCTATATTCACCATTGATTATTTTTTTTGTGTATATAATTAACTCTAACATGTTATATCATTAAATTTATTTATTTCATGATATTAAAAGTTTCAATTGATGTTATTATTTCAAGGATCTCATGATTCAAAAGTTACTCAAGTAGTAAGGGTTTTTCAAGTGTCACTTTTATTTATTGGAGACTTATTCCCTATTGACCACTCATTTATTTTTTAGGTGTATACACTACCAAAAATTTTATTCTATTATTATCATCATTAAATTTTTTTTGTTTTACATATCCATTTGGTGATCTCTCTTCCATGGGGTTTATGGTTCAAAAGTTACCAAATCAATAATGTAAATTTGTCTAAATTTTCCTTTATTATGACACATGAAATGTTATGGAACCATATTATTATAAGAGGTGTGTATAATACAGTTAGAAATGTTATAGAATTAATATGTTTCTTTTCACTATATCTTAATCTTTATTTAATGTTATTCTCTCTTGGGGATTATGATTTAAAGTTACCAAGGTGGTAAAAGTTTATTGATACAATCTCATAGTTTATTGGGATTATTTATGGTTATGATTCCATTGATGGAATGATATGATCCATATCTCAAGATATATCATTAATTATATTCTTCTTCATTTATTTATGTTATATCTATGTAATGGTATGATTTTTAAACTCTTTGGTACATAAGATAATTAAGAAAAAATTATTAAAATACGACATTTTTTCTCCTCTTCAGTAAAAGAATTATTTATTCACAAAACCGTGTTTACTAAAAAAATTTCAAAAATATTTTACTATGATTCTTATAAGAAATTTTTACCCATGTTTTAAATTTTTAATAAAAATTAATTTTTAATGGAATCAATTTTTCATTTTCCATTCAAGTAACTTTTCTAAAAGTTTTACAGTGAAAATGGGTTATACAATATGCTTGGAAATACCCAAATTCATGACCATAATTTCCTTGAAGAATAATATTTAGGATTAAAATTTTATTTTGAAAGAAAATATTTCTTTAAAATTTTGTAAATTCATTGTCTTAATGTTCATTTCAATGAAAATTGTTTTAAAAATGTTTTTAAGTTTTCTAAAGTATTTTAAAATGTTTTCAAGAAGTATTTATAAATTTTCAATGTAATTTAAATGAAAAAGGTTTTAAAAATTTCTTGAAGATTCATTTTTAATATTTAAAATATATTTTAAAAGAAAATAAATTCACAATGATTAATTTTTTAAAAATCATTTTTTCAAATAGGGAACTATATATTCCTCAAGAAATGTTTTAAATGAAATTGAAAATCCTTATTTATAAGAAAAGTGTTTTTTCAATGGTCTTATATAATGTTTTTTGAAGAAAGTTTATTTTTACTAAGAAATGTTCAATGTGATCTTTAAAAATCCTTATACATCTAAGATAACAGAATTTTCAGTTTGTTAGTTTCTAGGGATATGATCCAATAATACCATTTATATTATCTTTTTAATGTTTTTTGTTTTCGCGGAAAGATTTGAATCACACATGTTTCTCTTACACAAGTTAAATTATTTTGAAACTCACTTATTTTCAAGTTTTATGCATTGATGAAATCATTATGATTCCAATATATTTTCCATATTTAATGATATGATTAAATTTTTATGATACCCATTTCATTTCATGAGTTATGATATGATATTTATGAATCTGATCTCTTTTTATGGCCCATGATATGATGAAAGTTTTATTATATTGTGGAATATGTTTTTATGATTTTATTATGTGACAAGTAGAACTTATATATCTATCCAATGCATTGGGTAATGGTAAATGTTTTATGAGATAAAAGGGTATACATGAGGGCATCATAAGCCCAAAATAAGAGGGAATCCTAAGCCCAAAACCAAAGGGTTCACAAGAGATAATCATGATCCCAAAACACGAGGGTACATGGGTGGGAATTAAAATCCTAAAACAAGAGGCAATCCTAATCCTGAAACCAGAGGGTACATGGGATGAAATCCCAAACTTGAAATAATAGGGTACACAAGGGGGAATTAAAACCCAAAAATAAAAGGGTTCATGTGAGGGAATCCCAATCCCAAAATAACTGGGCATACAAACCCCAAAACAATAGGGTTTAAGAGAGGGAATCCTAAGCCTGAGGAAAGAGTGTACAATGGAGGGAATCCCAATCCCTAAATAATAGGGGACATGATAGGGAATCCAAATCTAGAAATAATATGATACATGGGTGGGAATACCAAGACTGAAATAAGAGGGTGCATAGGGGAGCATCCCAAGCCTAAAATAAGAGGATACATGGGAGGTAATCCCAATCATGAAGTAGGTATATGGATGATTATCCCAAGCCTAACATGTTACATGGGTCTTGGTAGGTAACCATGACATAGTATTTCATATTGTTCTTTGTATACCAAAAATTACATATCTTATTCATAGGCTATGCTTTCCTGGATTATGTGCTTGATTATCTTGTGTCTCAATTCTTAGGAACTTCCAATCTTCATGAAATGATTCATTTTTATGATATTTTGTATATGGGCTATGATATTATAATTTTATGATCACATTATCATAAACTTATGGTGTAAAGACCCATAAATTTCAAGGAAATTTTTTTGTTAATTTCTTTGGGATTTTATGAGTACGCAGTTTCTGGCGGCACCTGATTCCGAGGCCCGGTGTTCCCAAAATCATTTTCCAAAGTTTAGCTCAGGTACGTTCAGTGAACAAACGAGTAGGTTTTTCTATCTTTTGAACCGATTCTCAGAATCAAAATCTGAGGGCACTGATGAAACCGCAGCGGCGATATTTGCTTAAGAGGACCTTTTTCGAAGGTGCGTTTTCTCGAGAGGAGTTGTTAAAAATTGAGGATTAAATGTGAAGTAAATAAAATTTTTGGAACATATTTTACTTCTAACCTAAGTGGTTGTATCCTAAGTATGGGAGTTGGGGTGGGACCTACTAGATCCTAACTCCTCTTGTTAGGATATTTGTGAGGTGGATCCCACACGAGCCCCACCCCTTCAAATTCCTTTAACTCCTCTAACCCCTCTTAATGTTGGAAACCCCCCATTAAATTGTAACTCTCCCCTCTCTCTTCTTTAATCATGCCAACACACTTAATCAATTAACTGAGTTATGTGTTTGAATTTTAAAATTGAAATGCTTGGAATATTATAATAAAATAAGAGTAAGTCTTATTTTATTTGGGGTTTTAGGATAGTTGTGTGGAGACATTGGGGGGGAGAGCTCCTTTCTTCGGAAGAACTTCATCTTCCTCATCGAAGAACGCCAAGAACGCTAGTTCCAACTTCGGATTCTTTCTTCTCGACGATGACGAAGTGACGCCGTCTTTCTGTGGCAACATCAACGGAACAACGAATACATCTCCATCCTCCTTCAAGCGATCAACCTTCTTGAATTGAGGTAGGGGTTAAGTTCAATTTTATTTAATTAAATTTTTACATTGTTTGTCATTGAGAATTCTCGTTCTTTGGGCCGCATGTTATCGACTTAATGGGAGGAGATCGGACCACACAAACACGGCCGATCCTCCTCCCCTTTTTTTGTTGATCCTCATTGAACTTGCGGCGAAGGCGGCGCGGTGCCGATGCAACGCGCGAAAACGGAAAGGACCGCGGCCGGAGCGGGCCACGGTGGAGGTGCGTGGCGCCGTCACGCCGTGCCGGTGAGACCGAAGGGGGCCGCGGCAGAAAGGCGTGGCGTCATCGCACCGTGCCGGAGCACCAAGGGGCCGCGACCGGTGCGGGCCGTGGCGGAGGGGCACGACGACGTCGCGCCATGCCGGACGGACGGAAGTTGTGGCCTAAGGCCGCAGCGGTTCAGCAGGAGGCAGCCGCCCACTAGCACACCCTAAAGGACAGACCCCTATGGGTCCCACGTGGCTCAACCGGCTGACCATAATGGTCGGCCGTTACCCAGGAAAACCGGGGGTTGAAACCCCCGGCCAGCAAGCAGGGTAGACCCCACTGGGTCCGCCGTTCGGTTCCAAGGGGGTGGCGCCCCCTTTACTCCCCGCGGCCGACTTCGAGCCGGGCCGCAAGGCTATGCCCAGCGGCGGGCCGTTGGGCCACACCGTTCGGGCTGACCCAGGGGGTATTGGGTCGGGTCGGACCGGGCCCAAACCCCCTATTTTTGGACAGATTCGTTCTAACACCCATATCTTGGGCTACAGACCTACGATTGATGCACCATCAGTTGTGTTGGGATCCTTGGATCGAGATGGTCATTTCAGTATATTACACTCACAGTTTCAGAGAACATTGGGTATGGCCAGGTTTGTTCGAACACGAAACCAACCGGGCCCTCGGAGCGGAAACGCTTATAACTTGAGCTCTGGACGTCCGATTGACGTTTCTTCAACTTTGTTGGATTCCTCTTAGTGAGACGGTTATTTTAACTTACTCTACTCAAGGTTTGGACATAGCTGGAGTATGGTCTGGTTGGTTTTAATTTAAAAACCAACCGGGCCCCTGGGACGAAAAAGTCAATAACTCTCAGACCGGGCTTCTGATTGACGCACTGTCTGTTGCATTGAGTTTCTATTGATGAGAAGGAACTTTGTGATACATCAACTCTATACTTCGTAACAGTTGATGTATCGACCCCTTGGCTCGTAGAGCGGACCCTCCCAGAATCGAGCATGCTATGTGAGGAAACCCAAGAGATGGTTGCAACTGCAACGACGATGATGACTGTACTTGGATCCTACATGGGTTCGGCAGTGAGGATGACTGTACTTGGATCCTTCTTGGGTTCGGCAGTGATAACGACTGTACTTGGATCCTAAGTGGGTTTAGCAGTGATGGTTATTGTACTTGGATTCTACGTGGGTTCGGCAGCGACGACTTCTGTACTTGGATCCTACCTGGGTTCGGCAGCGGAGATGATTTTGAGGCTACATCTATCATCTCCACCCTTCTTCGTGAGTAGTATACCTGTGTGAGCTGAGTCTTGACTTTCAATCATTATCTTCGATATGATTGAATTTCTATCTTGTGTCGATTGGGTTGTGCTTTCCTGTGTGGATTGGGTTGTACCTTCCTGTGTGGACTGGGTTGAACTGGGGAACGTGAGTTGGAGCAGAACTGGAATTGATGACTTTGGTATATGTATGGGCATACACCTAAGTAGTGTTGGTTTATACTTCATGATTGTATCTTTCCTTTGTGTTTTATCCTTCATGGATTTTGGGAGACCTTCAGGAGTCCCAGGGTCCCTAATGTGTATCGTATACTCACCCCTGCACGGGCTATGCCCGCACTACGTTGTGTATGTTGCAGATGACGGACAGCGCTGATCGTGGTTGAGGCTTGTGGAGCAGGATGGTACCCAGAGGTGGACTATCAGGCGGGACATACACAGAGTGGACGACCGGACATAATGAGCCGACGTGACTATCTATAGTCACCCTTCATTTGGGAGTTCCAGAGGACGGCTCGGTGTCACTGCTTTACTTTTCTACTGATGTACTTTCTTTTCAGTTGTACTTTACTTTCAGTTGGGTTTGTATTCTGACCCATTTACTTTCAAGCACTTACTTTTGTACTCAGTTTACTTTGTTTTTACTTCTGCTTGCATACTCTGTGGTGTTTTTTTACTTTATAAAGGCAATTCCTTCCCTTTTATCGGGATTTACGTCTTTGGTGCCAGTCGCCAGCCCCTGGCCTATGGAAGGCAGGCTTGGGGTAGTCACAGCACAGGCCCCGAGGACGGGTCATGACATATTGTTATGTGAATCCTACATATCCCTCTTTTTTACCCCTATTGAGCATCTTACATCACCCCATTATTATATTTCCTTTCTCCGAGTAATGAAAAAAGGTTTTAAGTAGAAGTAATAAAGGGGAAGATATTTGTGGGAAACATTGAAGATCATTCACCATGTTAGAAAATTTTATTTCATGTTTCCAAATACATTAAACTATTATGGTCCCTAGGAATGTAATTTTGTGTTGTGCTTAATATTCCTCTAAAATTATTTAATCTCCTTGTATGTTAAGTCTGGATTTCTATAGTGTTGAAAATCCAAATGAGAATAAGAGGGAATAATTTTCTATTGAGTCCTTCAAGAGGAAATTTATAACTTATTTTTTTGGTTCTACAGATAAACTAATTTTAGAGAAAAAAATCAATACCATTGAAAATTATTATCTTTTATCCAATGTCTAGTTCATCAAAAATTCATTTTTATTTTCTATAATTTGAAAGGAGAAGCAGATCAATAGTGGACTCTTATCAATATTTTTAGGGAATGTGATGTAATTAACTCCCTATAATGGGATGAGTGTAGGATCTTATAATTTTGATAATTACATTCCATATTTTCTTCATACGAATATAGAGAATGAATTATTTGTGGTAATGTAGAAGAATTACGAATCTACTAGTACCTATGAGGAAAATTTTATAAGTCTATCATGATATGCATAAAGTATTATCATACAACCCAAAATTAAGGTTTATCAATTCCTTAATGGATTGAATCCAAGTCCCCAATGGGAATTATCCACTAGGGACTTCAATAGTAATGAATATATTTCTTTTTGTGCTATTAAGTTTGAAATAGATATTTGAGTTACCCATAAATCTCATGGTTTTGATATGAAAATAAAGCCATAATCCAAAGGATATCATAAAAACCATCTAGTTAAGAAGATGATCCTTTCATTATGCTCAAATTCTGTAATAAAATAGAAAGGAATTTGTCTTAATGGTACTGGTAAGTGTTCTAAGTGTGTAATGAATGGTTATCAAGAAATAAAATTCCAAAGTAATTGGAAGAAGTTAGATATGATGTTAATATAGTTAAATATCACCATAATGAACCAACCACACTCTAGTGATTTGAATGAAAGTAGTGTGGGAATTATGCTACATAATACATAAATATGAAGGTAAATGTAAATTATCTAGGTTTGTAACCTCTTAATACAAGATATAAAGGGAAATATTAGGTGATAAATATTTATAATGATGGGTATGATAATAATGTGGTTAAAGGTACACATATCATCCACTCTAGAACTTCTAATGTCTTATTTTATTCTTGATATACCCACTATTTTATATATAAATTATTTTATAAGGGTATCACAATACCAACCCAATGATTAGATATTGAATTGGTATTGTAATACCATGATGATATGATGATTTCATCTTAAGTCTATGATTACACTCTGATTGAAGTTTGTGGGAATATTCTTCCTATAAATCTTATTGTTCTCCCTATGGTTGAATTTTATTTTATCTTAGTCATGGATTGGCTTTTTGTACATAAAGCCCACATCAATTCCTATATAAGGGAAGTCATGTATGATATTCCAAACCAACATAGGATTATTTATCATTGTTATGATAAAGATAAACTACCTATGTAAATCAAACCATTGTGTGGTTCTAGGTTCCAATTTCAAATAGGTGTTTATCTAATATAGTTTTTGATAAACTTAACATTGATGAAATTCCTATTTTGTGGGATTTTTTTGATGTATTTATATAATATTTTCCTCTCCCTCTATTTAATCATGATTTTAATTTATTAATAGATCTCATACATGGTGCTACAAGTATTTCAATGACTATCTATAGAATGACACTAATCATGTTCTAGGAATTAAGGAATCAAATCCATGAGAATCTTGAAAAGTGATATAATCATCCAAGTGTGTCCCCTTGGTATACACTAATTTTTTTCTTAATAATAAATATGGGTCAATGTGACTATTCATTGACTGTATAGAACATAACAAATATTAATATCAAGAACCGGTATCCTTTACCCTACATTTTTTACTTGTTTAATCAATTATGTGGAGCTAAAAACTTTTCCAAAAATGATCTTCACTCTGTATATCATCAATGGGGGTTCAATAAAGAGGATATACCAAAGATATCATTCTATACTAGGTATGGACATAATTATTTTATTGTGACTCCATTTTTTCAAACAAATTTACAAGTTATATTTATATATTAAATGAATAAAGTCTTTTGAAATTTCCATGATCAGTTTTTGGTATCCATTATAGGTGATATTCTTATATATTCATAGAGAAAATAAGAGCATGAATATCGCTTAATTATTTTATTAAATGCCCAATATAATTAGAAAATGTATGAAAATTTTTCTATTTGTGAATTTTGGAAACAAAAAAAACTTTTGCATGTAATATCATCACAATCAAGGCTGTATCGATGGATCCGTCAATGACAAAGAATATTGAACATTAGAATAGACCAAACACAATGATAGATATCTATAGATTTCTTATTTTTGATTGATATTATCAATTCATTATGGAAAATTTATCATCTCTATCCAAAACACTCATAAAGTTAACTTGGAAGGGAGACAAGTTCGTTTAGATATTTGAATCTAAGGAAAATTTAAATGAACTGAATGGAATGTTAGTCAGTTCACCTATGCTTAAATTACCTTTAATTGGAAAGGATTTTTTAATCAATAGTGAAATATTGATGAAGGTATTGGAATAACTTCTCATGTTGAGTGATATGATTATAGGTTTTTTCTAATAACAATTAAAGGCTCATAACCAAAACTACCCAACTCAAGCATTGATGTTATCTATGGTATATTTTTCATTAAGTTATGGAGTAATTTTAATTTTTGATAATGGTGTGTTATATATACTGATCATAAATTTTTAATGTATATATTTACATATTAAAATTTAAATGTGTGATAGAGAATATATTTTGAGATAATTAAATATTATGACTTCTTAATACATTACCACCTAGGGAAAGAGAACATGGTTACTGATGCTTTGGACCAAAATTATCATACTAGATTATTGATGATGAGGACCTTAGAATATCTAATATTTATGGATTTGAAAAGTATATATTTGTAAATAATGAAGGAATGGAAGAAGTATTATGTCTCTCTAATGATTTTCAACCATATATTTATGTAAAGACTAAAGAGGTGTAGAAAGAACATGTATAGCTAAAAAAGAAAGTGAGAAATTTCCTTGAGTTCAACATCAATTATAGTGGAATGATATGTTTTAATAACCATTTATGTGTCTCATTCATACTATATTTGATGAAGGAGATGTTGGAGGGAGCTCATAATTCTTCTTTCAATATTTATCCTATAACTATGAATATGTATACAGATCTAAAAGGCTATTTATAGTGGGAAACTTTGTAGAGAGATATTACTGAGTATGTATCTTAGTGCTTGGTATATCCTTAAGTAAAGACTGAGAGACAAAATTTAACAGGGATTAAACAACCATTACCCCTACCAGAATGGAAATGGGAAAACATCACCATAGATTTTTTCATTAGATTTCCATAATCATTTAAAGGTAGTAATTCTATTTTCATAGTATTAATTCACCTTAGAAATCCAGAACACGTCATTTATATTAGATAAGTCTTCTCTCATAATATATTTTCCAGAATATACCTTAATGTTGGGGTAAGGTTATATAGAGTTCCATATTTTTGTATCTAATTGGGGTCTTAGGTTTACCTTGAAGTTTTGGTGAAGTCTTCAACATGATATATATACATAGTTATGTTTTATAACTTCTTATCATCCTCATATAAATGGTTAGTCTAAGATAACTATTCAAACCTTAAATTATATTTTGATATCTTTCTCTCTATAATCCAATTATCGTGGGGATTAACACCTCCCTCTATATGAGTTTTCTTTCAAAAATTCCATTCACTTGACCATTCATATGGCTCCTTAGGAATACCTCTATGGAAAGATGATTATTGCTCCAATGTAATGGATTGATATTAGAGAAGGAAAATTTTTAGAACCTAACCTACCTTAACAAGTGGTAGGGAGTGTTAGAGTTATTCAGTAACACATATAGATCACACAAAGTTTACATAAAAGTTATGCTGATAATAATTGTTGTGATTTGGAGTTAGAATTTGAAGAAAATATGTTTCTTGGAATTCATACATGTAATAAGATCATCAAATTAAAGAATAAATGGATGTTGAGCCTTAATTATATTGGCCCCTTTGAGAATCATTATTGAGTAGGAACAATATCATATCACTTAGCGCTTCCACTAAACCTCTCCCAAGTTCACAATGTGTTCAATGTATCTCTATTGAGGATGTAAAAACCTAACCATTGACATGTATTAAACTCAAAAGTCATACAATTGGATAAATATTTCTCTTATGAGTAACAACCAGTGGAGATTTTGGATCATATAGAGAATGTGAAATGAAAAAAGACCACTGACATGGGTAATGTTTTGTGGTAAAACCAATGACTCAAGGAAGATATATAAGAAATTGAGGATATGATGAGGATAAAATATCCTCAATTGTTTGTATCATAGTGAATTAATTTTTTGGCCAATATTATTTTTCATTTTGGTACAATTTAATACCCTGAGATTTTATGAAATATATTTTTTCAAATAAATATAATTTTGTCGAAAGCTTGCATTAAACGCAACAAAATGTTTTAACAAAAAAAATATAATATTATAATATTATAATTTTATCATGAAATTTATAACTTAAAAGTTACATTAGGTGGTATGAATAAGAATAACCACGTTTTAAAAATATATATATAATGGTTTTAGATAAATCATATATATATATATATATCTAGTAAAGTCTATATATGTTTCAAAAGGATAATTTTTCTTAAAATTTCTTTTATATGATCTTGTGAGAAAAAAATATAATTAATTATCCAAATTTTAGAAAATTTATTTCATTTTTGAAATAATGATGTCAAAATTTTCTTATAGTGAATTTTTTATAATTTTATAAAAAGTTTAATTTTTTGAAGAATATAACAAATATGTATTTTCATTTAATTTAAAAAACAATTAAAAATTTAAAAATTATAATTCTATTTTAAAATTAATTTTAGTCTAATAAAATTATTATTTATCAAATTTAGGTTAATAAAATCAATTTTATGTTGACTTTCCATACAATAGCTTTTTCAACTTAAGGAATCTTTTTCTTTGAAATTCTGATTTTCATCATGATAGTAGGTTTAATTTCAAATTAAATTGTTCCAAATATATGAATTGAATTTTGTAAAATATATTCCCAATTTAGAATCATCGTAAATAAAATTATGAAATAATTTTAGTTTATTTTATTTCATAATTAATAGTAAAATTTGTAAAAAAAAATCATAGATATTGTGGTTATGCTTAAAACATTTTTTTCGTGGATTAAACCAAAATATAATGGTATGTTTGAAAATTGAATTTTTCTAAACCCTATTTTATAGAAATAATTACATATTATTCTGCTCCATATTCATATATATGTCCATTTGGAATCATGTTTCTTGATAATGACTTTATCATTTTGTATTCTTTTGGTAAATTTTCATGTGGGTTCCCCTCCCCTCACTTATAAAAGGACACATCCTTTACTGTTTTATTTACACTTATAAAACCTTTTTATTATACCATTATATACAAAAACACTATCTTCCTTATATAGATACCCACATCCTAGAGGAATTTTTTTATCTAAAATACAATATAGAAAGGCTTTATGCATAATCCTAAAGAGATTTTCTGAAGAAGATGTATCATTATTAACCAAGCATTTTTGTTTTATTTCATCTTATACCAACTTCTAATATTATTCAACCATGATGAAATAAAAAACCTATATCATCCTTATATTGATACTTTATTATTTTAATGTTATAACCTATATCCATTACTTCTTCCATTAAATGAGAGATGGAACTTTTGATCATGTGTGTGGTAGACTAAAGCCTAATGAACCGATGTCATTAATTTTCTATCACCACCTCTCATGGTTGGATATAATGATAAAATAAAAGAATATATATATATGTATATAATACATTAATTACATAATTATAATTCTACAATTATATATTATCCAATTTACCTTCTTTTTATCTAACCTATTGGAAAACGATAATGTCACTAGTGCATATGTTTGGACTACCGCCTCTATAAAGCGATGTGATTCATTTTTTTTGAAATTCATGGTAATAAGTATATATTTAATGAATATATATTATTTATAATATATTATATTTATTCTAGAAATATTAATTATTATTTACCTTTCTTTTTTTCATCCATCAAAAAAATGAAAACAATATTCAGGCATAAAAATAGCTTACTATCTCCATCAACAGTGTAATTTGTTTTTTATCTATAATTATATTAATGAATATAAATTTTATATAATTATTATATATGTTTTTAAAATAATAAATTTCATTTTTTTAGATCATCTAACTATAAACAACATATATAGACCAAAACTATTGAACTAAAACATATATGAAAAATGAAGCAGCTATCACTTAGAATAGTAATATTAACAAATAGTTATTAATAAATGGGTGATAAAAGGTTGTAAATAAATCATATATAATGTGATATATATTATTATTTTAATTTAATATATGTATGATAGATCTATATTTTTTATACAATATTTTGAAACATTTATAGGTAAATTAAGGACTTGAGATAAGGGATTTACATCTCACTTTTATATCTGTGTGACACATTCCATACTTTTAATTTATTTATTTTATGTGGTATATATAATTACCAGGAATTTATTTTATGATTATTATTTTTAAAATTAATTTGATTTAAATATCCATATAATTTTTTTCCTTTCACGGGTCTTATTATTCAAATGTTACAAAAGTGATAGTGGATTTCTGTTTCAATCTATTTTTTATCAGGATTGTTTATTATTGAATTTCCATTGAATGAAATTATAAGATTATATTCTAATAAAACCATTTAATTTTATTATCATATGTTTTTATATGAATAATAAAAAAAATTATTCCATTTTCATCTCTTTAATAACACAAGAGATATGAAGAATATGTTTTAAGAAAAGTCTACTTTATTTCTCTCTTTGGAAGAAAATACATTCCCTTCCATATCCATGTTTTTTAAAAATGTTTTACATAATATTTAATTATTAAAATATAATTTTTACAGGTCATTATTACCTATGTTTTAATTTTTTACCAAAAAAAATTAAAATAACTTTTCTTTTCATTTTCATAATGAGGTACTTTTTACTTTTTATCAAAAAATTTAAATAAGTATGTGTTTAACATATATAGAAATAATGGAATTTTCCTCCATCATGACAAATCAATGATTTAAATATTCTTTTTTAATTTTCAAATGTGAATTTCAATGAAAATTATTTTTTAAAAAAATTGGGAATTTTTAGTTTTAAAAAGTGATTTTAATATTGGAAAGTATATTTTTCCTTGATAATGATTTAAATATATTTTAATGGTATTTAAATTCAAAAATTTGAACAATATATTATTCTAAATATTCTTAATGGGGATATAATTCAGGGATACCATCCTTATTCCTTCTCTTGATTTTTTATGATTATAATGACAAGATGTTCATGAAATATGTAATTTTTTATGAGATATGATATGATGAATTGATGATTTTTTTTTGAAAAATGTTTCTTTTCCATAGGCTATACTATAATGAATTGATTAAATGATTATGAAACTCATTTATTTTCAATGGATTATTCCATGATGAATTTTTAATGAAACCCATTTCCTTTTAATAGGTGATGAAGTGATGAATGATTTATGTTATTATGGTACACTTTTGTATTATTTTCATTATGTGATGAGTGGGCCCATTTTTATATATCCCACTAATTCAATTGGTAAATATTGATATCTTATGAGATAAAATGGAGTTGAATATAGAGTAAACCCATTTATATAAGGGACTTTATTTACTATGATAGTCATGGGGGAGTACCATGGATACTATGATGGTTTTGGGAGTGATCCCAATCCATTATGATCATATTGGCAGTATTCCTTAACTAATAAAGAAATAATTTTCTATTCTTATGTATATCATGAAACACTATACCCTATTCCAATTTTTTGACCTCATTTTTTATGTTATTTGAACCCTTTATGATTCAGGTTCTATGAACTACTTATCATTATAATGGGACTCAACATTATGTTCTTGTCTAAGATAGATATGGTTTTAAAATGTTAATATAATGTTCTTAAACCATTATGATAATGTTCTTCTTATTTGATCATTGATATCTCCATTTTTTACCCATCGAGGTAATTTGATATCACCTTTTCTAAAGATTCATTTCCCTATGTTACGAATAACTGTATTATATAAGACTTCTCTAAGAAGGGTTATAGTTATGAATAACATATTGTGAGATGATGTAGTTCAATTATGAATGAGTTGTTTATGTATCCATGTTTCAAAATACACTAAATTGTATAGTCCTCATGGATGTTTATATAAAAGGAAATTAATATTAATCTATTAAGTTTTAATATCTATGTAAAAAAGTTTGGTTCATTATACTCAGTATCATTTTAAATTACTCCATAATGAGAGTCACACCATCCAATGGCCAATGGTTTACTCCACACCATTTGGATTCCCTTAAATATCTCCTTAAGAACCAACACTAAATGTTCCAAAATCACATATGCGCCTCTCATCCTAATCTATGATCACCAACCTATCATCCTTATTCACCATCTATAAATGGTGTAATAGTAAACTATAAATGCAATATTAATCATTCGAATCCAACAACCTGATCCCCCAACAAAATAATTATCTCATTGAAATCATTAGTACTCAATCCATAGTCAGACACTCATTAATTTGCAACACAAATGTATCTATGTATAACCAATGTGTAATACCTTATTCTCATTTAAACATAAAGAGTATACACACCATAATCTCGATATTCTAGAACATAACTCATGCTCCCATGTCTTTCACATAATTGATCCTCAACTCACACACCTAAACTTCTAAGCATTATCCTCATCTATGTTAATTCTATAAAACCAAAATATACATGCTGATTAATTTTAAAAAATCCTAATATATCATCCATGTAAATTATAATAACATGATAAATTATCAATCCAAGCATCATGCCAAAAACTATAATAATATACACACTCTAATAATACTATATCCATCTATATTGGATAAAATTACACTCTCTCTTTAGGAACCATGCTAGGAATAAACACCTTTAGGGATCCTGTGGATCTTTCTCATCAAAACCATACCTCAATAACAATAAACCAAACATACTATTCATCAAAATGGCGCATGGAATCATGTCTATGTCCCACCAAAGTAAGACATATCATGCATCAACCTCATAACATGAAGCAAAAAACCATGATTTTTGTCTCTAATGAACTCACATGTTTTGGATAACACCTCTCTTGAGTTACCCTCATATATCATATCTCATAATAACCATAGTAGGAAAACATACTACTACTCAATAGAAGCATTATACTTGCAAATACTTTGATCCATATCTAAAATGAACTAGGATATCCCACCTAGCTAATAAATAACATCTAACATGGTTCATTTTTTATGCAGAACATCTATGTTCCCATATTTAATATCATTAAGAATCTCATATTCCAAAATTCCCAATATAGGTTTCTCATAAAAAATTACACATCATAAATATCATGTTAAGTCATCATTCAACTCGATGGAGTTATTACTCACTATGAATCTACATAAGTCATTACCCTTATAGGAACATGATTTCATCATTTTATGTATAATAGCATCATCTCATGATGATCCATATCAAGTATGCCACAACTGGATAGTTTTTTTAACTATAATTCCACTAAGAATTTATATTGGTAAACACCATACATATTATTATTAACACATTATGTAATGGGACTTGTTTTTTTCAAAAATCCAATATCAAGGAATCAAAATGTAATATTAAATAATAGGGTTTCATTGTACATCCCTTACATTTATGGACTATATTGTCATCATCTTAGTACATATACTTATATTATCCACATGACATCTCATGAGTAGAAAATATATTGTGGTTTTTATGAGTTTAAGTTATCTAAATAGTTATATGGGGAAATGAAATATAAGTTTTTTACACTAAGAAAATAAAGCCTCTAGTTTTTCTAATAGAAAGTACCTGAATTTATGTGAGTCCTCTTTGTAAAATGTGTTTCATATACTCATGATTGTTACTAACTGAACAAGAACCTAAATACATTAGAAAACAATATAAAATATTTACATAATATTTAAATTATTATATCAATTGTAACATGGTAAACAAATAATATAAATCCTAGAACCATTGTAAATAAAACATCACATCAAATAAATTTGTTATGATGCACTAGTTTGAGGTCCAACACAAGCTCTAACACATTCATATATCAACTATATAACTTTTATATAAATACTACTAAATAGTAAAACACTCTAAAAAAATTTTATTTCCCCTAATAATGACCATTTAAATATTCCCAAGATGAGCTTATATGTATCTCTAGGCATTTCTTTATGTATGCTAGAGGCTTCCAAATAGTAGCAAGGGAATAATATGTTACCATGGGGATACTACACCCTCATAATAGAGTCATAAATACAGTAGTAATAAAAAATATTTTTATGATAAACTATTTTTGTAGAATAAATAAACAAAAACCTTACTAAATCAAATGAATGTTGAATTATAGAGTCATACATTAATATATCACCCACTAGTAAGTTTAAAAATTAAAAATAAACAAGGAATAAAAATATACAAGGCTCTAAATCCATATTTGGTCCTAATATAAAGTAAATGTCTATAATCCATCAGATTTATCATATATGATTATGAAATACTAGGCCTCTAGCCTAATTGAACCTATGAATAGGGATGTCTGTTTTGGTACCAAAGTGACATAACCATATGAGAAGGATTAGAGTACAACTCGGTAGGGAAACAATGAGGGGCCCCTAATATTACCATTACACCACTATCTTTATATGTGATATGTTGAACAAATAAAATAAAGAAACTATAGAATAATGATAAAACAATCATCAATAGAAATCAGGTTCTGAGGTGAGACATGATATCAAACATCACTATTTTGGTCAGTTTCATAGTATCTAAGAGTAAAATACCTTTATCTATATCCTAGAGGAATATAAAATACCTTACTAATATAAGTAACATCATCTAAAACCCAATATTATACACTCTCCACAAAAGAAAACATCACATCAGAAAACATGGGGGTAGACACTCCCACCCCGAAAACACAAATCCATTAGTAACCTAGGAGAAGACACTCCCTACCCCTGAAACATATATCACGTTGGAAATAATGGGAGGGACACCACCTTATTGAAAAAAAGGTATCATCATCTAAAAATGAAAGGGTATTCTCAAACACTTTTAGGAAACATGTATTCTCACCTATAATCACAAGGTTGTGCATTTAACCTATCAAGAAACACAAATAGAGTCATCAGGGTCATCCTCTCATCCTTGTAAAATCACATAGAACATACACGTATAACACTAAAACATATCCCTATGCACTCCAACTCATCAGATAGTGCTACCCTCTTAGGCCACTAATATAAAACTAGGTTTATCTAACATATTTTATTTAATATCACTAGATAAAAGTTTTTTTAAACACCACATTTATCAACACTAGAAAAAAATTTAAAGGGGGCCTTTAATAGAACTTTTTTTACCTATTGTGAAAGGGTATCATTACTAGTGTTAAAAACACTATTAAAGGGGTCCTTTTTGCAGTTCTTTTAAAAAAACCTAGTAAATCCCACCCCCACCCCCACCATCACTAGAAAAAAAAATTAATTATAAAGGACGTCCTTTATTATCACTAGAAAAAAACATTCTCATATAGTCCACCCATCATCAGTGATTTTTTAAGAGCACTGATGATTCCACACCATTTATCAATGATTTTTTAGTGATCAAAAAGTGTATATTTCATTAAAAAAATTCATGAAATATAATATATTAATATTGATATAAATATTATTTATATTTTTTAAATATTTTTTAGATAAGAAAAAATATGAATTTATAATTACCTCAAAAGAAGACATTTCTATTAAAATAAGGACCAACAACTCTTGTCCAATCTCATCGAATCCTTTTCCAAGAACATTTCACCTCATATGAACTTATCTCAAGTCAAAAAACATAATTAAAATAATTCTATCAATTTATGGTAAATTATTCAATTTAATTCAATAATAATATAGGTATAATAACTCACCAGGTTATCTCCTCACATTGAAAACATGAACAAAAACCCCACATAAGGTCCATTTAATGCTCCCAAGATCATGTTGGGAAAAATTCCTAACAATTGGTATCTAATGAATATTCAATGGAATTTAATTTAATAAAAATCAAAAAATATATTCTTTAGGTTTTGTACCTTCAAATAAATGGTGAGAAACATCTTTAAAACATCCTCCTAAGACAACCACTAGTCATGTTAAGAAAAATACTCATCATATCAGAATTATTCCACCAAAATTTAGTGAATTTTATCAAGAACTATAGATTAATGTGAAATAGTAGCATCATTTAAGATTAATTAGTAGTAAAATAGTGAGAAATGGAAGATCGTAACATTTAATGAAACATAAAAATATCAAATTTCACTTCCCATATGAGGGAAATCAAAATGTAGGAGGAAGTTTGAACATGTATGGGGAAGAAATAAAAGGGGTCTGGTTTTAAATATCGATTAAAATAATACTTTTCAAACATTTAAAGACATATGTTCACTTGTACTGTTATTTCATGGTTTGAAAAATCATACACCCACTATGAGTATTTCACTATCTTGAGTCATACTCTCTCACGTAAAAAGGATTCACGATTTATTAAACCTTGTTCCAACTATAAAAAACACCTCTAAAAATCATTTTTGTATTTTTTATGCTTTATTAGAAACATGTGATATACATGAACCGAACCCCATGGATAAACCATATAGCAAGAATTACTCACATGGTTTCTTCTAAAAATGCACTGTCTATTAGATAAAGTAAAATCCTTTCCAAAATTTTGACCTTCTATCTAGAGATATTGATATGCACTAAATAACCAAAAACACTTCATGGTCATTGATCCTTATCCAAAATTATGTCCCTTGGATTATTTAATACTCAAATTTTCAATATGAATCTTTATTATCAAAATAACCCCTTTTCTAGAAAATAAAAAACTCATATCTCTCATAAGATCCATATCCCATAAAGAAGCATGTCTTTAAATTCCCAATAATCAATTTCATAATTAGTAAAAAAATTAAAATATATATATACTTACTCAATATATTTTGAACATAATTTTAATTTTATTAATAAACTCTTAAGAATAATTATTCGATTAAACATTCCAATATAAAAAATCAATATATGTCAACATTGTAAATTTATCCTTTCATTACTAACTCATTTATATGTTGTTATTTAACCCTCAATACTTGAATATATAATTTTTAAAAAAACAAATCTTATTGATAATAACATGTTCTTGGTGATTTCAAAAATAAATAAAATTTCATTTTCAATATTATTACCTTAATTTCATCATTATTCTTAATAAATACATATGGTTACTCGATGTACACTTCATATTAAAACAACACATTAAGTAAGGATGGTTTTTCATCATTTTTAAAACATTAAATTTATTTTTAATTATAGTATATAATAATATACATATTTTTTATAATTTTCTACGTGGTTGAAACTATTAGTAACTTTCCTTACATTAATTTTTTTGGAAATTAATGGAATCAAAATAATATTTTTTTCAAATAAAAACACTATATTTATTAAAAAAAATTATAATAATCACTTCCTTCCAATAATATAATTACATTTTAGTCATGGAAAAATCTTCAAAGTGTAATTATTATTTATTTTTTATAGCACTTAAATAAAAAAAATTAACTCACCTTTCCACCTCTATTTCTTAAATAAGATATAAAATTATCAATCTATAAAAATATTTATTCAACATATTTAGATTTATATTTATTTATGAAAAAATATTTTATATTTATCGATTATTAATTTTCTTTTTTTATATTATATATTTTTTCTCTCACTATGATTATAAAAACAATTTCTATAGGGATTCACTTGGTCTGTATATCATTAATCCTCATTAAATTTTTACACTATAATTTTCACCTCTTTTGAATAAAAATAATTATTCATAGAATTAATATATATTCTAAATTAACAATATTCATTTTCCATTTTTAATTATACTTCCAAGTTGTCATTTTTTTCTTTAATTTCATCAGGTATAAACATTATTAATTATCTTATTCAATAATTTTCTATTATCTGAAAGAGTTCCTTGTTTATATTCACCTATAGTGACATGTAAATTTAAAAAATATTTCTAATCAATTCATTAAAAAATTTATAGGCCTTTATTTTTAATAAATATCCATGAAAGATACATTCATCGCAATGAATACCAAATTTTCTTTCTTTTCAACATTTTTTTAAGATATAACATATACATTAAAATTTCCAAAACAAAATAGCTTTAATTTTTTATACTATATCTCATCCTGACTCTTATATTTTATAAGTCCTAATAATGGTTGAATTGTTCATAATAATTATTTCCATAATATATATATATATCAAAATTTGGATTATAATTAACATAATTATCATTATTTCATTAATAGTTCAATTTATCTATCCACAATCAAATTATAATGGGGTGAACTCATAGCTGAGTATTGATGCATTATCATATGCTTATTGAGATAATCCTCTACCTTTTATTGTTATAATCCTTTTTGATTTTTAACAAAAAGGTGATGATATTTTTATCACACATCATTTAATTAACTATTCAATATCTATTAATGTAATCTTTAACCTATGATTTGTGAAATATCAATATCATGAACACCATCAATTTATAATAATTAATAAACAAGATATAGTATCATTTTCCAAGAATGATTTTTCAATTTACTAGTCTGCAAACATCAACAAGGACCTTCTCCAAAAAAACATCAGATTTTTTATCATATACTTATATCACTTCATTATTATTTATCCATCATTTTGGATAATAATATATTGTTCTCAAGGACTCTTAATTATGGTGATGTCTTTATAAGAGACATATCTCTTTAGATCTCCAAAAAAGGTTTATTTATGAGGAAAAGTCATTAGTTACCCAATATGTTTTCATCCTCATTCAATATGAAACAGAAATTGTTATATTCATATATATATATATAATCAATAATTATTCAACTTATATTCATTATCACGTCCTCAACTCTCTCTTTTATTATTCAAGTAATTTGGGTGAGTTGTATGGCATACTCTAAGCCACAAAGTTGACTCACTAAAGAACATGTGACTCACTCCTTTGAATTATAAATCATATACATCCATTTCCTTGACACTAATATTTCCCATTTTTTAAACCTAAATATGTATTTCCTCAATGTTATTAAAATTCATGGTTACATTTTACATGATCTCATAATTTTTTTATAATGTTATTTTTCCTATCATATTGTAAGAAACCTTATTTTTTAGTATCCATTATTTATCACCATCACTGTCCCTGAGAGACTTTTCAAAAAAAGTTTAATAATAATGATTTATTCTCTAATGAAATGTTTTATGATTTATTAATATTATTGTTCTAACATTAAATTCATGTCCAATTCATAAGACATTATCTTAATACTATAAAATATAATGATGTTTTTATAATTAAAATTAATAATTTTTTCTCCGTGTTGAATTTTCTTATTCTTTGATTAATCATCTCCATTCACATTACATTATCCACCCTTGATGAGGAATAAATTTCTTCATCTCCATAACCTATATAAAAAATACTAACATGTAGAAAAGTTATTTGTTAAAATAAAATTTCATTACAAAACCATCCTTAATGAATTTAAATAAATCCAATATCACTAATCATATTTGAAATAGAGAAACAATTCACTAAATGATTTGGTTTTGTATAGAAAAACTCAACATTTATAATGTATAATCTTTAGAATATTTTCAAATTACTATGGAAGTGCACCACAAGAACAATATTCCTCAATATCTAAAGTATGTTTACTAGAACCAATTGATTATTCGTAACCATTGGGGGAAGGTTTTCCCTGAGTACAACCACAATTTTTTATTTTCAAATTCAATTAAAAACAGTAATTATGTATTAATAAAAAACCTAATACCAATATGAAAATAGAAATATTCTCCTAGTTATTCCTAATGATCACACAATCCTTGATATTTCACATTTTAAAGAAAACTTAATCCACTAATATATAATAAAATCTATATATATCATAACTAAAACACATTTTATATAGATTGATAATAATATTAAAACAGATCAAAAGATAAAATGATAAAAATAAAATAAAAAATAATAATTTAAATAAAGCAGAAACATACAATTTGGTCATACACTATATTTGGGAGAAGGTTATGGTCTCTTTTATTTTAGAATTTTCATATTATGAGTCATATATCGGCCGAAAGAGGGGTTAAGGATGTAGGTGGTAGAAGGAGGCCACTAGCTATCTATTGAGGATAACAACCTATATGGTGAATCTAGTAAGAATACTAATAAGTTCAGTATTTCCATTGGCTAGCTAGTGGACGTCAACCAACCAGTCTGTGGAATTTTTCAATTATAGGACCTCTTCCTATATCCACCAAATATTAGATGATGTAACATCCCTAATTTTTTCTTATATGACTTTTGAAATATATTAAAGAATATTTTTAGATTTGGGCATTGAGATGATGCAAGATTTCGAGTTTTGGTGAGCTCTGTATTGATATAATAAAAATATTATATATATTATATCACACATGAATTAATTTTTATAAATATTGGAATATCTCCCGAATGGATTTTTGTATCAAAAATTTGATACCAAAATTGAATCTAAAATATAGTGTTTACCCCTATCATGACATAATCATTACTAGCATCAAATGTTTTGATCGAGTTCTATAGTGGTAAAAATAATTAAATTAATTAGTTATAATTGTATAATTAAGCTTATAAGTTATAATATCCTATATAAATACATGGTTATAAAAAACTTTAATGGTTTCCATATACCCCTGGGATTGTGAGAAGATCCATTATAGGAGATCTTGGTGAACGACGATGAATTGAGTATCGTGATCGATTTTTAAAAGAATTATTTTTTCGAAGGAACTCATGGATCTCACCAATGATGATAATAGAGATTTTTTCTCAATCAGATAATTATTTTCATAAATCAGATCCAATAACAGATTGATTCTTGGGTCAATCTTGCTTTCGAATGTGGTTTTATCTTCCTAGAATTTGGGGAACTGGTATCTTTTAATTATTACTAATAATTCATAATTTTTCACTCTAATGAAAAAAATAGTCTCACCCAAACAATATGCATGGTTTCTACCTCCTTTCTTCTTCTTTTTTCTTTCTTCCTTGTTTCTTCACACAATCCTCGCTAAAAACCACTTAAATGAAAATTTAAAAATATCTAGTATTCAATTTTAGAGTGAATTTTATTTAGCTAAAATAATTAATACAATGGGTTTGTGATCCTCTTCAATAAAGGAATTCAAGATTGATCATGATATTAGATGATCTGAGGTGAACTGTGTTTAGATTTTTAGATATCTGGTGCTCATGTTTTGGCACATTGGCTTTTCAAGGGGACAAGTGATTATTTATAGGTGAATAAGTTTCTAAAATCTAGTAACTAATGATGATAGGCCTCAATGGGACCTAAATAAGTGATCATCGAATGATATGGTGAAGAAATTGGTTGTGGATGTGGTGTGGGTGAACACAAAAAAACTATGATTTATATGAAAATCCCATATACATGGTGTGTATTGCCCCTAATGCAGTGATATGGTTTACCATGAAATAAAATATTACATATTCTGTGACAGATGCCACATGTTATATGACCCTGTACTATAAGCTTGACATATACTCTTGGAGTACATGGGCATGGAAATGGTAAGGATCATGGGAAAATCTAGGGTACATGAGCTCAAGAATATACCTGGGCATGGACACTAAACATAGTAGATACAGGTAGGACCAGAGTTACACAGGCATTGGAATAGTATTAGAAGCATAGACATAGGTAGTTCTGGGTTATTATGAACATGTCGTGTAATACCAGAACATGTTCTATAATACTACTACACATTGTGTACTTTATATGAGTCATTTTGAGGCCCTATATTTCTTTATTATGAACCATTATTGGTTGATCATGATCTCTTGGTATATTCCTCCAAGGGAACATTGTGGAATTACATCTAAAGAATGGGATTATGATCCCATTAATGGTATTTATCTCAGATAGAGTTTATGTATCCTTCATGAGACTAGGTTTGGATCCTCAATCATCTCATCACCATCCTTATGTGGGTTTTTTTAATCATCATAACCATCCTATGTGATTATAATATCCTAAGATTAGAATATTATTCTATAAGGGTTTACGGTGTCCCCCATCATTTCTAAGTGTGGTCCCTTATCTATGTACTGAGATCATTAGAGTTTTAATGAGTACTTATTTGGTGATTCCCAATGATAAAGACCTCTTGGACATGTCTCATGAGTGATATCCTGGAACATGTAATGAGTTCTCCTAAATGAGAGTTCCCCTAAATTCTTAAGCAGAATCTTGTGACTGATGGGGTGTTTGAGACCTCTTTGAGACTAAGTGTCCTTCTTGAGTGTATCAGTGTTTGGTTTTTTGTTTTTTATTCATGTATTTATGCCTCATATTTGATCGACATGTCTCGTGCTGATGAGATGACCTCTCTTGATGCTTTATATTTGGTGATTTTAGGGTGTCATATTGGGTATTTCTATATTCACCACTACATGGTCTTTTTGGCACAAGTTGTTGCTTATGTAGATGACATGACTTTTAATAGAGGACTAGGAGGACTAGGAGTAAGAGTGCAATTATGAGATAGACATGCCATGGTTAATTCTAGGTTTTTCATTTGATATAATTCCCTTTCTTCTCAATATGATGGATTCTTTTTTTAGTTTTGGTGGGATTTTATTAAGACTTTTATTCTTTTATTACTTATTTTATACTTTGAATGTGGGATATATATTTATTCATGAATTATTGTTTCATCTATTTCTTACCTTTCTATATTTCATTGGTTTAGGATATGTATAAATAAGTACATGTACCTCAATATAAGGCTTCTCATGTGTTTGATATGCATTCTTATAATTGGTCGTTATCCCCTATCCTATAGGATGTGAGATTGTGGTGTCACACTCAACCTAACACCAGAAATTGAAGCCCTATGATCTTTAATTTTTTTATTTATGGAAATGGGTTTTTAATATGTTTTGAGTTTGGATTTGAGACTAAAGAATCTAGTATTGGTGCGGTAGCCAATGAGTACATTCACTAGGAGTCGTATAACATTCTAGTTTATTTAGTACATATAGGCATAGGTTGTAGGGAAAAAAATTTAACATGCATCATACATGAATTTTTGTGGTTTCCATGTCCACGTTGAGTAATCTCCATAGATATACTCTTTGATTATGTTGTATATTGATTTTATTTCTAGATACCTCCATGAAGATTGCATGTAATGATTCCACAACAAAATCATGAGGATGATCTTCTTAGTGATAGGGCTTTGATAAAAAGCCATAAGTAGGAGGTTATTCCTCCATGTGGTTTTCTAGTATTCCTATAACCCTTTGAGTTGTAGTTTGTTCCATTAGTTTTTGGTGAGGATGTGTACAGTATGAGATCACTCCATGATTTTTAGTGGTGTGATCTCCAAGGTTTTAGCATGATCAAAACCACCTAGAAGTTGTGGATTGGCATGAGGTAGTGACATGAAATTTACTCTTTCTGGGGATACCAATAGATCAAATCAAGGTTCTAATAGTAAAAATTAACTAGGGAACTATATGGAGGTGGTGGATTTAGGTGACATAGACTCATTATAAGGTGACTCTATCTTGGACATATTTTTAGTGTCTTTTCTGGGAGGAGTTCTATCTAGCCACATTGTGAGCGGTGTTTATATAGGAGATCATACAGCTTTATCAAGGTGCCAGGAATGTTGTTATGTATTCATTGAGGTTCACTAACCTCTCGTGATACTCACATGATATGGTGAGAGATATATTATTCTAAGCATGAAACTTCAAGTAGGGATCAAACTAATACATCATTTATGCAGTTATATCTCTTTGTATTCTCACAAATGATAGATTACATGAGTAGGATTTGGTATTATAGTGTTTTTATTCATATTAGATGGTGATATTTAGTGTTGGTAGTAGTTATATATGATCTGAGATGATGTGTGTTAGTATCTGATAGTCGGGACAGGGATAAAATCTTAGGAGACGTTTCATAAGATGATATCAGGATAGAGGTTATATATTTCAGCACTCTCAGTACGGTTCTAGTCAGTCTAGAGAGAGAAAGTGTCTCTCTTATGATGGTTAGTGATAAATCATACAGGATTTTCCATCCTTCTTTATAGCTAATAGAGATAAAGTTAATGGAATTAATATGTTTATAATGTTATATCAGTAGGGAGTTTTTTATGGTGGAAGACATTACAGAGTATTTGGGAGAGCATCATGATGTAAAATATGATTTAAACTATTTCCATACTACCCCTCAGTTGTTCCATTCCAGGCTCTGGGAGCTGGCAGTCAGGGGTTAAGATAGCCATAGGCCATGAAGACCTATGACCCAAAGACTCCTAATATGATTATAGGTATGATTTTTGTCTTATTTAATTTAACTATAGTACTAGTAGAGATAGGTGTGAGAAAATATTTTATTACCAATTCTTTTGTTTGAGACTAATATATTCTTGTTGAGTCATTGGATTAACCATTTCACTTGGAGACTCCTATTGAATAGTATACATCAATCACACACTTATAATGATAGTGTGACCTAACTCTTAGAGGATATATCTTCTTATGGGATCTCTTTATAGAATTGATGAGCCCTTACAATTTCATCTTAGTTATAGATTGTCTATCAACAGTGCATAATTAGATTTACTATTACTAGAAGAGTATACGGTGTGTCTATGGTGATGTGATAAGGTTTCCCTTTGTGGTTGAGAAGGAAACCTAGGTAGATCAGTATAGCCTCATACGCAGTAGGATATAGCTTGTTAATCACTAGTTTGATTCTATTACCATTGGAAGAGTTGATTCTATGGGTTATCAGTTTTCTATAGTTGTGGTGAAGTATAAAAAGAATTTTCTGATGGAGTTTCTGGCTTACGAACCCACTAATATATCATCTTCTGCATAAACTTTCTCCAAGGGACTACCCCAATATCTACACTAGCATGTTGAATGGATCCCACAAACCTTTATGTGATGAACTTTCAGTTAGAGGACTTATAGTGGATGAGATTTTTCACACCTAATGTTTCACCCTATGAAGCCTTAGTAGTGTTTTCCATGATGGAATATGGGACCATAAGGTTGTGTATGGATTTTCATCACATAAATATGGTGAATATAAAAAAAGGTATCCACTACAGACAATCGATGAATATGTTGATTAGTTAAGTGGGGTGAGATGGTTCATAAAGGTTGAACTCATATCATGCTATAATTATAATTAAGTATGAGATGTTCATATAATTAAGACAAACTTCTAATTTTACTAAAACCATTATGAGTACGTTTTGATTCCATTCAGTATAACAAATTCCCTAGTAATGTTCATGGGACTCATGAACTATATCTTTCATCCCTTTTTAGATCAGTCTATGGTGGTTTTTATATATGATATCCTAGTGTAATCGGCATCTTAGGAGGATCACATCATACACTTGAGGATGGTTATAGACATACTATGAGATCATCGGCTTTATTGTAATCTCCTGAAGTGAAAGTTCTAGAATTGAGAGGTATAATTTTTGAGTTACGTTATCAGAGTAGAATGTATAGTAGTGAACCTGTCCAAGGTTTAGGCAGTCTTATCATGAGAGACACCCAATATTATGAAGTAAGTGTGGATCTTACTTGGTTTCGAAGGATACTATAGGAAATTTGTTCTTGATTTCACTAATATATAGGAACCCCTATCTATTTTCACTTGAAATGTGTATCCTTTCCTGTGGATGGGGAGTTTACATCAAAAATTTCTAGAGTTTTGGTAGATTTTTATAATCTCCCCATCTTGATACTTCTAAAGGAATGTGTTGATTACATTGTGTTTTTTGATGCCTCATATAGCAGTCTTGGTTGTGTCTTAATGAAAAGGTATGTGTTGATTGACTATGGGTCCGGATAGTGGAGACCACATGGGAAGAACTACATGATTGTTGATCTAGATCTAGAAATAGTCCCCTTCTCTCTAAATATGTTACAACACTACCATATGGTTGAGATGTTTATCATATATTATAACAACATTAGTCTTAAGTATATCTTATTACATAAGGATCATAACTTGAGATAGTGGTGATTTCTATAGTTCATTTAGGATTTTTACATCAATATATTTTATACCTGTAGGAAGGGTAATTTTGTGGAAAATACTCCCAATAGAATATTTTTATCACATTTGTTGAGTGAGTTGACGTAGTAGTTTTCCTCATTATAGTTTTCCTTAATGGTTGATAATGGTGTAGCTTACCTCCATTAAATGGTTGTTACCCTTATTATTCTACAATGTGTTAAGGAGGCTCAAAATAGAGATACTGACTATGAGAACTTGAATACTCACAAATATAATGTTCTCTTCATGTATTTTACAAAAGTGGAGAGAATTTCATACATTTAAGAGGATGGATGATGTTCCCAATGTAGTTTCAAGACTAGGTTCTGAGGATGATTCAAAAAACCCACTTAGTATTACATCTAGTTGTGGAAAAGATGTACCATGACCATCAGTTTCACTTCTGGTTTCTAGGGAAGAAGAACATTGTAGTGATGTTTGTATCTCAATGTCTCACTTCTCAACTAGTGAATGTTAAGCACCACGTTCCATCAGCTTTATCCTAATCCCTTCAGGTTCCAAATTAATAGTGGGTGGTATATCCATGGACTTCATGATGGGGATTCTATTAAAGTCTAGAGGATTTGATGTCATCATGGTGATCATAGTCAAACCCACCTAGTTGGACCAATTCCTAGTTATTACAAAATAAATCTTTGTAGGCATATTTGGATTCCTTAACATGAAAAAAGATAGTATGGATTCATGGAGTCCCATTGATGATCATTTTTAACCATGTTGCTCACTCCACATCACAATTATATAGAGTATATTAGGAGGCCTTTGGGACTCAGTTTCATTTGAGCATGGTGTTTCACCACTAAAATAATATATATAATGATCAAACCTATCATGTTATGTAGGTCATGCTTCAGGATTTAATGTTGAACTTTTTCCATAGTTTTGATGATCAACTACCCTTGGTGGAATTTGGATAAAAATAGTTACTGTTATACCATCAGGATGGAACCATTCAATTTCATTTATGGGATACCCTATATGTCACCACTATGTTGGACTAAAACTAGTTATTAATCACTAAAGGTCCCATATTTGGTGTGAGAAATAGCATAGATGGTTTAAATCATCCTAGGGAAGATGAAGATTCCTAAAATCTATCAAAAGTCCCATGTAGACTGATGAAGGAGACCTTTTTAGTTTGAGTATGGAGACAATGTGTTCTAGAAGGTCTCACCTCAATGTGTATTTAAGATATTTTGTTAGGGAAACATGTTATCTCTGATATTCATTATCCCCTTCAACATACTATGTAGAGTTTATGAGGTAGAATACCACATAACTATTCCACCATAGTTTGACTATTTACACGATTACATCCATGTGTCACAATAGATTAGGTGTGTAAATGACTTATCACATGTTATTAACTAAGGTGATATAAACATCAAGTATGGAGATACATTTGTTGAGTACCCAGTGGAAATCAAGGATTAGTAGGAGTGGATCTTTTTTGGGAGAGTTATTCCCTTGTTGTGTATTTAGTGGAATCAGATATATATTTAAGAGATGACCAAGGAGTGGGAGACCCAGATTCGATCACAGAGACCTCATATTTATTGAGTTGGTTTTTTACATTTTGACATGAAAAACTCTAAGGTGGGGAGAATATAACATCACTATTTTACCTTGTAAGACTTTGAAATATATTAAAGAATATTTTTTCATCTAAACATTGAGATGGTTTGAGATTATAAGGCCTAGTAATCTAAGTATTGAAATTAAAAAAATATTAAATATATTATGTCGTGCACATGTATTGTTTCATAAATAATAGAATAAATTTCGAATTCAGTCTCTAATTGTCAATATAAAACCACTATTGAATAAATAATGTGGGTTTTAACCTAGGCGTGACGTAATCATAGACTAAATTAGATGTTTGGATTGAGCGCCATCAGGGGTTAAATAATTAAATAAATTAATAATATTAATTAATTTGAATAATAAATACTATAACCTAGATTATCCTATATATATATGAAGTTAAATCCAACTCTTATTTTTAGATGCATTTCCATGGGATTGTGAGAGGAGTGGTTAGAGGAGATCTTTGTGAATGATAATGGATTAAAGATTGTGATCTATTTTTTTGGGGATCATTTTATCTAACGGGCTCCTGGGTCTCTCTAATGATGATAATTCATATATTTTATCCATTCTCAATAAATCCTAATTGAGGTAGGTTTATTTTTGGGAATATGTATTTGTTTTTTACCCCATAAAAAACACTAATCAGCTCCACTTACATGTTGATTTATTGGTTGATCATGCTTCTGAGTGCATGTTTATCATCTTGTAATTTGGGGAATTGATGTATTTTGATTATTATTTATTTCATCATTCATAATTATAATGCTAAAAAAAAGAGGGAACCTAAAAATGGAAATGGTTCATTCTTCCTTTTTGATTTTTTTTTCCACATTTCATTACATGACCATCCCCAACAACCCATTTGGGTTGTGATTCAAAAATACCCAGTATTCAATTATTGAATGATTATTCTTCAACATAGTGGTTTTATACCATGGGATTGGGATTGAAATTGAAAATGGTGTCAAGGTGAAATGATCATGGTGGATAATATGAGGTGGACCACATTTGGATTTGGAGATAACGGGTCCATGGGTTTTGACATATTAGTATGGAAAGATGACAGGTGAAAGTTTCATAGTGAATAAGTTGTCCTAATCTGGTGGCGAGTGTGGAAGGGACTCAGTTGATCCTAGATCTAAGATCATTGGAGGATCTAGTGGAAAAATCAATGGAAGTGGAGGTGTTCATGAACGCTTTGAAGAAACTAAGATTTCTATAAAAATCCTAATTACACAGCATGTTATCTAAATTGGAAAAAAATTGTGAGACCCCTAGTGTTACTCTAGTGTTTAAACGTGAAGTAAAATATCATATACCATGTGAAAATTTTCACCTGACATTTAACCTAATATTGGAAGCCCAACTTGTACTCCCAAAGTAAACGTGCATTGTCAGGTCTAAGAACACAAGCATCGCTAGGGTACACAAGAATAGCCATTCACTCAGGCATGGACATTGTACATGATATTGATATAGTTCATGATAATGGATACATGTGCATGGGAATATGAATGGAAGCACATAAATTGACATAGATAGATTCTGGTTGAGACAAACATATTGTGTACTACCACTAAAATCCATGTACATCCTCTAAAGTAGTATGAGGCCTTCCATTTCTTCATTTTAGACTAGTATCGATAGAGTGTAATCTATTGGTTTATTATAATGAAATTGTAGTATGGAATTACATCCTGATCAACCATAGTATAAAGATCCCCTCTTTGTGATTGGTTTCAGATATAATTTATATATCCATTTCTGAGGCTGAGGTGGGATCCCTTATCATCTCAATGCCTTCCTCATATGGGGTATATGGAATTATCATGGCCAAATTACATTATCATATGATCCCTTTCATAGAGGGTTATACCAGTGGGGTTTGTGGTGTCCCCCATAAATTTTGGGCATGATCCCTTATCTCTATTTAATTATATCATTGAAGTTCTGGTGAGTATTATTTTAGTGCTTCTTGATGAGCATGACCTCACTTAGGAGTAACATCAGTTACAAATTGGCTCATGGAGTGAGTTCTCCTAGATGAGTGTTATCCTAATTCCCAGATAAGAACCATGTGTCTATAAATGTGGTTGAGACCCCTTTGAGACTCAATGACCTTATTGATCATATCTTTTTTTTATTTTATCTATGTCTCATATTTGATTGATGTATCTCATGATTTTAAATATGAAATCTTTTGATGATTTATGTTTTGTGGTTTCAAGGTGCCTTTTGGGTATTTTTATAATCACCCCTACATGGGATATACCCACAAATTTCATGTCAAATGCATATGAAAATCCTATTGGAGTTCTAAAAGGGCCATGAGTAGTTTGAGCATAGTGATCATGATAGAGCATTGTACCTACCAGGTGTTTAATTTAAAAGTACTTCCCTTCTTTTTAGCATATTGGACTCTTTTTTCATTTTTATGGGCTTGAATTTGTCCCTTTATTCTTTTTGTGCTTCTATCTTAATCTGATTGTGGGATATAGATGTATCTAAACATTATGGTATACATTTTGTTTTACCTTTCAATATTTTAAGGGTTTCTGATATGTATTTGTATACAAGTACCTTATACTAAGGCCTCCCATGTGTATAATATGACATATCATCGCTGGTCTCTAGCCCCTATCATGTTGGAGGTAGGATTCAAGTGTTGCATTTGGCTTACCACCATCCAGGAAGGCCTTGGTTGGTCGGTTCATGATAGGTGGTGTCTAGTTGGTTGGTAGTAGCATCGCTGGAAATAAATATTCATAAGGGATTTTATATATTTCTTATGTCAGAAACCATAATTTAACTTCTATAACAATATTACTTTACCATAATATGAATTTCTTTGAGCTATATACTACTTGGTGATTAATTTTTCTCCCTCCTTCCTTTTATTTGCGATTCTTGGTGCCAATTGAATTCTTTGGTCACCGTTTTTCAAAATATGATAAAAGACTCCTTCAAATATGGTTTTTGATCTCTTTAGTCATTTTGTCACTTATTTATGATACTAGATCATTATATATATCATGGAATATAAAATTGATGATGTTTCTATCAAACATGGGTTCTTCTGAATTTGATCTCTTCATTTCTAATCCCATTTTTTAAAGGTGGTGAGGATTCCTTCATTCATGAGGTAGATGAGCCTATATAATAGTTTTAAACCAAGTATTACATAATTTTCATTCATATTCCTTTACTTTTATTTGTGAAATTTGTTGATGGATTTCATCTTAGATTAAATAGGCTTTTTTAGGAGGTTTTTATTTAAAATATTTTATTCACTTAATGTTCATTATAAAATTCCTTAATGATGTATTTGATTGTAAAATGAATTTTCAAGGATGGTAATAGTGAATAATTTTAGTGAAAATGTTTTATAAATTTTAATAATTCATTATTTAAATGTTTTGGAAAAAATAACACATCGGGATCCTTGGGTGCGTCAGGTATGGACATATTAAAACCATAGTGAGTTTGGAACCACATGGGGTTATTATTTTGATATTGATAGACTATGGATGGAATCGATATTGGTAGGATTCACATTATGAATTTCCTAGTGTCTATTTCTATTTCCTAGTATGTATTCTCATATTATATATAGAAACATGTGCTTTTTTTTATACAGGTTGATATTGTTTCATGTTGGACTACTCACATGTTTATCTTATGGTTTCATCCCATCAACATGACACTTCTAAACCATTTTATATTTTCTTTGATTAATTTTTATACCATATTTTATATTCTTATTTAATTTTCCATTAATATATGTATTCTTTTGAATATTATCCACTATGTTTTCATTCATTATTATCTCTATATTCTTCTTCTTTTGAATATGGATTTTTTAAAAGAAAACAAAGATTTATTTACAAAAAAAATATAGAATTTTCATTATAATTGTTTTTTAATATATAACTAACGTTTCATGGTGACCTTAATTTTATAGATTCATTAGTGGTATTCTATTGAAATTCATTGCTCCCTCATTACTTTTACCATTGGTAATTCTTGGACTTTTTTATAAGGTTCATGTAAATGGAAAGTTGTTACGTGTTTGGGATGCTTCTCTTGGTTATATCACCTTTATAGGGGTTTGGGATGGTGGTGACAGATGATCATAGTGACACATGTCACTTTTTCATATATATTTTTTATTCATACTCTCAATTTTTTCTTATCCTTATATGACTCCTAGATGTGTACTTTTCTTCAGAGTTGTACTCTGATTGTTTATCTTATTTTCATTATACTTGAGACATGTTGCATCGTCTTTCATGGAAAAAAATTCCCATGGTGGTGTTGTTTGATTCCCATGTGATTTTAACTATTACATGTCATCATGAATGTGCTTCAGGACATATGTTGTGGCTTCTTGGGTGATATTTTATGTTGACCTAGGTTGGTTCGTTATAAAATTGTATCGGGTCCATTCACAACCAAAAGTGTGATAATATATATTAGTTTTAGTTTGGTATTTTATAGACTGGATCTAGGATTTTTCTGGGATTAAGGAGTATATGGAGAATATATTCTTGAACACCACCATATTTTATGCCTCTTGAGTTACCATGGGAAGCTGGGATTTAATTTTAGATTGTTATTTTCTTGGAGTTATGGTTTTATATGTTGACTTAATTCTCATTGGAATGTGTTGGTTTCCAAGGGGGTTATTCTAGGTTTGGGTGTAATATGAAAGAGTAATCAATTTATAAATTTATCTTGGATGTGTTAAAAACCATTCAGATATCAAACTCTTGATTTTATAAATTTTAAGGGGATTTTTGGAACACTAATCACATGGTTATCCATCATTTGGCTAGTTCAAGCATGACTCTTCATCCCTTTTATTTTTTATTTAGACCCATGATTATTTTATTCTATGAGTGACTATATTTTATGGAAATATAATCATGGTGTTCCTCGGTATATGTTGACATAAATAATCATCTTTACTAACATTTGTGACATGATTCTATATTGAAATTATGGTATAACATTTTTATTATGCTAAAATGTATTTCATGAAAATGTCTTTTAGTTAGAAAATTAAATCTTTATTTCTTTCCTATAAAATGATTCTTGGTTTCAAGGTTATGTTTTTTTGAAATTATTGTTTAGTCTTGGAGTCCTAGATAATGTTTTGGTTTTCAAACTTGTTAATAATCATTATGAATTAATTTCAAAACATTGAAGAATTTTTTTCTTAAGGTTTAATTTTTTTGAAGAAATGGCCATTTACCCTAAATTTTGAAAAGGCAGGATCCTTTATTTAAGGATAAATTCATGAATTTTTTCAATATGTAATCTAGAAATGTAAGAGGTTTTGAATTTGGAATGATAAATCAAAAGAATATTCTGATATTTTAAGAAAAATTATTTTTTATTACTTGATTGGTGGTTCCATTTTAAAGAGAATAAAACATTGAAAGTGTAATTCAAGATGATAATTAATCATGTTTATTTATTTATTTTTTTTGAAAAGGTATGGGCTTTTATCTTGTAATTGAGGTGCTTTGAGATGTTTTTTTGGACTAATTTATAAAGTAATTAATGATGTTCACCTTTTAAATGGGGTTTTTGTATAACTCTTTTTCAAATGGTGTTTGGAGGTTTTCAAAATGAACATTTTTTAAAGTAGTTTCTACTACATAAGTGAGTTTGTTTTGAATCCTCTATAAAATCTTTTTCTTTAATTATTGATTTTTATGGTTATTCTCACCCTTTATTTATTTAAGGGTATATCAAATGTGATCTGAAGGACATCATCATATGGATTTCTCCACCCGTGTGGTTTGAGTGAATCCTTTAGAGAGATATTGAGATTAATTAATATTAACACCGCAAGGGAAGTGTACTTATCTTCTCTTTATACGTGATTATGATTTGATTTGAGTGGTGAGTGTTGAAATATCTCCCATTGTCCTTTTATTTCTGGGAAAGAGAATCTTATATAATTTGTTGATTAAATGTTCCATTAAGGACCAGTTTTTTGTTTTCCTTATGTTCCTCAGGAGTATTGAAATCATGTGGGGGTATTTTGATATTGTTTTTGATCCAATCAAGTTCACACTCTATAGTTTTAGGTCAGTTGTGGTTTGAGATTTATTTATTTAGGAATGATCTTTGATATCCTCTTTAGGCCTTTTCATTGAGAGTAGTGTTTATCCTCAGTTTCATCATTCCTCATTGTTTCATTTTACTCTATGAACTTTGTTCTAAACACATGATTTGTGGGAAAAAATATTACAATGGATTTGGATTTGTGATATATACTTGGTGAGCCTTGTTTTTGTTCATGGTTAGCAAGGTTTAGTTTCAGGATTCGTTTGGTTGAGAGATTCATTGGAAATATATTATTATTGATTAGATTTTGGGGACCACCGGGTTGGGACCTCTAAACCTGAGTTAACATACATATAGTTTTATAACCCAAGACTACATCCATGTAATTTATTATTGATTAATGCCTTTATTTTAATAGTAAATGGGTTATGTGAGACAAGGTGTATTTGGTGATCTAACATATTCCTTCCTAATGATATTTACAGTGGTCTAATCTACTTAAATTTTTAACATTTCATAGGATAGTGATTTTTTTGTTCTTTCTCTAGTTGAATATTTCATTAATAAATATTTTGATATCATGATGGTTTCCCTTGGGTAGGGTGGAGATCTTGGGGGGGTTTATGAAATATGTAACCTCAAATACCTTGTTAATTATCTCTGGAATCGATACAATTTCCCATAGTCTCATCACATTAGATTAGATCTAAATGGGTGGGAGACCCATTTTTGGTCTATGTTCTCCATATATCCTTGTTTCGGTTGATCTGAAACCTAAGAATACTTTTAGAGACTGTAAGTGAATTTAACTTTAGCTTCATTTATTTTTATTTTAATCCTGCTTAGGTATTTACTATGTCACTATGTAGTCTCAGGCATGGATTTGGGATATGTCATATTCATAGGAAAAGGGTTATTTCTTAAGGATCTTTCAAATTAAATTGATATTGAAATAATTTATCCAATTTTATCATTAATATTTTAGTAGAATCACGTGTTTTTGGAACATATTGACACCACCACCTTTAAGAAAATCTTATTATATGTTAAAATCATAGAAACCTGAAGTGTACTTTTACCCCAAGTAATCTGATCATATGATAGAAATACTGGGTTAAATGATTTCTTATTTTTATCATGATATTGTGTAAAATCTCCAAATATAGAGTGGAATCAAAAATTCCTAGAGAATGGTTTTACTAATACAAAATATAAAGAATCAAATGGTGATGGGTATTAAGGGAACAATTCTTCACAAATTCTCTAGGATGGGTTTGAGGCTCTAGTGTTCTTGTACACTCATCTTGTGACCAAGATGGTTCATCCTTGTGCTAACATATTGGGATCGAATAAGAAAAATATTTACATTTTAACACACTTTTATTAAACCATTTATGGTGGGGAGACCTCATGTTTTTTGTTTGGTCCCTCAATGCGTTTGTGTGGCTTTAGAGGCAGTTGGTTATTCCTGTTAATATAACTTAAGGTTTGATAGATGATGAACATTAGTCAAGTATGTATGTGATCTATGGGAGTTAACAATACATTTCATGATCTTATATAGTGTCTAATAATGATAAAATCAATTATAGACTTTATTCCATGATTATTTGCCTATTAAGAAAGTAAATCACAACACCATAGACATACTAGCTTTGTGTGGACCGGTTCATTTTGTTATGGATGTTAAATAAATGATCCATTTACATAATAATTATTTTACTTTAGACTCTAGGTGGATAAGAAGATATTATTTAAGAAATCATTAATTGATTCACAAAATTTATTAGTATTTTCTACGAAGGAGATAGTTATGGTTGAGGACCTTAAACATTTATATGTTTAAGTGGTTTTAAATATTTATAGTGTTCTTGTGCCTATGGTTTCTATTATATACTCATGATTAGAATCTCAATTTTTCAATGGGGTTTTTCAATGAGATAGGTTCTCTGTCAAATACTAGATTGATATACTATCTTCTTGTGGATGTTAATACTAGATAAATTGACCAATTCTTAAGGATATGATTTAGGCATATGTTCTTATTTTTAGTTTCTTTGTGTTTAATATCTGAACTAGAATTTGATTAAGGATGTGTTCAATGAAGTGTCATATGGGTGGCCTTTTGGATCTCGTTGATGACTGGAAAGGGTAGTTTAATGGTCGCAATAGTACTGAGTCTTGTTTAGAGATGACGAGGATAGTGTGGTTATCTCGAAAAATGTTGGAATCATTTTTGGGCCATCAAAAATGTTATGAAAACTACCATAATTTTCCATTGAAGGATATGTTGAGTGATTATGCCTCTCAAAAATTATTATTTTGATTAGGATATCATCAATTGGGTTTGTAGGGTGATTGTACCTAGGGTTATTTATCCCCCTTGAGATCATATAATGACTTGTAAAGGTAGCATATTGGTTAGACTCTTCTTCTTACTAGGAGAAAAATAAAGGTATGTTTCTTACATCCTAATCCATAAGGTGTCACTAGATTGGAACATCTCATGTTATTTAGTGGTAAGAAGTTGATCATGATACCAACACAACATTTTCTGAGTATCCGGTTTAGTTTATGGACCACATTGATAAGCTGTTATGTGGTAAAATGATCTATTTAGTTCATGTACTAAGGAAGTGAAAATGGATGAGAGATGGAATTGTTTTTTGTGTGGTCATGGAATTATATCATTGTGAGCCTATAAATCCTAAAAATTTTGTGGATAGAAATAATTTGGGGCGGGATTGATACACCCTATGTTTGGGAGTAGGTATGGGGCTTTCTTTGTTCTATTCTTTTCATACTATGAGTTGTTTGTAGACCGGAAGAGGTTTTTATGGAAATTGGTGGAAGCAGGTGGCCACCGGCTATCTGATGAGGAAAAAGGGTTAGCTGGTGAATTTGGTATGAATGCCTATATGTTTTTAGAATCCACTAGAATGTTTGGGTACTTCCACTAGCCATCTAGTCAAGTTCTATAATAATAACCCCACTACCTATAGCCACTAGCTTGCTAGTGGTTTCGATAGAAATAGATATTATTAATGGATATTATTTACTTTTCTTTCCCAAAAACTATATTTAACTACACTAATCCTACCCCTTAATCCTAATATGAATAGATTAGAACTAGAGGCTCATTGGTGATGAATTAGACTCTCTCCCAACTTATGTTGGTGAGTCTTAGTGTCGATTGAAATATTTGGACATTGTTATTCATAATATGGTAATATAAGTATTCTTAATATGGTATCTCCTCTCTTTCGTAAAGTTTTAATTTATTTATAAGACTCTATAATTAGATTTAGTAAGAAATAGATATTTTTCTTTTGTTTCTATTGGATTTTGGTTCTTAAGAATCTGATCTCATTATCTTTAAAAACAACTTTTAAAAGTCAAAAGGTTTCCTTATTTCTTGAGTTAGGTGTCAAAATAAAATAGTTTTAACCGATTAATTACATAATATTCATGTAAATTACTTTAGTTTTATTTGTTAAATTTATTTTTTGATTGAATCATGGTATAAAAATGGGTTATCAATTAGGTTATTCTTATAAAACTATTTATGCACTCTATGTGTTCAAGGAAATTCTCTAATGGTGTATTTTATTCTAAATGGAATTTTTATAACTAAAGATGTTTTATTTTATATTTATGTTTTTTAAAAATAGTTAACATGGTTTATTTAATTGTTTTGAAGAATATATCACATTGGGAACCTTGGGTGTGTCAGGTATGAGCATATGAAAACCTTACTGAGTGTAAAACCAGTAGTGGTTATTCATGTGATATCAAAAAAATGTGTTAAGACTCAATATCAATAGGATTAATGTTATTCATGGATTATAATTCCTTCATGTTTCCTAATATGTAATAACATATTATATAGCCCAACTTTTTCTTTCTTTTATATATTATGATATTGTTTCATGTTGTATTTCCCACATGTTTATCTTATGGTTTTGGCCTGTGGATATGGGACTTCCAGTCTGATTTATATTATATTGTTTTTTTTTGTATACCATGTTTTATTTTTTCATTAATTTTTTCATTTAAATATGTATAATTCTGAGTTTTGACCTCTATTTTATCATTAAATTTTACTGTTATACTCTTGTGACTTTGAATCTAAGTAATTTTAAAAGAAACCAAAAGATGTTTTAAAATTTGGATTTTCATACGAAAATTGCATTATAATTTTTTTTAAATATAGAACTAATGGTTTCATGGTGGTTGTAATTTTATATATTCATTGGTGTTATACTACTAATATTTCATTCTCATTCCTTACTTTCTACTTTGGGAGTTTTTATCCTTATTTTGGTTGGGTTCAAGATATGGAAAGGGAATAATGTGGCATATTAGTTTCTCTTAGTTATATCACCTTTATATTGGTAGGTTCTAGTTGAATGGATAGTCATAAGGATACTAGGAACTTGTTCTTGTTTAGTTTTTCTTTCAGGCTCATCTTTTTTGGATTTTACGTATATGTCTCATGGATGTTTATTTTTATTCCATGTTGTACTCCAATTTTTTATCTTCTTTTTGTTACACATGATAAATCTTATGTTATCATTTATGGTAAAATTGTTCCATTGGATGTGTTCCTTAATACACATGTTATTGTCTCAAGCACCTGGAAATTGGGAATGCATTTTGTCCCCTATGTTGAGCCATCTTGGGTGATGTTTTAGGTTACCCTTGGTTGGCTCATTACAACTTCCCTAATTCTAACATCTTTTCAACTTTCTTTCATCTTATATGACTCCAGAAATTTCTTTTTCCCATATAATGGTGGACTAAATCAGCATTTATAATCAAATAGTGGGGTATATATAATGTGTGATCATAACATACTTGGTATGATATCACTGTATAAGTATATGAAATCTATTGATTGAATACATTTATACATTTGATAGTGACTATGAACCTAGATAATGGTTGTTAACAGATAAATAAAATATCCAAATTTACATGAGATGTATAAACAAGAACCTATCATACAACTATGATGGTGTAAAAATTAGTAACTTCTAATATCTGAAACATTATAAAATAAAAAAATCATAACTAGTTCAATTGGGATAGCCTACTTTTATATTCTTGTAGGTTGTACAAAAACCCCTCACGGTAAACCATAAATCATGAAATCCTATTCATACTATTTGATTTGTATCATAAAGTAGAAAAAAATGATATTCCTCTCAAGCCTTACTCAAAATCTATACAGTCACAAGTTTCTCTTAATATCCACTCATAGAATAAATAATTGACATTATTTTAGGGTCTTAATTTTTGAGTTATCTATATTATAACACGGTGTGTGTCCTTTAGTCTATGAAATATACCACTCTTCATATTTTTCATATAGTATAAATATGCCATTTATAATATCCTGCAATTCAATTTTAGTTATTTATCTCACATTTGTGTTACAAATATTTATTCATTTCATTAAAATTATTTTGATATTAATATTTGAAATATATCTATTATTAATATAAATCTTGAATTTATAAATATAAATATGATTATTTCATGTAATATTTTTAGAACTATTTTATATTTTTATTTTTGAAATGAATATATTAAAATATATAGTAAAAATATAACAACATAATTATGACTTTATTAAAGAGAATTAGAAAAATATTTTTTAACCATGGTAATTATTTAGAATAAATGGTTATAAGTTATTGTCTATAAGATTATATATTTTTATGGAATGAAAAAAATCTATTATACATGGATTATACATGTTTCCAATGAATTGTAACTGTTTCATCTTAAAAAATAAAATACTATCTATATATTTTTTATATAATATTGAAAAATTAATGAATTCTCTTAATTCATATAATGTACCACATACATATATGAAGTGATAATTAGTATAAATTTTTGAATAATTTACTTATATATATATATATATTAAAATTTGATTCATATTATTAGTTATGGGATTCCAAATTAAGCAATCATCAAAGGTAACATTAATATATAGTCACTACAAATTAATTTTATAGTATTTATATTTATAAGAGTAATAAATTGAAAAATATAAAAATATATATTATATAGTGAAAATAATAATATTTAAATATATAAATAATTAAATTTCAAGAATATAATAATGAAATATTAATAAAACTATAAATACAATCGCCTATAAGAAAATAAATTTTTTTAATAAATTATTTCTCTATGTATTATGTTTTTTTCTTAAAATGTAAATTATTAATATTTAGGATTTGAATTTTATAAAATTAATTCCATGTTTTAAATAATTAGATAAAAATTATCTAAGGGTGAATTTTGGGAACATTTTTGAAAAAGTTAAATTTAAGGTGAATAGTAAAAAAAATATAGTTTTTAAATGAGATGAAAGTGAACCTTCCTATATATGCATTATGTTTTACATGTCATTACAGTCAATAAATATAGATTTATATTTCATTATTTATGGAATAAAACTTACTATTCTTTTGATGAATTTTATATATAAATGAATGAGTTAGAATTAATTAAATTTCATCATCATAATTCAATACTTTTGTGACTAGTTTAAACATAATGAACCTTTTGTGGGGGTAATTAGGGTATACACTAATTTTAAACATTTTATTTAGTTAATTTATTTCTTATATACCACTTTGATCATACTTCCATGTTAGTAGGAACACATTTAGTCTCTTGTTTTCTCTTATGATTTTATATCCAAATGTTAAAATAGATGCAAAAAGTAAATCATAATCACCAAATGATTTTACATGGTTCTCCACCAAGGGATAATCCATGGATCATAAACATGATGTTGTGTTAGTGTAATAGAAATATATTATAACTCACTTTTTATATAGATAAAATTTTCAAAAAGGTTCACTGCCAAACATGGGGAACTCCCTCTTCTGGGAAAATCACACACAAATTTCAAAATGGCCCTAGATATTTTTTAACATGAGTGTATTATTTAAAAATTTAATGATATGAGAATTTTTCTATGTTTATCATAGGTATCATAGTTACCTTTCATATTCACATCTAGATATATGCTTCTATACGGTCAAGTTTGTTATGTTTTCCACCTTCTTCTATGAATGAAATCAACACCTCAATGAAATGGTTAAATATCTTTTCTTCTACAAGTCGTAGCAATATCACCTTATTCTAAAAAATAATGATAATTCCATAACTGGATTTATCTTGATACCTTCTCTTTTTATGTATCAGATATAGTTGTGATATGTTTCTTCTGTGATGTTTTATATAGGAAAATATGCTCAGGAACCCTCTTCTTATAATATTCTCTAAAAATAAAATATGAAAAGTAGTTTCCTCTCATATTCCAGAACTACAATGTCAGATTTATAGACTATTCTTAATTCAAATATTTATTCAAGGGTTTAGATCAATTATTTTTTCACTACATGGCTCATATCATCCCAAATGTACATCATGAATTTAGATTGGTCATTATGTACAAATAAATTTTAAATAAATCCATGAAATTAAAAGATATATTTATTATTTTAAATATCAATCAAATATTCTATGTAATCTATAAATAACCCCTTAATAGTGAGATTACTCCCTTTTCGGTGTACCATGCCTCATCTCTAACTCCTTGTCAACATGGAAAATTACTTCATGACATAGAATCTATATCTATATACATACTAAATAAGGATTTTTTCAACATATGTGTCACCACCACATCCCTCCACATCACCCCTCCCAATTTCCTTTACTTCGTTCTGACCCGCAATCCCATCTAATGCTCGGGTTTTTCCTCCACATGGATTAGGGTTCCAGAAGAATTCCAGAGCCTTCTTCTGCTACACTAACTCCACCTCCGCCTACTCCGCCTCTGCCTGCTGCTCCTCTGCTAGTTCATCCTCACTCACCCTCAGCCTGCTATATCTACGGCTCCTCTACTTTGGACCCTAGGGTTCCAGGTCACGATACCCCTCCACTATTCCTACAGTTTCCACATAAAACCTATGTCGTCCTCCTCTAGATTTCTATCCTCTTCGAATTCAGTTCCTCCTAGATATTCCTCTCATCTCGTCCAACATTTCCCATATATCAACGCTAGCATTGTGCTCTAGATAAGTCCTTCGAGCGAATACTTCATCCATTTCAAAGTAATATAATTCCAACGCATCTAACCCCCTTAGGAATTTCAATTTCCATCGGGTCTTCCTATGGTACCCAATATATTTTTTCTCTTGTATCTTCCACACCCTAAAACCCAGTTAGAAATTTATCCACAATCAACCTACTCACGCGTCTGCAGTATTTGTCTCTTTATGATAAAGACTTTAGGCTGGCATACTGCTCTCCCAGAAACTATTACCAGATTCTCTTCAAATTCCCTGGCACATCCATTGTCCGTCAACTTAATATGCTTCTATTCCTTAGAAGAAATTGTGGCGGGTCGTTCCACATATAGTAAATTTTTCTTCCATACTTTTCTATACTTTAAATTGTATGACTTTATCACATTTTTTCCCACTATTTTTTATCTATCTCCTATAATTCATTCTTCCATTCAACAAAAACTATATTTTTAAACAGTTATTTATGGCCTGTGTCTAAAAGGTGAATTTTCTAATGTTTTTATTGTTTTTGATGAAAAGAAAAGTTATGGAATACCCCTCAAATGTTTGTAGCTATAGAATTTTTATTGAAGGGATTTTTCAAACTAGGGATCTTGAGAAAGGTATGTGCTTACTTGCAGATAATAGTTCTGAGCAGTGGGTCATTTTATTTTGATTCATGTTCTACATTATTAGATGTTATCCATGATTTTTATATTGTTTTTATGTTTCATGATAATTGTAATGGTTCACAATGTGCTTATGGAAGAGGTTTTGAATCTCTAGGTAGATGATATTGCAGCCTAATTACCAACAAAAGTATAATTGACATGATTGATAAATTTCCAATTCCATTTCAAAACTTCAACCATATTCTTAAACTACATGAAACTTCTTGAGATCTACTCATCTCAAGGATATAAAGGTACCATAATTTCTTCTAAATGAATTTAAAGACTCAAAATTTCTTTCGTTAGAGGAAAAAAATTGGCATATATGAAATGAATCTGTTATATATGATAGAAAACATATTTATAATTTTCCTTTAAATAATTTAATTTATATTCTTCTTTTGATTTATTTACATTAATCTTATTCTCATTCTGTACAACTGTTTTTTCTTTTGTCAATGAGCAATGATGTTGATCCTATAAGTGGAATAGATGTGCAATGTAAATTCAATCATCTTTCAATCCTACCATCCATCATAGGTACAGGATGACCTATATTTGTTGTTCCTGAAGGTAAGTGACTTATTACTAGAGAAATTTTAAATTATGTGTAAATACATAATATAATTCACAATTCGTTTGTTATATGATGTATAATTACTAGATATTTTTCCTTTTTTGGGGTTTTGATGTGTTAATTCTATTGATTTTAGGAATTTTTTACATCTGTCCCCACTATTCCTTAGAATAAATTGTGACAGGTCGTTCCCTATAAAGTAAATTGTTCTTCCATACTTTTCTATACATTAAATTTTATGACTTTTTTACATATGTCCCCACTATTTTTTATCCAACTTCATTAATTAATTCTTCTATTTAACAAAAACTACATTTTGAAGTAGTTATTTATGTTATGTGTCTCATAGGTGAATTTCCGGATGCTTTTATTATTTTCAAAAGAATGAAAAGTTATGGAATACCCCCCAAATGTTTATAGATATAGAATTTTTATTGAAGGGATTTCTAAATTGGGGATCTTGAGAAAGGTATGTGCTTAATTGCATATAATAGTCCGGAGGAGTGGGTTATTTTATTTTGATGCATTTCTACCTAATTTGATATTATCCATGATTTGTATATTTTTTTATGTTGCATGATAATTGTAATGGTTCCCAATGTGCTTATAGAAGAGGTTTTGAATCTCCAAGTTGATGATATTGCATCCTGATTACCAAAGTATAACCAACATGATAGATAAATTTTGAATTCTTTTTCAACACAAGATCCATTTTTTTAAACTACATGAACCTTCTTGATATCTACTCATCTAAAGTTTATATGAAATGAAACTGTTATATAAGATAGAAAACATATTTATAATTTTCCTTTGAATCATTTAATTTATATTCTACTTTTGATTTATTTACATTAATTTTATTCTCATTATGCACTACTATTTTTTATATTGTCAAAGAGAAATGATTCTGATCATATAAGTGGAATAGACATGCAATGTAAATTCAATCCCCTTAAATCCTACTATCCATCATAGGTACAAGATGACCTATATTTTTTGTTCCAAAAGGTAGGTGACTGATTCCTAGGGAAATTTTAAATTATGTGTCAATGCATACTATAATTCATGATTTGTTTGTTATATTATGTAGAATTATTAGATATTTTTCCTTTTGGGGGGTTTTTTCGGTGTTAATTCTATTGATTTTAGAAAATTAGTTCATATCAAAGAACATGTTTTCATATGGGAAAGTGATGGTTCAAATTCTGGAGCTATACTCATCTCATGGTTTTAAAGGTACAATCATTTCTTCTAAATGCATTTAAAGACTCACAAATTCTTTCATTAGAGGAAAAAAAGTGTCATATATGAAATGAAACTGTTCATTAAGATAGAAAATTGATTTATAATTTTCCTTTCAATCATTTTATTTATATTCTTCTTTTGATTTATTAACATTAATATTATTCTCATTATGCGCTATTGTTTTTTCTATTGTCAATGAGTAATGATATTGATCATATCAGTGGAATAGATGGGAAATGTAAATTAAATCAGCCTTCAATCCTACAATCCATCATAGGTAGAGGTTGTACTATATTTTTTGTTCATAAAGTCAAGTTACTGATTAGCAATGAACTTTAAAATTATGTGTAAATGAATACTATAATTTTTGATTCGTTTGTTTTATGATGTAGACTTGTTGGATATCTTTCCTTTTCTGGGTTTTTCATGGGTTAATTTTATTTATTTCAAGAAATGTGTTCACATTGAAGAACAATTTTTTGGATGGTAATGTGATAGTTCAGTTGAAGTTAGTACCTAGAAGTCCTTCACTACTTCATATGTAAACCTATCCAATTTCCCAAACTGATTTTCTGTTCGATATTTTAATCTCTAAATGTGATGGATATAATATTGTTCATGATTGGGAAACTGGGATGGCTCTTTACTTTGTTGTTTTAATTCATGACTGAAACTGTTATCTTTTTATTTATTCTTTTCATTGTTGGTTGAAGATAACATCATGTTTCACTTAATCTTATTGTCATTATTCACTACTATTTTTTCTATTGTCAATGAGAAATGATGTTGATCATATCAGTGGGATAGATGTGCAATGTAAATTCAGTCATCCTTTAATCTTACCATCCATGATAGGTACATGATGACCTATATTTTCTATTCCTGAAGGTAAGTGACTGATTCCTAGAGAAATTTTAAATTATGTGTAAATGTATACTATAATTCATGATTCTTTTGTTATATGATGTAGACTTACTAGATATTTTTACTTTTTTTGGGTTTTTTATGTTAATTCTATTGATTTTAGAAAATGAGTTCACATCGAAGAACATGTTTTCGGATGGGAAAGTGATGGTTCAACTTCTTGAGATCTACACATCTCATGGTTATACATGTACCATCCTTTATTCTAAAGTAATTTCAAGACTCACAAATTCTTTCATTAGACTAAGAAAAGTGGAATATGTGAAATGAAACTGTTATATAAGATATAAAACATATTTATAATTTTCCTTTAAATCATTTTATGTATATTATTCACTTGATTAATTTGAATTAATCTTATTCACATTCTGCACTGCTATTTTTTCTGTTGTCAATGAATAATGATGTTGATCATATCGGTGGAATAGATGAGAAATTTAAATTCAATCAGCCTTCAACCCTTTAATCCATCACAGGTAGAGGTTGACCTATATTTTCTATTCCTAAAGGCAAGTGACTGATTACCAAAGGAATATGAAATTATGTGTAAATTCATAGTATATTTTTTGATTCATTTGTTGTATAATGTAGACTTATTGGATCTTTTTCCTTTTTTGGTTTTTGATGTGTTAATTTGATTGATTTTGGGATTAAGTTCGCTTTAAATAACAAGTTTTTGGATGGTAAAGTGATGGTTCAGTTGAAGTTACTACCTGGAAACCCTTCACTACTTCATATGTAGTCCTATCCAATTTCCCAAACTGATATTCCGTTTGATCCTTTCATCTCTCAATGTGATGGATTTAATAATGTTCATTTAAGGGAAACTGGGATGGATCTTTACTTTACTATTTGAATTAATGATTTTGACTTTTATCTTTTAATGTATTCTTTTTATTATTGGTTGAAGATAATGGTAACACATATTCAATGTAATTTTCCTGATATCTTTTTCTATTAATTCAAACTTAAATTTTTTTCTCTTATATTACTTACTCAGTTATGTGACATGCAATCATTATGTTTTTAGGGAGGAGCGAAATCAACAATGACTAAATATTGTGGCTAATGGATTCGATGTATTCTCGAAGGTATGTATGAATCCTTCAAAAAGTTTTGATTGTAAAGAATTAATTTTTTTTCATTTCCTGGATTGATTACTTTTAGAAGGATATGGATGAACATGTTTTCAGGCATTCTATTTTTTTGAAAAACATTTAAAAGGGTTGGGAACAAGATTTGAAATATTTTTTAAATATATTGTGATCTTCATGCTATTAATAAGTACATAACTTATGGTAATTATAAGATGTTTTGTTTTCACTTCATGCTTTATCATGCATTATGCAAAAAAAATGTTTCCTCTCATTGTAGAATCATGCTCAACTAAAATTTTAGTTTGGATCTTCACATTCTTTGGCTCAACACTGAAGATCTACCATTAGACACAAGTAGTGATAATGAAAATGATATATTAAGGGAATTTTTTTGGAAAATTAATGCACTTATATGTGTTTTCATATTATATATGCAATTATTATTTATACAACTAAGAATTTTTATAATATGGTGATATTGATTCAAATTATACAACAAGATTCAATAAATATTCATCTAATTTTCTGACTCAATTTCATGTTGTAGGGTCTTATGAAGTTTTTGACATCTCTTTGTTGAAGCTTCTTAACATGGATGAATGACTACAATTAGGGAAAAGAAATCTGGTTGCCTCTCTGTTTACATGACACCACCAAATCCAGCTTACTTGATAAATGCATCCTTATAACCTTGGACTGAAGTCTACATAATTTCTTACAGATTGAAACAAAACATATTCAAGATTATTTCTATGTATGTCTTTCCCATATTATAGTATTAAAAAAATATTAAGTCTCACAAAATTTCTTCAATAGATATTAGAAAAACATAATGCAGGCCATCTTATCTATTTGTATTTTCATATCTGGATTTAGTATGTAATGAATGAATCCCTATAGGATATGAAGTTTGATTACATAATGTTGAAAATATAATATTAAAAAACCTTAGTCTTAGTATGATAGGAGATGATGTTTGATTATGTTTCTAATTTTATTTTTTCATTGAGCATTATGTTTTAGGAGTACGTAATCTAATCATAAAAGAATGTAGGTTTTAGTAATAGTTGAACTTGTGGGTATGGAATTGATTCCACTCTTGATATGGGTAACTAAGAATATTACAAAATCACTAATTAATATTTTAGGTGTTATTTATTTTCTTGCAGGTCAAATATTTGACTATTAGCATTTTCATGACGTTTTGATGCTAACTAAGGTTATTACAACATCACTAATTATTATTATAGGTGTGATTTATTTTATTGAAGGTCAAATATTTGACTATTGACATTTTCATGAACTTGTTATGCCTTGATCATAATATCTTCCTATTGTTGATAGGTGTATTAATGATCTATTTGACATAATTTTTTGATAACTACATTTTTCATAGTGATTCAACTAAATGTTTCTTATAATATGATGTGCCTATATTTTCTCAACATGTATTGAAGAGTTAGTATTAGAATTGAACTTAACTAGGTACTACTATTTTTAATTTCCCCATTTTAAATTTGTAGATAAAAAACACAACATTATTGTAATATTCATTTTTTTCTTGCATGACATGAAAATCAAAGCATTGGATCTTTAGGAGTGTGTTGCAACACTGACAATGGATTTTATACAACAAGTATGACTATTTAATTTACTCAAGTATATGTTATTTATCTTAATTGAGTGTTACTTTTATGACATCATTGGAACTAACTAAACTTCATTTTTTATGTCATTTAAATTTTTTCAATGATTAATACATAAAATGCATTTTTTCTTCTCAATTGGCTTATGTTAACGATCAGAATTCTGTTTATATGATTTTAATTTTCAATAATTTTTTCTGTATATTATTCAATTTTAATTATTTCTGTATAAATATATGTTAATTGAATTTTATGCTGATTATTTGGTCAAAAAAATGTTTCAAAGTCTTGAGACTCTATAGAAACAACAAGCAATTTCGTTGAACTGGATGCCCGAATGAAGGAAAACATATAAAAAAAAATATTGTATAATATGAGTGATAGTTTTCGGTGCAATTGAGAGGTAATATTGACAAGGTAATGCTTCTATTCTTTTAAAATTATCAATTCATTTTTTATTTATAGCATGAACTCTTTGTTTCAATTTAAGAAATATTATCTGAACATGTTTTTCCACAGTTTTTCTGTTTCTGATGACTATACCTTGTACACAAAATATATTACATGATTTCGTTTCTCACCACTTATCACTAATTCAAGGATCGTTAACTCTTTGAGTCCAACATCCAGGATAGGGGATATAGTGCAGTAAGTGTTGAAATCACTGCTGGATGGCGTTTATTTTAACGGATTTCCTTCACAATGTCTCTGAATGACACATTATGTACTATTTAGGGAGGTGATGATAATTTTTTGAAATGTAATCTAATATCAGAGGATTTTCTATTATTTCCATGTACATTTATAAACCAAAGCCTTTTGTTGCAAAACTCAACATTCTTTTCCAAAACAATATAAATTCTCAAAGACATACTTCTATAAAATTTCAAAATATCAATACTGAAATTTTGGATAGTCCCTTATTCCCTTAGTCACCCCTTCCACATTCAATATATTAATATTAAAATTTCAATATTCAGAATTATTTTATCTTAATTGAATTATAGGATAACTCATGTTTTCTGTTTCTCCATATATAAAATGAATTATCATTCCGTCACATTAATCATTAATGTTTTCAACTAATATTATGATGTATCTTTTCTAAATGTTTAAATATTAACTACTGGTTAACATATATATTTTAATGTTCACTATTAAATTTTATAAATATAAATCCTTTTTAAAAATATAAATTGATTTATGGCACCATGCGAATGCACGGGTTGGTACTAGTTATATAAATGATCGACTATAAAAATAAATATGGATATCTTAATCTTTAACTCCATAAATATAACCTTATGAATATTCTAATATTTCAAACTCTCATCTCATTGTTTCATGATCTACTACATCATGACATGTAATTACATTAATGGAAGGTTATAGTGCAACCTTCTGTTGTGGTATGCAGGTCTCCAGAATTCTAGAACCATTGAAACTAATTTAGAACCCCTTAATGAAATTTTATTTCTTTATATGGTGAGAATATTAACTTCTAAATCCATAAAATCATTCTCTAAAACTTGGTGGCATTAATTTTGTATCACAGTGTGTAAAATATAACTCCAAAACCACTTATATATTATTGTATATTTTCAAAACATGACTTATTATATAACAAAATGATCCAAACTCAAAATCCCCACAAACATATTATGATGGTAAGACATGAATTTCATTGAATTTATGAACCCTATAAAGTGGACCAGGAACCTTACTATTTCTCAAATGATCTTTATAAATTACAATTAAGGCATGATGTTTGACCTTAAGGAGTTATCATGATGTTTCTAAAATAAAAACTATCAATATTTATCATGCCTTTTATAATTACTTTATCTCCTCTTGTAAATCTTCCTCTTTCAACCCATACCTTCTCATATCATCCTTAATCTTCCTCATACAACTGGAAATTACTAAACAAAACATGACATGTATACATGGATATATCAAGGTGTCTGCCTTATTTATCTACAATTTCATCGATGTTGACCCCATCTATAAATCTCTCATATGTATCCTCATATCAACATTACATTAATAAATTATTCTTTAGTTTTTGAAAACATAAGATCCAACACCAAATAATTTTGATTCCAAATATTTAAAAAAAATCAACACCAAATACCATGGGTTACAGTAAATAATAGCTATTGATTTAAGGAAGATTTGGTATATATTGTGTTGATCTTATAATATACTAGTTTTTTTGAAGAATTATTTTTATGAAACTGATAAAGAAGATAAAGTAAATATCCCTACTGCTTCTAAGCAAGGTCCTAGAAATGAATATATTGAAACTAGAATTTTTTAACATGTTTCCCATAAGAATTAATATATTGAAATATATTCTCTTACTATAATTGAATAATTTATTACTAAGGAATATGAATAATAAAATGTTTAAATTACACTGAATTCTAAAATGGTAAAAATTAGTAAAATTATAGATTTGGAATCTGTCTTGGATGGAATTTTTTGTATTGATTTTAATGAAAGATATATGATTATGGTTAGAACTAATGTTTAGAAGGATACTAAGGGAGATGATAAATTCATATTGAATTTAAATATGGTATTTATAAAACTAAAGAAGACTACAATACCATATGAACATCTAATGAATGGGGTTATTGAACAAACAAACAAAATGGAATTGGGAATTACAATATAATATCATAAATTTGATTAGAATAAGGACTTGACGATGAAGATTATAATGTATGTGGAAATGTTAAAACTATACATCAAGTCAAATTAGTGTTTAATGAAGAGATTCCATCATCTACTAAATAGTTGCAAAATAAATAATCTGATAATGATCTAAATGAGTTTAAAAATGGAATATTTTTTCATTTCAACAATTACAATATGAGATCACATATTTAAAATTTTTCTAGAAAGATTCCAAATTTGTTTAATGAATATAAAGAAACATGAATTTTCAAAACTATTTTTTAAGATTTCTAATATTAAATTATTTCAAAAACTAATCTAAATGAGTTTAAATATCATTTTAATGCACATATTGAGATATTTAAGGTCCAAAAACTATTGAGATAAGTTTTCTATATTTTATTTTTAAATATTTAAAATTAATTAAAGTTCAATTATTTAATTTCATGATATATCTGATATTTATATAGTAAATAAAAGGGTTTTTTCATTAAAATATAATAAAAATTCACTATATAATATTCCATAGTACAAAAAAATGTTATTTTCTAACACTAAATTATTGAGAACTCAACATTTAAATTTTGAAGATATAATGATTATACAGGGTAGTAAAGCAATGTTTTCTAATTTTAGGTATCATGTTAATAAGAAGCTTGATTATTGTATTGATAATTTAAAGTATATTGGTAAAGGATTAAGAAAAATCATCATGATTTATTCTTTGAATGTGAATATTTAAGTGAAAATTTTGATAAGAAACTTTTTTATATATTATTAACATCATGAAAAATGTATTTTATATGTATGATATTATGTAACAATTGTATTATGTCATATAAAAATTTCATAACACTCTTCAAAAAAATTATAATAAACATAAATATGAGGATAAATCTAAATGGGAAGCCTTAATTCGTGAAAGTCCTATTCCTAAATAAAATGGGATTTTAATTTATAAATGGTTATTTTGCACAAAAATATAAGACTATTCAAAAAAATTGTAATAAACATAAATATTAGGATGAATCTAAATGTGAACCTTTAATTTAGTGAAAGTCCTATTCCTAAAGTCATATTCCTTGAAAGGGTTCCGCCTCACCCCTTAAAAGGTGGATTATCAAAATCAATAAAAAATGAAGGCCTTCGGGCCATTGGAGGAAAGATATATTTAGATATGTTAAAGTAGTTAGTTGATGTAATAAAATAATATTATGTAAAAATAGAAGAGTTTAAGAAAAAACAAGACTGACCCAGAAGGGGTGTTGAGAGTTTTTAACTGTTTTTTTCTAAATTATGAGGATAAAATAAATGATAGAATAATGAATATGTTAAAACAATATGAGTTAAAAATTGATCAGTTTTATGTTGATTATGTTATAAAGACAGATGTGGAATTAATAACAAATGAGATAATCTATTTTTCAAGAAATTTTTTGAAATTATTTCTTGATTTTAATATGGATGAAATAATTTGTGGACCAGATATATTGGTAAAATAATTGTATAAACTCAATCAAAAATAATACCTTCAGACTACTCCACCATACAAGATACCTACCTTAGCATATAAATTAGAAAATATTATTAATCCCCACAAATCTTTTCGTGGGAGAGTTAGGGATGATCCTCACATTATATGGAAAATTGATATTTTTTCTATAAAATAACATCCATCAACATCATTTAATGATCTTCCAAATATGAAACCAACCAAAACATAACCTACACAAAATTCCTCTCAACCATCCAATCCAACTAAGATTATATTTCATGATCCAAAAAATACTAAGCATAAATAAAAAAAGGTTCTAAGAGACATGAAGAAATATTTTTAAAATCTATGACAGACATTAGAAAAAACTTTGGGTATTGGATTTGAATAATATAAGTTTACATGCTATCAAGTATTTTAATAAACAAAATATATAAAATAGTTTAGTTCTTCCTCACAACCACAATCCGCTGATACAAAGTATCAATATACAAAAACCTCTAATCTAAAAATCTTTATTTTAAGGTGGGATGACTTTTTTTCTCCTTTATAATTTATATATTTTTTATAATTCTATTCTACTTATTATATATAATTCAAAGTTAATTTAGAATTTATCTCATGATCATATTCATACAATTTATTTCTAAAAGTGAATAATTAATTGTTTTGTATATTTTAATTTAATTTTGATTTTGTATCATAAAAGGGTTTGAATAGAAATTGCACAAAATTTCACTCCAATGATTTAATTTGATATATATATATTAAATATTTTTATATATCATACATTTCATAATTTTTAAAAATCACTGTTGGGATTTTTAAGTGATTTTGTATCATTGAAATGTTGATATTGTTAGATTTTTTTGGTCCCAAACATACTCTATAATAAAAATATGTTTTGATTTTTAAAAAATGACTTGTATATATTACTATTTACATTAAATTGAGAGGTTTCATGTAATTTATTTATTTATTAAATAGTTTATCAATATGAATCTATATTCTATGTTTGTAAATTTTATGTTGGATAAATTTCACTAATTTATAAAAATATTATGTATAGAAAAGTTACATCCAAATATTCTATGAATGCTGGAAATTAATCATATATATTGAATTTTTTTAAAATATTGAATCTTTTGTATATAATTTAAATTGGCATTTACACTTACATATCAAAAATTTCACAAAGGAAAGTTTAATAAATATGCACTGCATGGTCAATTTTATTCTTAGGAATCATAAAAATATATTATTATATAATCTAAGAAATATTTTTCATCTGTATTCATAGATGAAATTATTATTACATATGATATGAATAAATTTCCCTTGAAGATTAAAAATTTAGCGATTTTTTAACATTGATTAATAGGACATATTTATTCAGTTTTTTAATGGTTTGTTAAAAAATAGATGATTTTTGGAAGGTTTTATATAGTTTATTTCAAGATTAATTTTATAGAAGTTTGAAGTTATTTTTAATGGATATGAAAAACTTATTTATTAGGAAAATATTTTGGAAATATTTTGGATAAATAAATTTTTAATTTTATTATATATTTTATCACAATATCAGAGAGGGTATAATAAGAACACATATTCATGAATAGGAAAACAAGTGATCTTGAATATAAATGAAATAATTATTTTTTGTTGTTATATCTATTATGATTTTCTATATGTCTCTTATTATTATTCTATGTTTACTATGATTGAAAGGATAAAAACTAAGGAAAATTCATGTTGTAATTGTGCATTATTTAAGATCAACTCATGGATAAGATTTTTTTAAGATTATCTACACTTTGGATACATATGTATTTTTAAATAAGATTTGTCATTTTATAGTTGTGATTCTATAAAAAAATTTCTACTTCAGTTAAACAAATTCTAGATATATTTATTTTTCATATAGTGTAAAATAAATCCTCTTAGAGTAGTGGGGCTATAAGAATTACTTTTATTTGAGTTCTTGAGAAAATATCTTATCTTTTTTTTAACAGTATGTTTTAGATTTTTATATTATTTTGAGAGATCCCTAGTTAAAGGAACTAAATAAAATCATCATAATTATATTTTATGTTAGTATAGAAATGTAGGGGAAGTTCCTTAAAAACTCTAAACCAGTATAAAAATTTCTTTTTCCTATGCACTTTTCACATTCTTCAACTACATATTTTTTGAAGCAAAGTACAAATTTAATAAATTGAATGGAGAGACAATATAAATGTTTTTGAAAGGTTAAAATCACAAAATCAAATTCACCCCCACTATAATTTAGTAAATTTAATTGAAAAATATGAAAAAACATTTGGTATTAGAGGTAATATAATAAAATGATAGTCTACAGTTAGATAGTAGTGATTCAATGGGGGAATTTATAATTTCTAGAAAATAAGAATGATTATTTGTCTCAATAATTTGGGTTTTAATGTTTAAATATAAAATTGGTGAAACTATACAAGGTTTCTATTAGTTTTGAAAATTTTTGGATTGTTGAAAAATAATATGATTATGATCATAATTTATAATCAATAAATGTATTATCATTAGTATTTTACCAGATAAATTTAAGATGTGTTATCAATTTCATACTACCTATGATATATGGAAAACATTTTTTTGATACTTTTGATGGTACTAAAAATGTCTCACTATAAATATATAACACTAAAAGATTGATTATTAACACTTTTAGGATATTTGATAAAGAAATAATCAAAAAATTACTTGAATACTCATAACGATTTAATATAATGTGGCTATCTGGAAAGCTTTTGTACAAGTGTATGATGAAATTTTAAAATTATGAAGAGTGTTACCAAGAATATGGAGTGATATATCATTTCTAATCATATAATCCACACTAGTTACATATATAAAAGTGAAAAATAGTTTTTTATCTCATGAAGAATGAAATTGAATTCAAAATGAACGTATGGTTCTTAAATTAATTAGAAAGTAAAGTCATTCTATTAAAGATAGTTCTACAAATGATGAAAAAACGACAAAGATATATTTTTCTTTTCCTTTTGATGATGGTGATCTTAGTATTTTAAATTTTTGGTGAGGAATTGGTTTGTTTTGAAATAAGCTTAAATATATTTTATCATAGAATAAAAGGTTTCATATGATTAATTAATAAATTCAAAAAGAATAATGTAAAATCAAAATAAGTAAGATTATATGAGTATAATAATCTTATATATATATATCGATATTTATTACCATTAAAATAAATTGAATAAGAAATCTGAAAATAAATTAAAAATTTTATATTTCAAGAAGAACCAAAACATATATTTGAAAGCTACATGGAGAACTTATAAAGGATCTGGTGATATTTCTAATTTTGACTCTAATTCTAAGGAATTAAATAAAAAAGAAATTTTTTTAATGGGTAACAAAGAAGAGGTAAATTCATTTTTCTAACCTATAAAGAAATCTAATGATTATTATTTTCATGATTACATTGAGTATTATTCTATTCTTGATGAAAAATAAGATTCATTAATGAAAGAAAATAAATATATTAGAAAATATTATGAGTATATTTTTTGTTAAAATTATGAATTTAATAAATTTATTTTAGAGTTAATGTAAAAAATATATAAATTTGAACACACTTTTGTTATACATGACAATATAATTTTTGTTTTTTATCTGAATTTTCAACTTTAATCTTAGATATTAATGAGTTTACACAAGGATACGTATAACCCAATAATATTCGTAGAATAAAAATTATGTTGATAGAAAACAAGGAATTGAAAGCAATGGCCAAAACCCAAATATTTATAAAAATTATTTTATCCCTAATTCCAATAGAAAAATAATTTTTATTTTTATTTGTTTTCATTATTAAATTACATAATACTATTTAAATGATTGTATTTTAATATTTACTCAGATTATTTATGATAATCATGCCTATATTTGTAAATATTTATGTAATGTTTAGGATATAATTTGTTCTTAAATAAATACTATTTGGTTAACTATATCTTTAATTACTATGATATGTTGACTTCAAATTATATTGGATCCAAAACATCTACTTCTTTAAAAAAAATTAAGTATACAGCCAATAAAATAAAAACGATAAATGGTAAATTGTTGGTTGTTGTTAATGTAATGAGTGGATACTTTTCAAAAAAAATTCTTTATCAATGATTGTTGGTGTTTATGTTACTTATAGAGATAATGGGAATGGTAATGTTATTGGAGTTTGATAAGTTGAAAATTTGGAAAATGCCTTTTTTAGTAATGTCTGACATGTTAAAGGATAAAGAGTATTCTTATAATTATCTCTCAAATTTATAATGATAGTTATTCTAGTAATTTTTTGAAAAAATTATTCTTCAATTTATAAATATAAGACTCTTATAATTAAAGTTCTTACAAAAGAAAATATATATACATATTATATTGATTATTTATATTAAATGAATATAAATTTCTAAATACTATGAAAAATGAATCTGATTTTTGGCAAAGAAGACATAGAAATTATAATGTTTCATATTCAAGGATTTTTTTCAAGAAAAATTTGATTTCATATTTTACTGAACTAATATTTTATGAAAATAAGATAAATTATTCAATTTAATTGGGTAATAAACATAAATATTCTTTTAAATCAATTATTATTATTGTAACATCCAGACCTTTATAACATATCTAAATGGATTAGTTTGAAAAAATATCACATAAATCAATTGTAGAAAAAAATTGGTTGAGGATTTATCTATATTTTCTTGGGATGACTTCATTAGGTATGAAAGTTAATATTTTTATTTATTCACGAGTTTATATATACATTTCTAAAAATAAATATTTGAAAAACTATTTATTTGAGAAGTGGTATTGGGGAATAATTTTAAAGAGATGAGTTTACTAATTTTGTTCAAATCGTGGTATTAAACACAAATTTTGTACCCCTATAACACCTCAATTGAAGGGTATTGTTGAAGGAAGAAATAAGGCTTTATAAGAAATTAAAAAAACTATTCTATGAGATAATGTCATACATACTCATTTTTTCATTGAATAAATTGCCTTATCTTTCTATTCCATAAATAAAGTTCCCATATAGCCAATTTTATGTAAAAAAACTGATAAGTTATAGAATGGGTGGATATATAATGTTATATACTTTATAATGTTTTGATTTGACGTTTGAATCTTGAATACTGAGGAAAATATTGGTAAATGTTATTCAAATGATGGTGAAGGATTCTTTCTTAATTATTCAACTACTTTTAATGATTATAATTATTTTGACAAAAATCAATGAGAATTGAAGAAAAAATTAATGTCATGTTTAAAGAAAGATTTCCTTTAATTAAAAAAATGGTTCATTGATGACAATGATGATTCTCTTGATAACTTGAGACGTGATAGATATATAAACATAAAAATGGATGATAATGAATAAACTTTTCATGTACAATTAATTCCCAAAGAGTAAGAAACTGAAAAATCAAAGAGTGTATAGCTTAGATATCCCAGAATCACAAAATTACAAAAATATAGATATAGTTATTAATTCTTTAGACAAATTTTTTGGGATAAAATATATATTATTAATATAGCTATGTTATATTCTATTATATCAACGAATGAACCAAAAACCATAATTTAATTATTGAGTAATGAATGTTTTGTTTTATCTCTATTATAATATTTGAACCAGTTTGAGATTAATAATATTGGGGAGTTAATTGAGAGAACATAAATTATTCTGTTATAAGAACCCAATAGTTTATTCTAGATGGATGTTGAATTGGATTCTTGAAGTGATTTTCTTATAGAGTAAGTTTACGTTGATCAAGCACCTAAATTTGAAAATTTACTTAATCATAAATCAATTTTCAAATATTCTATTGATTTATATGGTCTTAAATAGGCACCAAAATCTTTTCATGAGTGTATTACTTATTTTATTTTTCAATTGGTTTTTCTATTATGGTATAAGGCACTCTATTTTTTTATAAAACACCATCTTCATAAATTTGTTTAGTTCATATATATGATCATTATATGATGTTGGGTTCAACATCCCAAAAACTGTGTAATGAATTTTATAATATCTTGTATCATATAATGACCGAGTATTATCGTACATATATATTACATCATTTTTTATGAATATTTATTTCATTAAAAAAACACACACCTAATGACCATAATAGTTGAGTGTATTTGGAAACATTTAAACACAAAAAAACTGGTTCGTAGATAAACTAAATCATCTCCCACTATAATATTAATAACTATCACCCTTCTTAGAAATATCAAATGTAATACATTTATTCATTAACTTGGGAAATGAAACATAAGAAAAGGTGAGTTGAGAAACTCAGTAAGGGTAAACAAGGAAGATATTTAAACATAACATGACTATAAGGGTATTAGAACATGATCATAACATTGGAAAACCATACCCTATATATCAATGATCAAAATATTGACTCATTGAATAAATATTGGCAGTTCACAAAACATGAATCATAATTTAATCAAAAAACATGATCCATGAGAGCATAACATTGGCATGTGACATAAAATTATGGAATAAATATAAGAATATAAAATTATTTTCATATTTTTTATGGATCACTTCCAATGCTTTTATAGTAGAATGAGTTCAATCACCAACACATCACATTATTCATGGTTGATACCCAATACTATCATAGTGGAAAGTTTCTTTTATTGAACTAGGTTTACTTATCATTCTAGTCCCTTCTATCTTATGAGATATAAATATTTAACCAATGAATTGGAGTAATATATAGGCCCACTTATCACATAATGAAAACAATATTTATATGTTTAAAAGTATCATAAAACATTCATCATATCATAACACATGAAATTAAATGCGTTTCATAAACATATTATTGTATCATAATATATAGAAAAGAGAAATATTTTATAATCATTTAATCTTTTAAATCATAGAATAACCCTTGGAATAAAAGTGGGTTTCATAAGAATTGTTTCATGGTATAACGAATGAAAATACATGGGTTTCATAAGAATCATTCCATTATAAACATAAAACATTCAGAGAAATAATAAGACTATTATCCATGGATCGTATCACTAGAAAAGAATAGGTCACGTCAATAGATGTCATATTATTTGTAAAATGTTTTTAATCGATAATATAAAACCCTTATTGAGGAAAATATCCTTTCCAATTTGAATAAGAAAATTTAAAACATAAAACATTATAAAAATATTTTTATTTGAAAATAACCTTGAAAACAAATAAAGTAATCATCCAATAAAATAATATTTCTGGTGGTGGGATGTTTCTTTCATATCATATACATTAAAAAAATATTCCTTTCCAATTTTCAATAAAATCCAAATGGGAATTGTTTAGAAAATGGAATCAAGATTCCTTTCAAAAACATTTTTAAAAAGACACACATTGTTAAAAATTTATTTTAAAAATAAAATAATAATAAAAAATAATTTTTGAAAACTTTTTTAAAAAACATGGTTTTTGAATAAATATTATTTTTGACCAAAGAGAAAAATAAAGTCATATTTTATTAAAATCATTTTCTCAATTTTTTATTGTATAAAAGAGTGTAAAAAAATTTACTATTACTTTAAAATATCTTTAATAACCATAGTATAATAAAATTACATAGTCTATTTGGATGTGGATCATGAAATTTTATCACCAAAAACATAAGGATAAATAATCCCAATAAACAATGAGATTGTAACATAAAATTATTCCCACTTTTCTAAATTTGAATCGTAATAGAAATGATGGAATAAAATATAATTGAAATTAAAATATCATGAGGATAAAAAATCATGATATTAAATTTAAAATATCTTTTCAATACCCCACCATAAATCTTATTGGTGCCTAACATAATGTAAGTCTAAATGAAGGAAAATTAAGAATAAAATCTATTAGAGATTTGTTAATTTTTGAACCATAAACCCCATATAAGAGAGATCCTAAAATATATATTTGAATCCTATTAATTTTCATGCTAATCATCTTTAAATACATTAATGGTCAGTATATACACCACATAAATGATATTGGTGGTGAATATAGCATGTGTCTCACAGAATTAAATAGTGAGATGGAAATCTCTATCCTTAAATCTTTAATTATATAGTAAATGTTCAAGACTCTTTTATAATAAATATAAATATATTATAAATATATTAAATAAAAATATTTATATATATCATAACATATATTATTTTCTCATGACCTTTTATTACACATTTATTAACAATTCCATGTTACCATTACATTTCGGGTAATAAACGCTTAATTTTTCATATATGTCTTGATTTGTTATTGGTGGTCCTCTTGATTTAATAATTATTTAATCATATAATGAATTTTAACCATGCTTTAAATATAATATATATTCATTATATATTTATTTAAATTAATCCCTAAAATTTAGTGATATAAAGTGAAAAACACCATTCATGGAGAAAGTAGGTCATAGGTTCACATGAAAGATGTTTCTATTTTCTTATTGTATTGAAATAAAAAAATGTAAATTATATATAATCACTATAGAATAATTTTTATTTCATATAAATAACATATTTTCATTAAAAACCATAATACCTTCCTTGTAAAGTGAGAATTAATTGCATCACTTCACGAGACAGTAGTCTGTCATACAGAGGAGCGATGATATTATATTCCCACTATAGGGAAAGTATGGATTTATTTGTGATATAATAACTCATAAGATAAAATAACATCAAAAATGGAATATTTAGTCATTTAATCAATCATTATAACTAATTCTGGGAGGTTTTAATTGAACAATAAATGGAATCAGTTAGTGAGGCAGTAGTCTATTGTACACACAAACTATGATTTCATAACCCATTTTATGGAAGTGGAGATGGATTAAGTTCATGAAAAAAACATAAAAAATCTCATTATATGGAATATATTGAGTTTATTATTTCTTAATTTTATTATAATAATTGAATAAGGTGAAGGAATAAATAAAAAACATTTTTTTGAATAATTTTACCTCTTCTTTGTGTATCTTCCTTAGGTTTGCACCAAAATTATTCATAAGTTTTAATTAAGTCCAAAATAAGTCTTATAAAAAGATTTTAGGGAATTTGTAAAGTTATTTGGTCAATTAAATTCAAAAAAAATTTGAATTTTTGAATAAGATATGAGAGGGGTGACCTTTTAAAAGTTAGGTGAGTGGCACACTTCTAATTGTTTGAAATAAATAATTCCACCCACATTAATTTTATGTCACATGGATCCATTAATGGACCATTATCTATTATATAATATATAATAAAAAATTATGTCCATAAAATAATTTTTTCACATGTTTTGGGTTATTTTTAACCCTTATATATTTAGTTTAACCCCTCGATAAACCCATTTTTACATTCGCTGCAAAAAAAATAATTTTTATTATTTTTATATTCATTTTAGTCAAAAAAATAACTCGACATTATTAGATAAAATTAATTATCTAATTTAAAATATATAATTCATTTTAGAAAATTACATTCATATTAGTGGAAAATTTTAATTTAAAATTAATCTCGTGAACATGATGAGAAAGGTTGTTTTTAAAGAGAAATTTTCTAAAAGTTTAGAAAGTGATTATATTGAAAATTAATAGGAAATTGATTCAAATAAACTAAATTTTATTAGTGGATATATAATATATCTAATATTACATAAAAACAAATTTTAAAATATAGTTTAAATTTATAAATAAATAAAATTAAAATTCATTATTTAATTAAAATTTTGAATTTTCCACTATTCATCAAAAAATAAAACATTTAGAAAAATATAAAAAATCACCATAAGATAATTTTGACATTATAATTTAAAAATTAATTTTTATTTTATTAAATTAATTCTCTAAATTTTTCAAATGTTTATTTTTTTATTTCTCACAAAAATAAATAAAACTCACTTTTTTAGAAACTTGTATTTTAAAAATATATAAATACTCTTCCCAAAATAAATAATTTTTTATCCAAATATTTACTTTATGTAAAACCAATATAATTAATATTTTAAAAAAAAAATTATTACTATTCATATACATTTGTTTAAATTCTATGATATAACCACTGCATTCACATAACTATATTAGTAATATATCATGGATTTGTTAAAACACACTATCATGTGTAATGAAAGACAACCCAGTGTTCTATATATTGTATGACTAACTTGGTGTTTCATGTAACACAATATAACTAATAAATTTAATTAATTTGAGAAAAAATCATAAAAACTTTGGTTGTAACATTTCACCCCCCCCCCCCCCATAAAATAAATTTATCCCTCAAAATTTTTCACTTGATATAAACAAAGTAGGATACTTCTTCCGTGTCATATTATAAAATTCCCACATAGATTAATCAAATTGATGGTTTCACTAGGAAACATTGACTGGGTGAGTGGTCATGTTTTATAAAACTTTCATTAAGCTATACATAATCTCCATCAGTTATTCCCCATAAGAATGATCTTTCACTAGTGGTATAACATATGAGTTTAGTACATGTGAAGGTACAAGTATGTACTTCCTCATGAGAGATACATAGAAAAATCAAGAACATGATAGAGGTTTGGTGGAAGCACCAATTTATAAGATAAGATCCCAATATGATTAAGAATTTAAAAGGGATAGATATACGAGGTTCCAGATTTCCCTTTCTTCCTAAATCTCATAACCTTAGTCCATGGAGAAACTATTAGAATATTTTTTCACCAACTTCAAATTCAATATCACACCGTTGATTATTAGCATAGTTTTTCTTCCAACTCTAAGCTTCCGTGAAGTGTTTCTGAATAGATTTAACCTTCCCTTCCATTTCTTTAGCTATCTTATATCTTATTATCATTATTTCTCCAACTTCATTCCATAACATTTTAGCTCTACATTTCTATAAATATAAGGAATCGTAAGGATCCATATGAATGATTTAGTAAAATATATTGTTGTAAGAAAACTCTACTAGATGAAGGTTTTGATCACAACCACCTTTTAAATCAAAAGAAAAACTCTCAATATATCCTCTGGGTTTGAATTGTTCTCCAAAACTAACCATCTTTATTAGGATGATGCGTAGTACTAAAACTCAACTTTGTATCATGATCTTTACTGAAGACTTAGTTATAACATTGAGGTAAACTACAAATCCCATTCATACATAATAGAATGTGTTTCTCCATGAAACCTTACCACTTTATTAATTTATATCTTGGAAAACTAATAAAAATATAAGTTTTCTTTGATAGAAATAGAGTGTGTTGACTTAGTAAGGTGATCGACTAAATCCCTTATATTATTAATCACATTACAAATTTTGGTGAGTGTGAGAAAAAATCTTTGGTAATGTTTTCCCATTTCCATTTTTGTATGGAAAATGGATGTAATATTCCCATATACATTTTTATTTCATACTAAACTTTATAACATAACAATAACTAAGATACAAACATTGAGATATATATCTTCATTCCATCCCACTAGAAACACTCTTTCAGATATGTATATATATCCATATCTTGCATATGAATAGAGAATTAAGAGTGTTGAGATTCCTCTAATAACTCCTTCTTCAAATCATTTATGAACTGCACACATAGAAAATTCCTAAACCTTATCATTCTAACAATATCAAGGATAAAATCTAGGATATTTCTATCCTTCTTTCAAAACTATACATCTTCCTTATACACCTATTTAATCATTACATAGATAGATTGTTGAACATTCAATTGCACAAGATAATATTTTTCCCCTTATATTGGGATTTCTAGATCTATTTCTTTTAAATCCATAAATATCAGATCATTTTTAATCCTCATGATAGTTAATATAACATTATCCTTTTGACACAAATCATTGGCTACTTTGTTTTCTTTCCTGGGGTGGTAATGTATTGAGTAGTTTTAATCCTTAACCAGCTCTAAACATCTTCTTTGTCACATATTCTACTCCTTATGTGTGAATATATTCTTTAAACTGTAATGTTTGGTATATATATCACATTATTCTTCTTAAAGATTATGTCTCCATATATTTATTTCAAAAATTACCTCAGCTAACTCCAAATCGCTAGTTGGGTAATTTTTATCATGAATCTTCATTTTTCATGAGGTCTAAGTTGTAACCTTGTAAATTAACATAATAATACATCCTAATCTCTCCTTGGATGCATCACTATAGATTAAAAACCCTTCTCTACTATGGGGTAATCCACAAATAGGTATGCAGACTAATATTCCCTTACTTTCACTGAAATTTTCAACAAATCCATCTTTATAGAGGAACATGTCTCCCTTCCAAGTTATCTTAGTCAAGGATTAGATAGTTGTGAGATATTCTCCAAAACCCATCAAAATTATCCAAATAAACCAACAAAACTAAAAATCTCAATCATTGTGGTTGGTCTGGGCCAACATTCAATATCCTACATCTCTCATGTATCTACCAATATATACTCTCTTGAGATTATATGACTCAAAAATGAAACCTTTTTCATCCAAAATTCTCACTTTGTAAATTTTACATATATTTCCTCTTTCCTTAGGGTATTTAATGAAATTATCAGGTGATCCTCATGATATTATTTTCTCATTAAGTAGATAAGAATATATCATATAAATATTACCTCATACTGATCAAGTTAATCTCTAAAGAATTTATTCATTAAATCCATGATGATTGCAGGAGATTTTGTAAGACATAATGTCATCACTATATATCCATAGTGTCCATACCTTGGATTTAATGTTGTCTCGGGTATATCCTCCTTAACCCTTAATTGATGATATTTAGAATGAATCTCAATATTGTAAATGTATTGAGCTTTAGGAATTTTATCATACAAGTAATCAATATGGGGAAGAGGATATTTGTTCTTAATCGTTACCATGTTCATCTTTTAATAATCAATGCAGAGTCATATCAATCCATATTTATTTTTGATAAAAAGAATATGTGAAACCAAAGGTGACACACTTGGCCAAATTAATACCTTGTCAAGGTTTTTCTGGATTTGATTCTTCAATTCCTATGAATTAATCAAGTCCTTAATATAGAGAGTCTTTGAAATTTATGTTCAACCATGTATGAGTTATATTGAGAACTCAACTTAAAGTTTTGGTGAAAGGAAAGGAATCTTTTTAAGAAAGGTAACAACAAAATCCCACACAGTATGCATATATTTGAAGTCATGTTTCTCCCCAACCCTTTGAGATTATCACCCTTTCTGAATGGGAATTAAGACCCATTAAATGTATGTACTCTCCATCAGAAGTTCTCACTTATCTTCACTTGGATAGATCATCATTGGTTGGTTTTGAATATCAAACATGAATTCCATTACCTAATAATTGATATTGGATTTATGTATATAAATTAAATCCATTCACAAAAAAACATAAAAGTCAACCATAGGAAGAATGAAAATATTTTTAAGAAGGACATTCTTGGAAACATCAACTGGAGATGAATCATGGACTTGAGATGTGATCATCATACCATTAGGGTTTTACACTTATAACTCTACAAATAATAGTTGGGGTGGAATCCTTACACCCTTAGAAAATATTAGATACATAAATGAATTGGTAAATCCATAATAATATAATAAATTAAGAGTTATAGATTGCATGTTATGTTTACTTTTCACCACATCATTATCTAACCCCTCATTAGAAATAGTGATCACATGAGATTTATCTTTGCCTATTTTTTAAGAGTTTACAGGTGCTGATCAACATTATTAACCATCATATTTGGGACATAGTTTTCATAATTATTGTACACATTTAATTTAAAACACTAGGGTGTGGGTGTGGCATTCTATACATCTTTATGTTGAGTTAAAAGTCTTCTTTTGACTTTTCTATTCCTTTTTTTGGAAATCACAAACCCTATTTTCAAATGAATTCATTTATTTTATTAACTTTATGGATATTTATTTTAATTCTCTTTATTATAATTTTTCGTATGATTACGATAATAATAGTACCCATAATTTTTATTATATTACCTGATTGTGGTTACCACCACAAATACGATCTACATTGTACTCACTGAATATGATTTCCATCGGACATGATGATTATGATTTCCATTATACACACCATTCAATATTGCTCTGACAAGATAAATTGTGTTCACTATCTTAATTAAATCATTGTACTCATTTACTTCTCACAATTCTATATTAACGAAAGAGCTAAATTCATTTCAAACCCATTCTATTATACATAGAAAATATTATCATATTAAAAGTAAAATTGTTTTATCAAAATGGTGTCATATATTTAGTTTCAATGTGTATTATAAAACAATGTCATTGTTTTAGTTAGAAGATGACCATTGGAGTGCTAGGTGTCTATGTACGTCCAATTGATTAGGAGAGAATTCAGTTGTTTGAATCCAGGATAACTGTTTGGACATTGACCTATAAATACCAGATCATTTGAACAATATTAGAACATTTGATTGATTTCAGACATCCTATAAGAGCTCTATCAAATCTCTGCTTCATGTGAATGAATTTTAAGTCAAGTTGTGAACTTCTCATTTTACATACTTGTGACTTTAATGATTTTTGATTTTATTATTGTGACACCAATAATTGGTGATTACGATCTTGGTATTCCATGGAAAGGAATACAGTTGTGTTGATTATTTGTGGATTGAGGGCTACAAAGTCAAGTAATATAAAGGTGTCAATCACTATTTTGATAGAAGGCTTACGGGGATAGCAAGACAGAAGCTCTTCATTGTATCGAGGTCTTACTCTAGTTTGGGTAAGATATACTTTCTTGAAAATATAAATCACAGGACATTTTATAGAGGTTATTGGATAACCTTCTCTTTAGGTTAAAAAAATGTTATTCTTTAACGTTTTTGCTACATTGTAATAAAAAGATAATTGTTTTATATATTGATTTTTATATAGATTATTCTATTTATCATAACAAATATAATTATGATACTTTTTTAATATACTCTGATTTTGATCTTTGTAATTACAATTTTGGTGATTATGATCTTTTAAATTACTCTAAATTATTTTGTAGGCTTTATGATTAAATCGATGTATTATTTTACTTTGATCATTGTAACCATGGTGATTATGATCTATTACAATCTTACTCTATTTAAATCATTTCAATTGAGAATATGATTAATTTCACTTATGACAGGTCGATTAAATTATCACAATCAGCTTGATTACATTAATTTTATAACCAGACCAAGGGCCCTATCTGATAAATGTTTTAATATATTAATATTTATTGTTAATTTAATTAGTTTAAATTATTTTAAACTATGTTCATTAAGGGATAAAAATGAAAAAAAAATCAAACTGACAATTAACCTCCCCCCACTCTTGTATTGTGCCATCTGCATATACATTATGATCCAAAAATTGGTATCATATGGGGTTTCCACTTCTCATGATTTTTTTTACTTTAATTTTTCAAGTTAATTATATTTATTTTTTAAACTTTTTTTTATAAATATTGGTTACACTAACGTGTACTATGGAAATAGAAATTTTATGTTGTTGTAATGATGGTAGCACTTAATGTCAAATCAATTGAAAATATCAATCCTTAATGACCACCAATTTTTAATGGAAATGATTATGAATATTAAAGAGATAGAATGAAGACTTTTGTAATCATCGTTGGATTTGAAACATTTTTATGCTGACTAGAGATTATAGAATTCTTGAAAAGGAAGTTAGAATATTTACAAACCAAGAGAAGAAAGAGTATTAACTAAATCAAAAGCTATAAAATACATTATTGTGTTCAATGACTATAAATATATATATATATATCCATATTTCATCATGTGAAGAAGCCAATTATATTTGGAAGAAGCTAGAGATAACTCATTTTGGGGTATCCAAAGTTTTTGAGAATATAAGATATTTTCTAATAACTGATTATCATGTTTTTTAATTTTTATATGGATAACATGTTTATAAAGTACAAAAATGATTTATGATAATTGTGGATAGTTTACAATCCATGGGAGAGAAATGACTATATTTTTAAACCCTTATTGATAAGACCATAGAAATCATGACCAATGAGTAAGAATCAAAAAGAACTATTTTAGATGAATCGAAAAAGGTTACAAGTGTTACTCTTAATGAGTAGTTTGGAACTCTTTTAAAACATGATAAATGATTGAAAATAGATGTAGAAAAGAAAAAGAAAAATATTATTGGAGTTTCTTTTAATACTACTTAAAATCAGGAAAAATCCAATACTCTTGAAAAAGTTATTAAGTATATAGAGACAAAGAATGTTATAGTTCAATCAGAATCAAGTTAATGAGAAAATTCAGAAAATAAGTTAGCCAATATTTCTTAAAGGATAAACAATATTGTCGGAAAGAAGGAATTTCTATATAGATATAAGAAATTTAATAAGGACAAGAAATACAAGAATGATTCTAAAGATACTTTTTATGAATGAGAGAAAGGTGGACACATAAAAAATAATTTCCCAAAGCTAAAAAGGAAATATATAAAGGAAATAAATTCTAAAAGGAATCATAAAATGTTATATAATATAAATAGAAAGAATTTATTCAAATAAAATGACTTCTGGAGTGCTAGTGGTGTAGATTCTTCATATAAATCATCAGACAATGAAAACTCTGGATATAATAATATTTGACTTCTTTCCAAAATATCTATTGAAAATCAATGTTTTATGGAAAAGGAAAGCACTACAGAATCTTTGACAGATATGACCTTATTTGAGTTTTATCCTAATGAGAATGGTTATATTTATTATGATAAAGAAAATTTCTTAGTAGAAGATAATTATTTACCTTTATATGAATAAATTTCTATATTTTCAGAAAAAAAATTGAAAATTAAAACTGTAAAGTTAGTACGAAACTTGGGAAATAAAATTATAGAATAAAAGTTCTAAAAAAAGTATTATCAGATCTTTATAAATATATTGATAAAAAACATTCTCAAATTGATTTTATTTCAAAAAACCTTGAGGAAAATAATTATATAAATGATAATATTTCAAAATATTTTAAAAAGGTTGTTTCAAAGAAAAGTGTTTTGGTTTCAAAACACACTTATGAATCTAATACTAATATGGATACGAATTTATTTTTATAACTAACATCTAAAATATTTTATTTTATGAAAATTTTGACAAACATTACCACTGGTAAATAAGTTTTTAACAAAATTTATAAATAACTTCGTTCATAAGGACATAGTTTATGAATGGGATATACTCATTCAAAACCATTTTTAGTAACAATCACTATGTTCTTGAAAATTCCCCCTTTTGTACAAATTGTCAATGTGGAGGTTATTGGAATAAAAAAAATTCCTTGAAGAAAATTTAATCTTGGGGATTTCAAAAATCATATTTTACAAAAAAAATGTTGGTTCCCAAATTTTTTCTTTCTAAAGTTTTTTGGATCCAAAAAGGATTAGATTATGAAAACCTAATTGTTTTATTTTCATGAAAACAAAGGAAGTTCAAAAAAATATGGTGCATGGATAGTGGATGTTTCCAGTGTATGACTGGTAAAAAAGACTTATTTGAAAAGATTATTGAAATGAAAGGTGGAAGAGTTACATTTGGAGGCAATGATCAAGGAATAATTGTTGGTATATGTAATATTTTTCTTCATGGAAAAGATTTGATTTCAAATGTTTTATTTGTTAAGGGTATTAAGAACAACCATATAAGCATAAGTCAATTATGTGATGAAGGTTACCTTGTGAATTTTAGGAATGATAAATGTGTTGTTCACAATTACAAGGATGAATTCATTCTTTCTTCCCATAGGCATGAGAATGTATACACATTAAACTTAAAAGACCTTAAGATCCAAGACATACCTTGCCTTAGTGAAATGTATGATCAATATGGGTTACGAAATATAAGGTTAGGACACAGTAACCTTAGTAACATCTATAAATTCTTTAAGAATAGAATTTTTAGGATCTACTGGAAAATATATTTTATTCTTCAAATGTCGGTGACCCTGGTCAATATTGAAAGAAACATAAGTCAAGATTTGAATTAATCGGTGATGTTTCAATTTTTGATGTTTTATAGTTGGTTCACATTGACTTATTTGGTCCTACCCAAACTGGATGTATTAGAGGCAAGTATTATATATTCCCCTTAGTTGATGAAAACACTAGATATATGTGGGTCTATTTTCTAGAAAAGAAATATGAAGCCTATTTTTGTTTTAAAAAATAATTTAGACAAAGTTAAACATGATAAAAACCTTCCATTGATAACTATTCATAGTGATCATGGTGAAGAATTTTTAAATTCTAATATTCAAACTTTTTATAGTAAGAAAGTCATTACACATGACTTCTTAGAGCCTAGAACTCCCCAAAAAATGGTGCTTTTATAGAAGAAATTATATTCTTCAAGACATAACAAGAATAATATTCAGTGAATGTTCTATTGCAAAACTTTTTTGGACTGAAGCAATGAGTACTTATTGTTATACTATAAATGGATTTTTAATTGAACCATTTATTAATTAAAACACCTTATGAGTTATAGATAGTCCTAAAACCAAAAGTAACATATTTAAAAGTATTTGGATGAAAATATTCCTTTGAATATAAAATATAATTTTCCTAAATTCAAACCCAAATCCCATAAAGGTATTTTTTTAGGATATTCCACTACTTCTAAGAATTCTTAAGTTTCCAAAAAAACTTCTTGAAATTTTGAGGAAAAAATAAATGTTAAATTTAATGAAATTGAACCCATCATTTTTAAACAACCCTATCCTACATCTTCTGATGTGTTTTCTAAAACTGATTGTCAATATTTGATAGAAGACTCTTCTAATAAGGAAATTACTCCTGAAATTGTTTCTGAGTTATTCACTCTGGAAGACATTCTATCTTATATTGATGAAAAAAATTTACATAACCCAAGTCAGTTGGTTCTTAAGAATCATCCAAGTGATAGTATCATTGGTGATGTAAATCAACCTATAAGGACTCAAAGTTATTTGAGAAATGAAGTTAAACATCTATAATTTCTGTCACAATTTGAACTTAAGTATCTTGACGAGGATTTTGGTGTTGAATATTGGATTAAAGAAATGCATGATGAACTAAATGAATTTGAAAGGAATAAATTCAAGACCTTGGTTGAATGTCCTAAATAAACTTCTATAATTGGAGTAAAATGGTTCTTCAGAAACAAATGTGTTGAAAATGGAACAATCCATAGAAATAAAGTAGGACTAGTTTCTAATAGTTAGGAACAACAAGAGGTAATAAATTATGATGAACCCTATGCTTTAGTAGCTAGACTTGAATCTATTTGGATAAAATTAGACTTTGTTTTATTCTTTAATTTTAAACATTTTGAAAAGAATTTGAAGTGTGATTTTCTTAATAGATATGTTCAAGATGAAGTTTCTATTGAATAACCTTCTAGTTTTGAAGATATAAAACATTCTGAATTTTTTTTAAAACATACCAAAGCTTTGTATGTCCTTAAAAATCCCCTAGATCCTAGTATGATAGATTAATAAGATTGTTCCTTCAAACTATTCTTTTAGAGGAACTATTGATCTAACACATTTTATAAAGAAAGAAAACAATTAATATTTTATCATTCAAAATTTTTTTGATGACATTATATTATTCTCAACTCAGTAATATTTAACAAATTCTTTTGCGAATCTTATGAAATCTGAGTTTGAGATGAGTCTGATGGGTGATTTAACATTCTTTCTTGGTTTTAAAATTTATCAAAAAATATAAAGGACTTATATATCCCTACATAAGTATATTAAATATATTCTTAAATAGTATGTCTATGAAAATACAAAAAGTACTAGTAATCTAATTGGTACCACAAATACTCTTAAAAATTTATGAATTTGGACAACTATTAAATCATACAACTTCTAGAGGGATGATAGAAATCTTACTACACACAATATATAGTCATTTAAACATAATGTTTTTAGTATCTTATATAAAAGATATGAGAAAAATCTCAATGAATCCCATTTAAAATATTTTAAAAGGATCGTTCATTATTTAAAGGGAACCATGGATTTGAGACTTTTTTACTCTTTGGGAAAATATTTTGAATTAAAAAGTTTTTCAGAAGATGACTTTGGTAGTTGTAGAATGGATAAAAAATCACATCTAGAACCTATCATTTCTTAGATGATTCATTGGATTCTTTTTCTAGTAATAAACAATAGTCGTATCAATTTTCACTACTGAAGACGAATATATGGAAACTGGAAGTTATTGTGATCAAGGGTTTTGGATGAAACACACACTCACTGATTATGGCATTATATTTACTAAAACTCAAATACTATGTAATAATACTAGTTCAATATATCTTAGTAAAAACCTAACACATCACTCTTGTGAAAAACACTAAGATATTAGGAAGCACTTTCTTAGGGATCACACACTTAGAAGATATATAATTTTACAATTTATAAGAACACAAGAACAACTTTTTGATATATTTACAAAACCATTACCTTCTGATATATTTGAATACATCAAACAGAAGCTAGGAATTGTCACTATGAAGTAATCATTCACTTATAATTATTGTTTAAATCATCTTCATACATTAAGTTACTCATTTTCAAAGTGGGTATATATTATTGATATTAAAAAATCATAACTCCAAATTTTCATGCTCATAATTTTCGTACTCAGAATTTTCATACAGAGAATTTTCATACTAAGAATTTTTGTATTCATAAGTTTTTTACTCAGAATTTTCTTTCTCAAATTATTTTCATTTGAAAAATATTTTTTATTAAACTTTGACGAAAAATTTATTTGAAACCGAGAAATATATCCTGAGATTCCAAAAGGTATAATTTCTTCCACTACAAAATTTAAATTAATTTCTATTTGTTGGTATTTCATATTCATTTAAAAACTTTATCAGATTCACCCAGAATATATAATTTTTTTAAAAAAATTGTTAAAATAAAAAAAAAACAAAAACCGTAAGAGTTCATATAAACTATTAGATATTCTAGATCTAATATTAACCATATAATTTCAATGGTCATATTTTTTTCACCTATATAATGGGGACCCTTAAATATCCCACATCAGTTGTCCTATTGTTTGCAAAGAAGCTATGTTTATCATAAAAATATCTAGGACCAATGTTTTTTGTACTCAGTGTATTCAATCGTACTTGTGTATCAATCATCAGTAACTTCTCCAAAAGAAATGGAACCAGAAGATTACTCAAAAATAAATTTCTTTTAGTAAATATTTCTTACTACAGAGTTTTATGACAAGTAAGATTCATCTCTAAAAATAATCATTCTAAATCAAGAATGGGAGTCTGTATGTGTTGAGAAACATGAAAACTAAAATCTGATCATCGTGGATGAAGTGATAAAATTCTATAAAAATGTGAAAATTGTGGAAATCATGAAGGTAACTTTTAATATTTATGATACTAAAATATTTATATCAAATAAACAATAAGAATATTTTCTTAATCTTTCATCTGAAGGAGATGCGTTTTGACCCTCACATAAGCTTCTAAAAGAAAAAAGTGAACATTTATAAAGGAATGGGATGAGAAATCTCTATTTGATATTCATGAATATAAAATAAAAACACTCATTTTTTAGTTTAGAATAGACTGAATGTAATCTGGATGCAAGGTTTCATAATCCCTTGGAGTGGTGATAAAAAAAACTCTCAAAGTTTCACATTTCATTAATCCTGATCATCCTATGAAGATGAGGAAGATAAAATTAATGAGTTATATTTTTAAAACCATCAAAAATCACAAGTACAGTGAAATAAAGTCCTAGTTGATCGTGTTTCTATCCATTATCAGTAATTTCATTCATAAATATTTGATGTTTTTTAATATTCCATTTAAGTCAGTACCGAGAATTCTAATAATTATTTGGATAATTGATGATGTAGTAAGGAGAATGAAATTTCATTTTCATCTAGAATCAAAAAATTATGTTAAGGATATTGAAGCTAAAACTCCAAAATAAATATTTGGAGGAATCCAAGTAATACTAAAACAATAAGCACTGATTGTTTTTGAAAAAGGAATAAAAATCCAAGTTTGATTCTGTTATAAATATGAAGAAGGAAAGTGTTTTTATACAAAAATAGTGACCAATAGGAGAAAGGAACAAGATTAAAGGAAACAAAGAGACCTGTAATTTGGTCACAATCCTACTGAACCTCTTACTGAAAATAACTGTACTGATTAGATTATAAAATAAATTCAGAAGAAAAAGAAACTAATGAAGATAAAGTCAAATATTGTTGACATTGATAAGTTATTGAAATGAGAAAAAAATAAAGTACCCGAATAAGTGTCGGGGAATAAGTTCAAAAAAATAGTTAGTTATTTTAATTAAAACAAAGGAAAGAATAAAAAAGTGGTAGAAGAATCATCCCCATTAGAAGTCTCTAAAGAACAAGTTTTAGGAGATCAAGAGGACACTTAATTAAATCCTAAAAATGAATATTTCTATGAAAAATAAGAGAAAAGTGAAAATAAAATTCAAGAGGAGGAGGAAGAATAAGAATAAAGAAAAGGAATAAGGAGAAAAATTGAAAGGTGAAAAATAACTTTTCAAGAATAAAAGTATCATTCTGATGCAATACCAGTAAGATCATCCCAAGCCACATCAAGAAAATTTACATCCCCTAAAGTAAAACCTTTGAGGAAGATTATCAGAAATACCAAGCACAAAAAGTCATCCATATCCCAGAAAAAAGAATAAGAAACCAAAACTGATATCAATCAAAATCAGAATTTAGATGATGAAAATGCTGAAATTCATATTATAGAGCATATCAATTATGAGGAAGGAACTGATTCAGACTAGACAATCTTTTTAAAAAGAGATTAATATATAGTTCAAACATTGAGAAGAATTTATAATTAAATTTTATATTTACCAATATAATAAGGAAAGATTTATTTTATTGTCAATAATCAAAACAAGCATTCAAACTATATCTATTTTCAAATAAAAATACTAATGAAACTCAAGGCCAATTTAAAAGTATTGGAAGAAAGCGCCAAGGAACGCAAGAAGGCTTGTAATAAAGTTTTGAAGTGGTCTCACAAGTATATGGAAAGTATCATATCATATGAATAATCAATATAAGATATCATAAACATTTTTAAGTAACTCTAAAATTCATGAAACAAGTTATAGAGCGATACTACTCAAAAATTGAAAACAGTCATTGGACCAAATGGGATCCAGTCTGAAGATTTCAAAGTGTTTGAAAAGGAAATGAATGGAATTAAATCCATAGTAGAAAAAATATTGTTTTATAAGTATGATATAATTGATTTGAAAAATAAAAATATCCTTCTGATTGATAGTATTAAAGACTAAGAGAATAAGAGAAAATATCATGAAGAAAAAAAATTTACTCTGGAAGAGTGGCTGAAATACCAAGAATAACTGATTCGTATCCCCAGACCAATTATATGAAGATTAATAACATAAATTATGGTATTAATAATAATTTCTTGAAAAGCTCATGGAGTATAGAAAATAATTCAAAACTATTAATATAGCTATTTTAGATCTCATGAAAAAGGATAAGGAGTAGGAAAAGGAAAATAAATTGATCTTTTTAAACTCTTGTTGTAATTGTTTTCTTAACTCAAATGAAATAATTTGACATATAAATATATTTTGATTCAATTTTTCCATTTTTTAAGAATGAATATTTTTTCACTTTTATAGATGATAAAAATCTTTATTAATTCATCTATTTTTGTTTCTCTAACCCTTTTTCATGTATTAAAAAATCTTCACTTTCCTTTTTAGAAAATCACAAAGTGGTAAAAGGTGTTTTATAGGGGAGAATGTATTCAATATAGGGATAATGGGGGAATGATAATTAAAAAAAATAATTCTTTTATTAAGGGGGAGCATTTTTTTTAGAATGTGATCCTTATATATTTATATATACTAAGGGTGATGACAGTAATATTCAAATTATTTTCCAAAGAGTTTTAAAAAACTAAAAGGGAGATAAGTAGAAATGTTCACTTATGAATATAATGTTCATTTAAATTTTTAATCCATAATTTGGTTTAACTCATGGTTTGTGCTTTCCAAAAAGGGGGATATTGTTGAGTCAAAAAGTATTCTTTTGACTTTTCAATCCCTTTTAGTTTTGGAAATCTCAAACTCTATTTTCAAATGAATTCGTATATTTTATTTACATTACTTTATTAAGATTTTTCATATGATTATGATAATTATCGTACCCATAAGTTTTACTGTATTACATGATTATCATATTGACCATAGATATGATCTACATTATACTCACTGAATTTGATTCCTATCAAACATACCAATTATGATTTCCATCATATGCATCATTTAGTATTGCACTGACAGGATAAATCGTAATCATTTTCTTAACTAAAATAATTGTACACATTTACTTTACAAAATTATATTTTATGAGAAGATGTAAATTCTTCTCGGACCCATTCTATCGTATCTAGAAAATAGTATCGTATCGAAAGGAAAAAAAATTTATCCAAATGATTTCATATATTCTGTTTCAATATGTATTATAAAATGATGACATTATTTCAGTTACAAGATGACCATTGGAGTGTTAGGTGTCTAAGTACCTCTGAATTTTTAGGAGAAAATCTAACTATTATAATCCAAGATGACTGTTGGGACATTGGACTATAAATACCAGGTCATTTTAATGAGCTCATAACTTTTGATTAATTTGATACATCTTGTGAGATCTCTATCAAATCTCTACTTTGTGCAAAGACTAGGAAGTCAAGTTGTGAACTACTAATTCTATATACTTTTGACTTAAAATATTTTTGGTTTGCTTAGTGAGACACCAATCATTGATGATTAAGATCAAGGGATTCCATGGATAAAAAGGTAGTTATGCCGGTCATTTTCGGATCAAGGGCTTTCAAGGATAGAAAGAAAGATGTATCAATCACCTTCCTAATCAAGGGCTTATAAGATAGCAAGACAGAAGCGAATCATTATATCTATGACTTACCCTAGTGTTGGTAAGACAGAATTTCTTGAAAGTTCAAATCATGGAACCATTATCCATGTTTATTGGATACCCTTCTCTTTGGGTTAAAAGAATTGTATTCCTTTACATTTCCACTGCATTTAAAAAGAAAGTGAATTGTTTTATATGTTCAGTTTTCTATTTTCTGTTCTATTTTTCTTAACAAATATTATTTTGATAATTTTTTAATATAATCTTATTACAATCTTTTTAATTTCAATTTTACTTATTACAATCTTCTCAATTACTCAAAATGATTCATTATTCTTTATGATTGAATATTTGTATTTTTTTACACTTGTCATCATAACCATAGTGATTACAATCTATTAAATTATTACTCTATTTAAATTATTTCTGTTATTAATATGATTAATATTACTTACGAACATTGGATTGCATTATCTCAATCAACCTAATTACACTACTTTTATAATTAGGTCGAGGGCCCAATCTGATTAATGTTTTAATACATTAAGAGGTATTTTGAAATTAATTAGTTTAAATTCTTTTAAAATAATTTCATTTAGTTATAAAAATTAAAAAAAAATTAAACCTGAAATTCACCCCCCCCTGTATTATGCCATCTACATAAAAATTATGATCCAACACTTTCCCTCTATTCACATCCTTAGCTAGCTTCTTCCCATAATGTTATAAATAAATTCTCCAATGTCCTCTCCTTCCACAAATAAAACATTTTATATTCCCCTTAGAAAAATTTCATACATGCTTTTTCCCTCAATTTAAGCATAAAATGAAATATCATTTTCTTCTCTCCATGGTTCTAATATTTTCCTAGGAATTCTATTTTCACTTCTTATAAAAACCATTATATTGATACGTAACTCTAACATAAATTTCTAATTTTAAATCATATATAATGATCTATTCACAACTACATTAGTATCTTATGGATAACACCCTTCAAATACTGATTTTTAGTCCCTTAAAGAATCATAAAACGTTCTTTTAGGTTGGATAATAGTACAAGAATCATATCTTATAAGTCTTGTGAAATTTTCCTCATAGGTACCAATGGATTCATAAAACTTTTTATTTAACTCAAGGAACTCCCTCTCCATCTTTGTATAAAGGATATGAGTAATATACTAATTGAAGTTATTTAACTTATCCCAATCCATGGAGTCAATTTCATTCAATTCCCTTGTATTATTGATAAGAGTCCACCATTAATCCTCTTCACCTTACAAATGGTAGAAAAAAATTAAATTTTTAATATTCCAAACACTTGATAATGGAAAATAACATTTTATTGGTTCTAAAACAAATGTATGTGAATAATTGTTGAAATATAATGGATTTTTCCTCATAAAGGACTCAATATAATGTTTATCCCTCCATTATCCATTTGGATGTCTAGTATGATTTGTATCTTGAGAATTTTTTGTGAGTTTTGTAATGATATATTTCATTCCAACTACTATAATGTTTGGGTGATCGGAGGATAATCGTTTTTAATTTTCTATTGCACTCACCATTATAACAGTTCCTTTGGGTTCCAAGAATTGACTAAAACGAAAACGAATAGTGTAATAATCAGTAATCAAGATAGGGAACCACATAATCATGAAAATTACATATAGTATGTCTAAATATTGAAACATTATTAAATATATAACACCATGGATTTATCCTAGGTATTTCATGGTGATTAACTATTAAAATCCTTTATGATTCTCATAAAGATTTTGTGAATTTTCAAAGTGTATCCCTTGGGAATGTCAAACTTGGTGTGCAATAAGGCATGTTTTTATGCACCAGGTGACGATGGATTCTAGATCAATTCACCCTTTTCATAATTTTTTCACCTAGGTATCATAATTCTAGACCCACATCCACCTGTACTATCTAGATATGGATGCAATTTCTTGGAAACCACTCACTCCATCAATTAAAAAATAGTAATATATTTTCTAATTAATTAGATCATCCTTATAATTATCCTTAGGAATTTCATTAGGAATATCACAAATTTTTTCTCATCCTAATTTATAAAGGATAACTAAACCTATCCTATAAAACCAATTATCACACCCTATTATTATCATATATTATACTACATCATTTTTTAGGAATATTCATTACATTATACAAACACACATCAGAGGACCGTAATTGTTTAGTATATTTGGAAACCTAGAAATATAAACAACTTGTTAATAGGTAAAATACATCAACTTCCACTATTATCTTCATAACTAGAACCATTATTAGACATATCATATGGAATTCATTTCTCTATAACCTAGGGAAAGGAAACGTAATAAATAGCATGCTTGAATGTTGAGTATGGGTAAATAGAGATGGTACGTATGTATAACTTGAACATAAGGGTATTAGAAAATGATCATAACTATTGAAAACCATACCCTCTATATAAAATATCATCATCTAGAGTCATGGAAAAAATATTTTCATTTCATAAGAAATGACTAATATGCTAATCAAAGAATATGATTTATGAGATTATAATGTTGCCATAAGACATGGAATTTTGGAATATACATATTCATAGTAAATGATTTCTATGGTAGTCATGTGTCCCTAAGAAGGATATAATAGTGGAAATGGTTCTCTCATAAAACCATCATAGTAGTCAAGGTTTACTCCCAAGACCATCATAGTGGAAACATTCCCCTATTGAACTAGGTTCACTCCCCATTCTAGTTCTGTTTATCTCATGAGATATAAATCACTACATAATGCATTGGATGGAGGTATAGGTCCCACACATAACATAATGAAAACCATATTTATGTATTCCAAAAGATCATAAAATATTAATCATATCATAAAAAAGGAAATGAAATGGGTTTTATAAACATTTCATCATATCAATAGCTATATAAAAGTGACTGGTTTCATAATCATTTCATCATTTCATCATATCATAACCCATGGAAAATGATGTGGGTTGCATTATAATTTTATCATGGTATAACTCATGGAAAAGAAATGAGTTTCATAAACATCATTTTATAATAAAAACAAACCATTAGAAGATATAATAATAATGGTTTCCTTGGATTTTATACCCAGTAAAGAATAAGTAACATCAATGGATGCCATCTTAGAAGGAAAATTATTTTAATTGAAAATTTAAAAAAAATTATTGAAGAAAATATCATTTTCACTTTGAATAATTCTTTTTAAAACAAAAAAAATACTAATATTTTTATTTGAAAATAACCTTCAAAATTTATAACTAAATCTTCAGAGAAAATAATGTTTACGACAATAGGAAGTTTCAATCATCTCATACATGTTAAAAAAATACTCCTTTCACATTTTTGGTAAAATCCAAATGTGAAATTTTTAGAAACTAGAAACAAGATTCATTAAAAAAAATTCTATAAATTAAATCATTAGAGGAAAAATTATTTTAAAAATAATAGGATAAAAATTAAAAAACTTAAAAAACTTTTAGAAAAAAATTATTTTGGATTAAAATGGATTTCCGAATAAATAGAGGAATAATGTCAAATTTTATTAAAAACATTTTCTTAGTTATTTTAAGTACCAAAGAGTGGAAAAAAATTCTAATATAACTTGAAACTATCCTGAATACCCTAAGGAGAATAAAATTAATTATTTTATTAATATATCTATCATAATATTTTATCATTATAAGAGAATCATAAACAATCCCGATAATCAATGAGATTGTAAAATAAAATCAATACTACTTTGGTAACATTGAATTGTAATACCGAATAAAGAATGAAATAAAATAGAACACAATATTTCATAAGGATAAATAAATTAATTTTTTAAATTCAAAAGGGTTTTTATAAAAACCTTTTGAAATAGTATAGGTGCAAAAAATAACATACGTAATAAAGGAAAATTGGAAGAAAACTCTCTTACCACTTTAGTAAATTTTTACACGTAAACTCCATGGAAGTGAAATTCTCAAATGGATATGTACATAATATAAAAACATATAAAAATTTACATAACATAAAAACATCAAAATATATGTAAGATACTAAGGCTATTATATCATAATTTTATAATAGTAATTTAATGAGGTGGAGGATGAAAACAATAAAAAAAACTCATTGGTGAGTGTTGCCTCTTCTTCTGGTACCATCCTTTGGTTTGCACAAAAATCCATCCTTGGTTGGTTTTTTTGTCCAAAATATGATTTATATGATTAGTGAATGGAATTTGGGAAGTTACTTCTATTGTTAGTTTCAGAACCAAAATGGTTTTATAATGTCAAGAAGAGAGGATAGTAGGTGGCCTTTTATAAGCAAGGTGAGTGGCAAACTTGTAATATTTTGAAATAAAAATTTTAAACCATGGTTTTTTCATGATATAAGGCTAAAATAATAGACCATTATCATGCCTAAAAGATATAAGGGTGAAATATTTCTAGAAAATGGGTTTTGGAAAAGTTTGGGGTTATTTTTAACCCTTATCATTTAAGTTTAACCCCAGATAAAACCATTTTTATTGTAACTATGGTAAATAATTTTACTATTTTTACTATTAATTTTGGTCAAACATTTATTTGAACTTTTTAGATAATATAATTTTTTATTATTCTAAATATTTAATCCATTTTAAAAATTAAATTCATATAATTGGAAATTTTTTATTTAAAAATAAATCTGCAGACTAGATGAGAAAGATAGTTTTAAAAGAGAAAATATTCAAAAGTTTACAAAGTTATTATATCAAAAATAAATATTAAATTTATTCCAATGAACTAAATTGTATTCATCAATGTATAATTAAACTAATTTTATTACAAAAACAATTTAAAATTTTAATTAAACTTTATAAATATATTAAATGAAAATGTAGTTTTCAATTAAATTTCTGTATTTTCACTATTTATAAAAAATGGAAAACTTTCAACAAAATCCCAAATATTCACCCTCATTTAATATTGATATGATAATTTCAAAAATTAAGTTTTTTTCAAAATATTTTTCAAAAATTACCAAAAATTAATTTTATTATTGTTCAGAAAAATAAATAAAAATCATTTTTTAAGAAAATGATATTTTTAAAACTTGTAAAGACTTTATAGAAAATTAAGACCTTTTTAAAAATATGTCCCCTTATGTAAAACCATTATAATTAATATTTTAAAATTAGTTATTGATATTCATATCTCTGAGTTTAATATTTTTTACAATCATCATAATTACAATAATATATTAATAATATAACATTGTTTTGTTTAAAATGTGGTATCATGTGTAAAAAAAGATAACACAACATTGTGTGTAGTAAAATATTAAATTGGTCATTAATATAACATAATATACTGAATTAATTTAACTTAATTGATCAAAATTCCTTAAAACTTGGTGTGTGACATAACATGAGTTTGAAATGAGCATGATGGGTGACTTGAACATTTTTTCGTTGTTTTAAAATCTTTAAAAAAGATTTTGGTAGTGTTTTAAATCAAACCAAGTATATAATAAATTTTCTTAAAAACCAATAAAGTATATGAAACTTTTATTTTTAATAGTATTAAATTTGGAGTGGATAATTCTGGGAAAATTGTTGACAAAAAGTTATATGGAGTGATAATTGTGATCTTGTTATATCTTATCTCTTGTAAACTAGAAATAATGGATTCTATGTATTTCTATGAAATATTTAAATATAATACTAAAGAATATTTTTTGAAATATTTTAAAATGATTTTAAGGTATCGTAATGGTTCTATTTTTTTAGTTTTTTATTTATTGAAAACATTGGATTTTAATTGACATCATATTATGATACTAATTTTTGGGGATATAGATTAGATATATTAGGTACCATATAAACCATTAATTTTATGGGGATGTATGTTTTATTATTTTAATAATTAAAAAACAATGTTCCATTTTCCACAACTTAATAGAGTATGATTTATCTTGTAGTTGTTGTGATCACGTGTCATGATTGAAACGCACTTTGAAGGATTTTGAATTTAACTTTAACATATTCCAATAAAATATGTTTAAAATAGTGTTAAAAAAACTTCTAAAATACTATAAATATATCTACAACTAATAAAATTATTATCATGAATAATTTATTTATATCTTGTATTAAAACTTTTTCCATATCTCTTTATTTTATTGATGTTAATCCTCAATTTTTATAATATATTATATAATCTACATATTTCTTGAAATTTTTATTTTATTAAGATTGACTTGGGTTTGTTTTAATTTTACATGAATTTACCTTATCTATGTTGTATTTTTTATGTTACATACTCTGTTTTTTATTTTTCTAAAAAAATTTTAATATTATTTTTGTTTTATATTTTATTTTTTAATATTCCATATTGGTATTTTTATTTATACATATAAAACATTCAATATTATATGAAATTATAGATAATATTAATCTAATAAATTTTTTGATTCATGATATTTATATTTTTTTATCTAATATAATCTTTTTTAGATAATAATAACTTATTACTAAATATAATTTAATATTTGTTTTCAATGACTCTATTCTTAAGAGTCAGTGACTTTTAATGTGATGCTCAAAATTCTTCTCATTTTAAAAAATTATTTAAAACATTTAGTGTTTTTTCTCATGAACATTGAACTAATTGAAACCATAGAATAATTCCCACAAATATATACACATAAAACTAAAAAAAACATATTCATTTATATCATAGAAAAAATTAAGAGTTTAGAAACTGTTTATTCTAATATTTGTGTGAGGAATGAAAACATAGATGGTTTAGAAATAATAATTTTACCTATTGAAACAACCAATTATTTTTTTCTTATTCATATGAAAATGTTTCTAAGAAATGTGTTGAGATTTCAAAAATGGAAGATTTTTTTATGATTAATACTATGTTTTTTTATGAAATGAATTTGGGAGATTTTATGAAAATGATATTTTTTTATGGAATTATGAATGATTATGTTTCTTCTTAGGTGAAAATTATTTATTTTTGTTTTATCTATAATTATTTATTATAACTCATTAATTATTCACTAGAAGGAAAATATCAGTTTAGTAAATCTCTAGTTGATAATATATATATATATATAAATTCACAATGCATTTTTTATTTCTTTTTGGAACAACATATATTGAGAAGAAAATTGTTGATAAAATAGATCTATAGGACAATGTTCTTAAACAATTTATTCATACTATAATAACCTAAATGGTTGGTGGGTTTGAAAAAGTGTTGTATCAATGGATATATTTTTTATATAAATTATAGAGTGAGAAAAATTCAACTTTCCTATATATACATTATGTTTAATGAATCATTATAGTTAAGGAATGAATAGGTCAAATTTTTACTATTATAGAAGAATATATTTTCTTTTGTTTGAGAAATTATATGTAAATATGAATGAGTTGGAACGTTTAAAATCTCATCATCATAATTTATTAGAAACTTTTTTTTAGGGAATATTGGGTATATATAGGGTGTATCATTGAATAAGTTATTTGTTTCTAAAGAGGGAATTTGGGATCTGATAATGATGTTGAGTTACATATACCTGCTACTATTTGAGGGATAAATATAATGTAAAAAAATTGAAACTGAAGAGGTTAAGCATGATATCCCTGAGCATAAATATTTTGAGATATATTGTCTGGATATCATTAAATAAGTTTAATCTAATGAAGGTGAAGAAAAACGTTTTTAAATTACCATTATTATTCAAACTACAACTATAAATGAAAATGTAGTCTAATAATTTATTATAGATAAAAAATTATGTAAGGATATTAATGTTAGAGACATTGTCTCCATTGGAACTAGTGATAATAATACTACTAAGGGTAATTATAAAGTTTAATTGAATGATAATTTGGAAGTGAAAGTAGTACAAAAATAATATAAAAGGATTTAAATGTAGATATTTAACCTAGGATGAAAAATAAATTACAAAATATCAAGTTGAGTTTGATTAGAATGAACAAATGGAAGATGATTATACCAAAAAATTCTGTGAAATTTAAAACTATACAGAGAGACAAATGGGTTTTAGATGTGGATATTTAACCATCTAGTAATGAAAATGAATATAATTCTTTTGATGAAAATATAAATTAGTTTAATACTTGTATAATTTCAAATAATTTATAATTATAAATGAGATAAATTATTTGGAGGGTTTCGAAAAAGATTCAATGAATTAAATGATATATGAAAAGAAAATTTAATTTTTATAATAAATATTGAAGATTTAAAATTTCAAGTTGTTTCCAAATTTTATTTTAATAAGGTTTAATTGATTCTTAAGAAATAAAATGATATATGGATATCCAAAAAACCTACTATGGTAGGTGTTTTTTATTCTATTTTGGAAGAGCTAAAATCAGTTAAATAATAGTCATCAAATTTAAATTCTATACCTAGTAGTTTTTTGGTAAATGAATTTATTTTATCCTTATAGTGTGACCCTATTTATATAGAGTTTTTTAAATAATTCAAAATTGATTTTATTATATAATTCTAAAAGGTAAGGACCTGACATTTAATATTTATGATACTTTGTATATGATGGGAAGTACTGTATAATTTTGGGGTTTCAAGTACTAATTTAATTAGAAGCATAATCAGTCTATTTATGATTTTAAAGATATTAGAACAACTAATAGAAACATTCACTATAATGTATTCACTAAAAGATAATATTATCGTGAATAAGATGATAAAAATTGATTTTGTAAACTATTAACACTAATAAAATGGTATTTGATATTTATGATTTGATAATAAAATACTATTAAGTCTTGTATAGTTTCTATAAGACTCTTCACCATTTTAGTAATCATCTGAAAGAAGATGTTAAATATGAATTTTAACCCTCTGATATTGAAAGGTAATATACTAAAGTAAAAGAGATTATTGGTTACACTAGGCTAGATGGAAAAAAAACCAAATGATAGTATAAATATATATTTAGAGTAGTTCAATTAATTTGCTGATGAAATAAAATAATAATAATTTGAGAAAATATAAGAGTTCAATAACTACACAAATTACCTTGAAGGGGTGTTGATATTTTTAAACAAATTGGTTTAATATTCTAAGGATACTATGAATGAAAAAATAGAAAATATGTCTAAAGTTGGGTGAAAAAAATTGATTTTATTATAATTATGTTTCAATGGATGACATGAATGAAATGTTAAAATAATATTGATATTTTATGAGATAAGGGTTTGAAGTATTACTTAGTTATAATAAGGATAAAATATTTTTATGAATGTATATATTTTTAAAGTAGTTATATGAACACAGGGTTGAACATAGGCTTTGGATAGATCCACCATACAGGAAAACTACCTCAAGAGTTAAATTATAAATTATTGTTTTCTACACCAATATTTTATGAATAGAGATATAAATGATATAAAATTCAAGTTTATAAGTTATTTTTCTATAGAAAAATTGAATACACATACATTTTAGGTATAAAATAATTTTTATTATGTAATGCCTTAAGATTGTGGGTTTGAATCATTGTATGAAAACTATTCTAAATTCAGCTACATATTCCTCAAACTCTCATCAACCTAAATAATCTTGTCATCATTATTATAACTATACTCTTAATTTCATAATTTAGTGATGGTTTATTTATTATTTCACTTATAATTAATTTAACCCAATTTTATCAATGATTACATAACCTACACACACTGATTTATGTCTAGTATAAATTAAGTAATGCATTTACATAATACATATTAATTTTACATGGTTCTCCAAAAAAAAGATAATCTATGGAGTATAAAAAATGAGTAAATGTACCAAAACACACTGAATATATTTTTATATGGAACATTTAGTCAAGTTCATTCTAAACCTAGGGTTACTTCCCTTAAATTATTAGGGATGCTTCACTACCTCTCAAGGATCACTCCCTCACACCTCTCCCATTGATCACTACAAAATAAAATGGATCATTGTGGCATGAAAGAAAATACAAGAAAAAAATCATTATAAATTTTGATAAATTTGGTACATATGGGTTATCATTGATCCCTATATTTTTTTTATAGATCGGTTCTTAACACCATGAACATAGTTTCACCTTCCATGATAATTCATTAAATATTCTCTTTCTTTCTTTGGTAGAATCATAAAATGGTTTTATTGATTTATTATTACACCCTGAGACATTACAATATTTTCCTTTTAGAATAAATATAATCTTTTTTTTTCATGATTTATACAAAATGTTAAACTTAAGCTACATACGAAACTGAATAAACTTGAGATTCATGCCAGACTAAGTTTTACCGTCTTTTAATGGTGACCCTATTTTAAAACTAAATTTTGAAAATTTTATGAATTTTGTTTTTGAAAATAAACATCATTATTTAATTCGTATTGTCTAAATTATGTTATGGTAAATTTTTGGGAGTTTTATGAGAAGCATCATTTTTTGGAGAATAGTAAAAATTACTTAAATTTAGTTAAAAATAGAATTTTTGTTTAAATTATTATTCATGCTAAATTATATTTCAAATTTTCTTTAGAGTGAAATTAGATCAATTATACATAAACTTATATACATAAGTTCATTAGGCTTAATTTTACTTTCAATTTGAATATAAAAACGTAACAATCTTCTGAACATTTTTCCACTATAAAAACTCGTTATTTCACCTTGTCTACAGGATTAGCGTTAATATTAAATTTACCCCTAATATAATTTGAATTTTAAAAATATGAAATACAAGGTTTTAATTAGTATGATATTTTTGTTCTAATAATATCTACATAATTATTTGACCTGAATGATTAGTAAATGTGATTAAGATTAATTAGGTTGATTAAGGTATGATTAAGCATAATAAGAGACTAACCCTAAATATTAAAGACCAAAATGACTTAGACACCAGTCCAAAATCTGTTGGATACTGTTAATTTTACCATGTCCTCACTTGGTTAGAAATATATGGTTATTGGGATATTATTAAATTAATGTTCCCTCTATACAAGGTTAAGGAAAAGGACAAAAAGGGAACTTTACTTACCTTTAACATTTATAAAACATTGAGATATGTAAAAAAACATCATAAATTCGGTTACTTATATAACTTTTAAATATATATGGGTTATTGTTATCAAAATAAATTATAAAAAAATTGATATGGTTTAGGTACTTAAAATACTTATGAAATGTCAATATAGTGATTATTTAGTAAATTATTAACTAAAATAAATGATACTATAAAAATTAAAAGAGAACTTAATTGATCGAATATTTTTCTATTTTTGTATATGAATATATAATTTTAAACAAATTTAAACCTTATATATTCTAATTCCAATATAATATTTATATTTTAAAATTAAAATTAAATAATTAATGTCAAAATTGACATTATTGTTAGTTTAAAATAAATGAATCTTATTAAATGATTTAAAATTAATAAAAATACTATATTTGTCTAAGTGATTTTTTAAGTTTTAATAAACATTAAATATTTCCTATTAATGGAATAATTAATATTTTATAATTAAAATATTGACTCATATTATGTAAAAACATTATTATCACGGTTCCAGTTCAAGCAGCATTTTAGTGCATCACATGTCCTTATTTAAAAATTAATTTAAAGAATGGGATTTTAATTTTATAAATTATTTATAATATTAATAATTCATTGTCAATATATCTTATAATAAATCTCACTTTAATTTAACCTTAATGTTTAAATTAATTTTATTACAAAACTTGATGCTTTCATAAAAACCAAAATGATAAAATTTGGGAATCTTAGAATTTAATGAACCAAATTATTAAAATGCACATACTTTTGTGTGGATGAGGCTTTTATCAAACATTATTTGCCTTTAATTCATTATTTTTACATTTTTTAGGCTCTTTTGGTAAGATAGACAACCCAGTATTGAATATTATTTGGTATTTACAAATGTTCAACTCCCCTTTCCCTATAAAAGGGAACCACCTATCCCCATTCCTAACACCTCTAAAACCACCTAATTTCGGCCAATCCCTACCCAAATAGTATCCAAACATCCCTTAACTCAACCAATAAGAATCCATTTGTGTAAAGACCCGTAAAATTCAAGGGAAATTTTTTTTCTAAATTTTCTTTGGGATTTTACAAGAACGTAGTTTCTGACGGCACCTAATTCTGAGGCCCGGTGTGCCCGGAATCTTTTTCCGAAGTTTAGCTCGGGTACGTTCAGTGAATGAACAAGCGGGTTTTTTAACTTTTGAACCGGTGCTCGGAATCAAATTCAGAGGGCACCGATGAAATCTTAGCACTGGTAATTGCTTAGAAACAGCTTTTATGGAGTTGCATTTGCTCTGGTGTGGTTTTAAAATTTTTGGGTTAAGTAATTGAATAAAATAAAATGGTGTGACCAATTACTTTATTTTTCTTAACTTAAGATAAGTGGATGATGTGGGACCCACAATATCCTACCCACTTGGTAGGTTATTTGTGAGGTGGGGCCCACACGAGCCCCACCGTTTCTTTTCTTCTTAAGTAACGCACCTGCACCCCCCTTTTTAATGAAGTCAACTCTTGCGTTTAATCTGGATATTAAACGCCTCATTAATTGGGCAGTTTTAAACTCCTCAATTAATTGATCATTTCTTTTCTTTTTGAATTTCAAAGAGTTGGTTTGAGTGTTAATAAAATAAGACAACACTTATTTTATTTTGGGTTGGAACTTGCTGCGTGGAGAGGATTTGGAGAAAAGCCTTCTTCTTCGACGAAGAACGCGAAGAACGCACCGATCTCCGACGAAGAATGCCAAATCCTAAGAGATCGACTATATGATGCCGTGTACCGCGACGCCAACAACGCTTCTTCCGGGATGCTTCTTCTGCGACGCTTCTTCCGCGACGCTTCTTCTGCGACGCTTTCTCTGCGACGCGACGATCCCCCTTCCGCGACACCTTCTTCCGCGACGTGCTTTTCCGTGACGAACCCTCGCTCGATGATGCTTGAGGTAGGGGTTTTTGTTCTTTTTAATCTATGTGATTATACCCTCGGGATATGTTTAAAATTTTTTGGAAGCCTTTTTAAACCGCTAATGCGGTGGGAGCGGACTAACAAACAAGTCTGAACCCACCGTCTCTCCGTTCTTGGTGTGCAGAATGATGGGCGACGATAAAGCAGGCCTCACGGGCGTTGTGAGGTCTTTGCAGTGAAGAACCGGTCTCGGGAGGGCCGTTGGTGAAGACGGCAGGCAAACACGACCACCGGAGCTTGTCCGGTGGTCCGCGGAATGCTCTGCCGGCGCGCCTCGCTGGCCCGGCAGCACCGGCGGCCGGAGGCGGCGGTGCCCGGCGCGCCGCCGGGAAGGGCCGTCGCAGCGGCAACTCGCTGGTCCTGTGACCGCGTGAGACCGAGGGAGGTGGGACGCGGCGCTCGGCCAGGTTCGTTGACACGGAGCGCCCCCCCCCCCCCCCCCCCAATGGGGTCGTGGTTACATGCTGGCGGGGGGCAGCGTGCCACCCCGCACCGCTCGGCCGAAACGGCCGAGCCGCCCGACCGGACCGCCAGGCCAGGCCGCTCTAGCCAGGCCGGTCCGTGCCAGCAGGGTCGGGCCGCGCCCAAGCGGGCCGGATCTAGACCCGGGTCGGGTCGACCCAGTTTGGGCCGACCCAGGGGGTACCGGGCCGGGTCGGACCGGGCCGGGTCGGACCGGGCCTGAACCCCCTAATACCGGACTTTTTCAGTCTGTTGCCCATAACATGGGATATGGACATCCAATTGATGTACCGTCAGTTTCTTAGTGATCCTTGGATCGAGACGGTCGTTTTGGTATATTACACTCAAGGGTTCGGACAACTTTGAGTATGGCCGGGTTGGTTCGGATACAAAACCAACCGGGCCCTCGGAGCGGAAACGCTTATATCTCGAGCTCTGGACGTCCGATTGATGTGTCGTCGACTTTATTGATTTCCTCTTGATGAGACGGAACTTTTGGCATGCTTCGCCTGAGTTTTGGATGGAGTTGGATAATGGTCTGGTTGGATTGTACCCGAAATCGAACCAGGCCCCTGGGAGGGAAAGGCTGATAACTTTCAGACAGGACGTCCGTTTAACGAACCGTCAGTGGTGTTGGTGATCACGTTGAGAAACGGACCCTATGAGAATACCCTATGAGATTTCGGGGTACAGTTGAGATACGGCCGAGTTGGTTCGCGCACAAAACCAATCGGGCCCCTGGGACGAAAAGGCTAGTAACTCACAGACTGGGCGTCCGACTGACGCGCCGTCTGTTGCGTTGAGACCCCCATGACAAGGCAGTACTTTGAGATGCTTCTTAGTGGAACTTTGTGGTACTTGGAGTATCCACCAGTAGCTTGTGGAGCGGACCCTCCTGGTGACGAGCTAGCAGAGTGCAAAGACCTAGTAGCTGGCTGAGACATGGCGACTGTTGATCTATCGACTCGGTGTGTTTTGGATAGCCCAGTGGAGAGTGCTTGGTTGTAGCAGTAGACTCACGGTGGAGGATCGCTTGGTAGTAGTGGCAGACCCGCGGTACTCAACAGAAGGAGTACCTCTGGAGGCTATGAGGGGGAGCGCTTGGTTGTAACGGCAGACCCACGGCGGAGGAGCGCTTAGTAGTAGCAGTAGACCCATGGTACTCAACAGAAGGAGTACCTCTGGTGGCTATGAGGGGGAGCACTTGGTTTTAGCGGCAGACCCACAGCGGAGGAGCACTTGTTTGTAGTGGAAAACCCACGGTACTCAACAGAAGGAGTACCTCTGGAACCTATGAGGGGGAGCGCTTGGTTGTAGCAACAGACCCATGGTGGGAAGCTATTGGTTGTAGCAGTAGGCCCACAGTACTCGACAGGTGGAGTACTACAGCAGTCCAAGGAGCCCGGTGCACTTGGTTGTAGCGGCAGGCCCTCTGTACTCGACAGAGGAGGAGTTCGGCGCGCTTTGTTATAGCGGCAGGCCCACTATACTCGACGGAGGAGGAGTTCTCCAGCAGTCGTGGTTTTGATGTCATGAATAAAATCCTGGTTGAGTTAAGTCTGTAATCTTTGTTTTTTCTCATGATTGAGATGGGTTACTTGATAACTTAGGTATATGTATGGGAATATACCCGGGTAGAGGTTATCTGTTGATTCCATAATCCATGTGTTTCCTCATGATTGAGATGGGTTACTTGATAACTTGGGTATATGTATGGGCATGTACCTAAGTAGAGGTTATCTGTTGAGATCTTCTTTGTGGTTATCCTTGTTGGATTTAGTGAGAACTTGAGGGTCTTAGGGTCCCTACTGAGTATCGTTATACTCACCCCTGCACAGGCTATGCCCGCACCTCGTTGTGTTGGTTGCAGACGACGGGCAGCGCATACAGAGGACGAGTGTTCGAGGACTGGACGGTACCCGGAGGTGGACCTCATGATGAGACAGTATCCAGTGGTGGACTTCACGATGATGTGACACTCAGAGGTGGTTGACGGGCGAGAGTGTTGTGGAGGCTATCTGTACCTACCCTTCAGGTAGGATCTATGGTGGATGATTCAGGAGCTGCGCTATCTGTACCTACCCTTCAGGTAGGATCCGAGGAGGACGACCCAGGAGGTACTTCTATATTCTTCTAGATGCTTGTCCTTATTGTACTTTATTTTAGTTGTAGTTGTACTTTCAATTGGGTTTGTATTCTGGCCCATTTACTTTTCAGCACTTCTTTTTTTGTACTTAGTGTTTTACTTCTTCTTGTACTCTATGGTGTTTGTTACTTTTATAAAGGCAATGCCTTCCCAGTTATTGGGATTTAGGCCTTTGGTGCTAGTCGCCAGCCCCTGGCCTATGGAAGGTGGGCTTGGGGTAGTCACGGAATGGGCCCCGAGGATGGGTCGTGACAATTTGGGCTTAAATATTTCCAAAAATCCTTTTTGTTAAACCAAAAGAAGTTACCCTATTAAAAGGTAATGTCTTTTCTCAATATCTCTAGTTTCATTTCCATTCTCCAACACTAAAAATCTAATTATTTTATTCTTGTGTAAAAACACTAGTATCCTCAATATAATATGATGTTTTTATTTTGATATTTTTACCTATACATACACACACCACCATCTAATGGGTAACGAACGTAATGATTCTGTGTATGGTGAACTATTGCCTCATGAAACGATGATTATTCAATTGTTCCCTACCGCCTCTCATGATGGCAATTAAGAAAGAAACTACATTTATATATAATATATATTTAATTTATAATTTCTTTATTCTACTGTAATTTTTTTATAACATACCTTTATGCTTCAATCATGTGTAAATATGATAATTTCATTTGAGGAAGTCTGGACTATCGCCCCCTCAAAGTGATATGACTCGTTCATGCCATACATGGAAGGTATAATGGATTTTGTTAATAAACATATGTAATATATATAACATACATATGATACTTGAAATTATAAAATACATATGTTTCATATGTTTTTAATTCTTTTAATTCAGGAAATAAATGGAAGTAGTGTTCATGCATACGTACAATATATTGTCTCCATGAACGGCGCACATCATTTCTAATCCCCAAATGTTATGGACTATTATAAATACATATTTATTGAATATATATGATAATTTATTCATGTTTTACATTACCAATATTATTAAACCATGATATTTAATCATAACAACAAATTACAAGTCAAACGTACTAGAGAAACCAAGCAATTAACACGCAAAATAGTTAAAATAATGAAAGAGTGTTAGCAGAATGGTAATAAAATATTTTAATAAGTTAAAAAGTGATATTATAAACATTATTTTGGTTTTGTTATTAGTTATTAACAAATTTTAAACCACTATATAGGTGGCTAAAGTGCACACAACAAAGAAGAAGAATAAGGTAAGGGATTTTCATCTCAATTTTTAAATATTTGAAATTAATGTCATATTCACTACTTAATTATTTTTGTGTGCTATACCTACAACCCATTTTGATATATTATATCATGATTATCCTTTATTTAATTATATTAAATGTTTCAATTGATTTTAATCTTTCATCTAACCCTTTACTCAAAATCTACTCAAGTAGTAAGGGATTCTTATCTTACTTTTATTTTAGTAAGCCAAACACCATATACACCACTTAATTATTTTTAATAGTGTATCTACTACCCATTTAAAACATTATATCATGAATCTATTTTCTTTATGGTATGAAAAACATTCTTTCATGGTGATTTCTAATTAAATTTTTAAAGTGGTATGGAACATTTTGGGATGTTTAATGATTAATTTTCTATATCATTTTCTAAATGATTGTCATTGAAATATCACTTCCTTTTTGTGATTTTTAACTTCCTAATGAATAAATAACATTATTTTAATCATTTTTAATTGGAAATTTATATAAAAATCCCAATAATGTTTCATGGATATGAATATTTCTTAAAACATATACTATTTTTCATACGGTATTCACTTTAAAAGTATTAGATTCTTGGAATGAAGCCTTGAAATAATTAGATTACTGGCATGAAGCCTTTATAGTTTTAGATTCATGTCACATAGCCTTGAAATTTTTAGATTCATGTCATGAATCCTTGAAATCATTAGATTCTTGGCATAAAGCCTATAAAGTATTAGACCTTGGCATGAAGCATTGGGGGTATGTTATAGATATCTATTATTTACCATTTCCTTAATTTATATTCAGTTATTATTCATCCATGAGATTTTGCGTCGACATATCTATGTATACATTTCATTTTTAGTTCACTGATTTATTATCATGTGTTCCCAATTTCTTACCATTCTATATTAACATTGCCTTATCTAGTTATTTGAATGGCATGTGTTATCAATTATTCATATTTCCATGTTAATTTATTCCTATTGATTCATTATTTCTTCTACTTTACATACCCTTACTCAGCATTTGAGCTCACCCTTATTATGTTTCTTTCCCCATTTTATGAAGAATAAATATTTCATTAAGCATTCATGGATGTTATTTATTTAATTTCATTATGTACCATGATTTTATTTCTTATTTCCCAAAGTATTTGGGTAACATGTATGTAATATGGATTTCTAATACAAATAAACTGAATGGTATTTCAGGATTTTCTTCCTCATAATAATGCTAATTTAATGTAATTGTGCACTAGCTTCAGGCTTCTGGGTCGGGAGTTATAGTTGGTATGAAAGGGAGGTTTAACAACAACCATGGAAACTAAATTTTGAAAAAATAGATTATAGAGAATAACCCTAATATATACATTGAGGATATATATTCAAGAACATCCTAGAATTTCAGTAAGGTAGATATTTTGTGGGTATTCTTAACAATACACCCATGTCTAGATACTACAAGTGGGCATGGTTTTGGCACAGATGTACATAGGAGTAACAACTCCAACAAGGTATTTCGGGATTGACATGGGGTAACCTAGTACATGACATTAGGACTTACTATTCACCTTATTTAATACTCCCGAGGGATATTATTAGGATTATTCACATTTTATTTACCTACCATTATGAAGGATTTAGAAGTAATGATTTCCCCAAAGTAGCCAAAGTTTAGGGTTTTAGAGATTTATGATGCATAAATTTTTGTTATTTGGTATACCATATTTAGAGTTATAAAAATTTCATAACCATATAAGTTAATCTAGTATATTCGATTATTTAGAAATGATTCTTAATATAAGGAATGAGAACTCCACCAGTGCATGTGATGTAAAGGGTAATAAGGATCATTTCTTCTAATTTCTTAATATGTCAATTACAAGGGATATAGTCTCCCAAGTAATCCATTCATATGAGGAAATAGTATCATGTGTTAACAATATAAGCAAAAAATTCTCTGAGTCATATCGATTTGAAGGGAAGAAGATGATGGAATAGAAAAAGATGGATAAAGGGGAAACATGGAAGAAGGATTTTTCCACAAGTGATAGCTATGAAAAGAATCACCCTTGTAAATTATTGAATGGAATGGGATTTTTTTTATTATTTTTCTGAAAAATTACACCATGTTCATGATTGAAAGGGTAAGAAAATGGTTTCCAATGTTTAATGCTTCCACTGTAAGAAGATGGGATACTATTTGAATCAATGTCTCAAGAGTAAATAGAATATACCCTAGATGATGTTATTGGATTGTGATGAAGTTATGATACTAATGTAGATGAAGATGAATAATTAATATTCTTGTTCAATAATTACATCATTTGAATATTTTATCAACAATGTACTGGTTACAAGAATTATGGGATATATGAGTATTATATCATAGTACTTTTTTTTAATGATTTGAAATCATATGTTGAATGGTACTAAGAAAGGTCATTCAGTAGAATGTTAAAATTTTTAGAAAACACATGATTGTGGGAAATAAATCCCTTAATATATTTCTAATGATATGATAATGATGAAGAAATGATTGATTTGGATAAGTACTGACTACCTTGGAACTGATTAAAGACATGTTGACAAGTGGTCTATGATATCATTGATGGAGTTTAAAACACTCTTGGATTTAAGGAATATATATAATAACATGTACATTAATTGAGGAATAAGGAAGAATACATGTTTCCAATAAGTTTTTATGGTAATTTGAGTTATTACCATATTTCAAAAGGATACATGATGAAGTTATTCACATGTTTGGAATGTGAAAATTTAAAGCTGCTTCATGTTGATTAAAGGATAATGATAAGTTCACTTTGGATGTTCAGTGAATTTCATTCATAAGTGATTAGATCAAAATAATCTGGAAATTTTAACCATTTATAAAATGGTTTAAGATGATCATCAGATGATATTTTAGATCATAATTTGTTAATTCACTATATGTCCCATCATGTGTTGAGAGATGAAGTAGAAATAGTTCAAGGCGTAATAAAATAGAAAGATTATATTTATGGATATTTACTTATATTCTTATACAGTGAAATAATTCCTTAACTATAGAAAAAAATGGTTTTGAAACAAAACTTTTGTCATATTATCATCATTTTTTATTATATCAATGACCTTTCACACACCAATGGTTTATGGTCTTGTGGGCTATAACTATCATCTGAACATGTTCTCTAGCACTATCCATTAGAACTTGATTGTTAGGTTTCATTTCCCACATATGTTATCCAACAATGGAACCTAGTTACATGACCATTGTGCATTATTTTCTCTCTTATTAAGAATATGTGATATTAAACCTATTTACGATGTGGGTCTTTTAACAATAGTTTATTTTAAATCCTTTGATTACTGAGATAATTTTAAATTGTGAGGATGCAATTTAATTAAGTTGGGGGTAATGTGACACCCCATGACTTTACAAAATTTCCCTTTTAGAATAAATATAATCTTATTGTTGGCATTCATTATACACAATGTTAAAATTACGCTACATACGACGCTGAATTAACTTCTGTTACACGTAAGACTGAGTTTTACATCCTTTTAATGGCAAACCTATTTTAAAACTAAATTTTGAAACTTTTATGAATTTTATTTATAAAATTAAAAATAATTTTTAAATTTATAATGTTGAAATTATCTTATGGTAATGTGTTGGTATTTTTTTGAGAAACTTCATTTTTTGGTGAATAGTGAAAATTACATCAATTTAGTTAAAAATAGCCTTTTAAAAAATAGTAATTAATGATAAATTATGTTATAGATTTGTTTTAGAGTAAAATTATATCAATTATAAATCAATTTATATAGATAATTTTATAATCATTAATTTTACTTTCAAATTTAATATAAAAAACTAACAATCCTTTGAACATTTTTCTACTATAAAAACCTGTTATTTCACCACGTTTGCAGGATTAGCGTTAATCTTAATTTTACCCCTTCTATGATTTGAATTTTTAAAATCCAACATACACATATATAATTAGTACTATATTTTTTTCTAATAAAATCAACTTAATTTTTTGACCAAAATATTTAGTGAATGTTATTAAGATTAATTATGTTGATTAAGGTATAATTAAGATTAATAAGGGACTAAACCTTAATATTAAAGACCAAAATGACTTGGAAACTTTTTCAAAAGAAATTTTATAACAATAATTTGATCATTCCCCCACTTGTATCTAAATATATAGTTATTGGGATATTATTAAATGAAATTTCCCTATATAAAATTTTAATTAAGGAAAAAAGACAAAAAATGTAACACCCCGAGCTTCCATGATACGCTTCTCATTCAATAATGCAATAGCTTGCATTGTACGCCAATTCGAGTTCTAAAACACCCCGACTAATCAAAGTAGCTGTTATGAATAGTAATAACCACTTTTTAAAATTATAGAAATTTTATATTTCAAAATGGACTTCATTTTTGGATTCGGAATATCGAAATTAGCCTAAGTTGAATTTTTGGTATTTTTCTGAGAACTTCTATTTTTTTATGAATAGTGAAAAATACTTAAAAACAACTTTTTTAATAAAAATAATTTATAGAGATAAATTATACTATTTAGTGGTTTTAAAGTATAATTAGAATATATTTTTACCATTTTATCCAATGGTGGTCATTAGAATTAATTTAACATTGAAATTGGACATAAACAATTGCCAATCTTTTGATATAAATTGTTTCTTAAAAACACGCTATTTGCTGTAACAGCGGGAATTAATTATAAAATTAATTAATGCAACTTATATGTTTGGAATTTTGTAAAATAGACATCATTTTTGAATTTGGAATATCAATTATATCTTAGGGTGAAATTTTGGCCTTGTTCTGAAAAAATTCAATTTTTGATAAATAGTGAAACCACTAAGTGGTAGTTAAATAACTGATTTTTCGTTTAAATGAAATATTACCACTTCTGTGATTTGATTTTCAAAAATCCGACATACATGGTTGTCATTAAGAAGTAAAATTTGGTTCAATGAGATTAAAATAAATTTTTGGTGAATAGTAACTTTTAAGTTCTTAATCGCGATTAGAGGTAATTAGTGTAGTTTAAGGTACAAATAATGTTTTAATAATATGAAATGAGCATGACACTTGTCCTACTCCTATTGGATGAGTCATGGCCAACCAAGACAACCCATGGGTCAACTTGGGGACCCCATGGAGCCACTTTAGTTGGAAAATGACATTAATATATATTTATTTAATGTTAAAATTAAATTGACACAAACATGAGTTGTTTTACTCAAACAGTTTTTAAGTGGGGTTACACAAGTCCAAATTTTGACTATAAATATTCATTAGAAATATAAAACGATTTCCTACATCATAGTATTTTTTTTATAATTTTTAGACATTAAATAAATTAAATTATTTATGACATCATTATGATGCAGCGATGACCTCATTATTTAACGATTTAAATAAAATGAGAGGATAATGGAAAATACAAGGCTTACACTTGTCCAAATCCTATTGGATGAGGATATTTCGAACCCTTTTCACATTATCCACGAATTATATAAGTGTGGGACCTTTAGAATCCGAAAAGCATTGTATAATAATGTAACATTTCAATCTTTCCAAAAGAGCCCCTCCTCTCCTCTTATAAAAGGCCCCCACCTCTACCACCTTATTCACACTTTCAAGCCTTTTGGTTCGGCCAACCTCTGCCCAAATACTCTCCCAACTTCTCTCCCTTCATCCTAGAAGCTTTACTTTAGTCATAAAGCCATCCTAAGGAGTCCTTTTGATCAAATCAAAAGGAAGAACCCGAAGAAGAGGTAACATTTTCAACACCCTCTTTCATGTTTCTTTCTTCTTCCACTCCCTCTTTGTTTATTATTTCAATTCTAAAATTATAACTCCAGTATCTTCTATATACTGTGATGTTATTATAAATATGGAACAACGATATTCAGTATTCTACCCATCATTTGAATGACATGTCACCATACGTGCGTACGTACGGCTTACCGTCTCCACGTCGTGGTGTAATTGTTATTCAATATATTATTATTTAGGTGGGTATAATAATGATATGTAATTCATGTAAATAATAAATATAACATGATAATGATTCTGTATATATGATATAATATCCAATTATATATTATTTTAATATCAAAATAATGATATTGTCACTCGTGCGTACGTACGGACTACCGTCTCCACGAACGCGATGAGATTCATTCTCCGTCATATCCATTCAAGTATAATTATCATTTGATGATTTAAAAATAATGTTTAAGGACATAATATCATTCTGGATATGAATAAGATACAACCTATCCATGAAAAACACGACTTACATAACAAAACATATAAAAGAAAACGAGTAAGTTAACACCCGAAACAACGATAAATCTAAGATATTGTTAACAAAGCAATGTTAAAAGATCATATATGATATCATATGAATGTATATGATTCTTGTATAATTTAATAAAAATTATTTCACCATTATACAGGAGGTTAACCTACCCCAACCAAGGAAAAGTACAAGGTAAGGGTTATTTCACAATCTCTTCATTATCCGAGGTTGTTTATACGTAATAATCTACTGGGATCTCTTTATCATCCACATCCATGTTTCTTCAAAATGTATTTCAAAACGTTTTTATTATTTACAAGAATATGGGTTAAAGTCATTTATACCCTTTTTTGACTTTTTATAAGAGGACTCTTTCCATCGTTTTCAAAACAAGGTCCTTTTTAACCTTTTCGACAGAATTAAGGTAAGAATGTTTTTTTAACTTATACGGAGGGTGCGGTTATTTTCCGCCGTTATAAAATCTTCAAAGCTTTCCTTACAAGCTTATAAGAATATTTTCAAGAAAATTTTTTATTTTATATGTCTCTTAAATGATTTCAAAAATAGAAAGAGATATTTCTCTAAAAAGTGTTTTGATTTCATCTATGTCAACATCCTTTGATGGATTTTACGCTTATTTGAAGTTGATTTATTATGATACAAAACTTTTATATTGTATTGAAGGTTTTGTGATATGTTTGACTGTGGATGTTCTATTTTTATACCATTCATAGTTTATGGTAAAATTATTGACATTTCGTATGCTAGTTTTAATACGAATTTTTATGTTATGTTTAAACCTTTTCATATGGGAATGCATTGGACTTAATATGTGACGGGTGGAGCCCGCTATAGCTCCTCGATGCATCGGTAGGTCTCATGAGACAAACTAGTGTCTTGGCACAAGGCCTTGACAAAATCATATTTGTAGTCTTGGCACGAGGCCTTGGCTATGTGGTTATGATAGTCTGGCATTATGCATTCCAACATTATGAAAGTGGTTAGTGATTTTGCATGTGATTATTCGATTAGTAGAATATCCATGTGAATGAGTAAATGGCATTATTTCATTTTACTTTTGCCATATTATGTTGATGTTAAAGTTTAAAAGGCTTTTGTTTTAGTTATACATTGCCTTAAATGTTTATTCTTATTTATGAAAGTTTCCGCTATATTGTTATCCTTACTGGGCATTTGAGCTCACCCCTTTTCTATGTTTTATTTTTCCCAGGAAGTGAAAAAGTAAATTATGAATGACCTGCAGGGATATTATGAGGGGATAATAGTGTGGACTGTGGAGACATTATGTTGATGTAGTAGTTTTTCATTTTATGATGTAATGTAAAACTTATGAATATATCTGGTGTTTCCAAGGCTACTAAACCAATCGGTCTTTCGAGATTTGATCTTTCTTGTGATCATGTCAATGTTATGTAATAATGCACCGACTCTGGGTAACTAGGGTCGGGGCGTTACAGTTGGTATCAGAGGAAGTTTAGTACAAACCTTGGAAGCTAGATTTAGATAAACTATGATTAGAGAACGTAGACCTAAGATGAACTTTGAGGATTAGTATAGAAGAAATTCCTAGAATTTTGTTATTGTAGAGATTTTGTGAGTTTTCCGAGCAATACATCCCTGTCTGGATACGAGCAGGTAGAGGCGGCTCTGGCACAGATGTACCTAGGGGTAAAACCCGAAAACACCGCTTTGAGCTAGACTCGAACGGGAACTGGTGCACGAAAACGGGCCTTGCTGCACTCTTGGTTACGACACTCCCGGGGGATATGCTTAGGATAATTCTCATTTTATTTACAAACCACTATGAAGGGTTATGAGTATATACTTCCTCAAAGAAAACATTTTTATGGATTATATCCATAAATAGTTCAATTTATGTTAAGTATCTTACAAGTATGGAATTATGTATTTTGATTCATAAACTAATATAGTTTATGCCATTGTTTAGAAATGGCGCCTAGTGGAAGGAATGGAAACCGTATCAATGCACGCACTCCATGTAGGGTTTTCCCTCCTACTCAAGATAATTATTGTGGATCTGGAGATACAACTGGTGCTGATCAACTTATTACCATACTGGGACAACTCACGCAGGTTATGCATAACAACCTTACTCGTATGGAGCACCCTGATCCGCAACGTGGAGGATCAATGCTAGACCGTTTCATGAGGAAACAACCACCAACCTTCAATGGGAGTACAAATCCTATAGTAGCTGAGCAATGGATAAATTCCTTAGAGAAAATATTCCATGCCTTGGGGAGTAGTGAAAGGGAGAAAGTTGTCATGGCAGTTTACCGCCTCACTGGAGATGCCGATCAATGGTGGTCACTAATTCAAAACACAAAGGAAGATGATGAATTAACAAACTTGGAATGGCAGGAGTTCAAAGAGCTATTCTTAGAAAAATACTTTCCTTGTGACCATCGAGCAAATATGGAAAGTCAATTTCTGAGTTTGAGGCAGAAGGAGGATGAGAATGTCGCAAAGTATGAGGCTAACTTTACAAGGTTAGCGAGGCATGCTACCGATTATATACGTAACCCAACAAGTAAGATTGATCATTTATTTGATGGGTTAAAACCATTTCTCCGTCGAGCTTTAGTATCACAATCCTTCTCATCATACGAAGATATCATCTCGTGTGCTATCAAGACAGAAAAGGAATTCTCTAAGTCTTATGATGGCAAAGTAAAGCAAGAGAAGAGGAGAATGGTGGAAGAAGAGACAGATAAAGGGAAAAAGGGAAAGAAGGATTTTCCATTATGTGATAATTTTGGGAAGAATCACCCTGGTACGTGCCTAAAAGGAATGGGAGTTTGTTATAAATGTGGAGAAAAGGGTCACCAGGCTCTTGATTGCAAGGGAAAGAAAGAGGATGTCAAAGTTGAATGCTACAATTTTAGGGAAATGGGGAATTATGCAAATGAATGTCCTAAGCATCAAGGAAACTTACCTTAGAAAAGGCCAAGGGATCAAGGCCAATCTTATGTTTTGACTACAGTTGAAGCAGAATAATTAATGTATTAGTGCTTTTGAACTCAAGGATTATATTCTGGTTATAAGAATAATGTGATATATATAAAGATTGTACTGCAGTACTTTTTGATTTTAGTAAGGTTTTAATATGATTAAGGTAATCATATTTTTATTATGTGACAATAAGAGAAACTTTTCTTTGTTTGGGGAATCTGATGTTACAATTGATTTTGGAATTCAGAGACCTTTTAGAGAAAGTCTGGACGGAGGTATTTTGGATAACTATTAAGGTTGGAATGGATTAAGTTGAACCATGGATAGTATTGTTTAAGGTTAAATCATTTCTGAAGATTATTTTTGGAATATTATAATACTATAGTTTTAGGAAAAGGACAACCTACAGGGTGGGGCATAACCCGTCGCGTCGGACAAAGCAGCAGGAATCGAACCCACAATCATAGTGTGACAGGCCTTTATTTCCTACCACTAGCCTACAGGAAGTCCCTGGTTATTACAAAATAATTTTACTAATCTAAATGGTATGTGTTAACATTTGGAACCTTATACAATTAGGATAAATAGAATATTTTTGAGTTCCGTTACCATTTGGAGTAAATGTTGGGTTTGTGGTAAAAATTTATTAACTAATGAAAGTATACATAACAAGTATGTATATTCCCTTACGTTCTTAGTAAATCTCCTAAATAACTTCCTCAACATTATAAAAGGTAACTTAAAACAAAAATGTTGTCGGTTAAATTTTCCAACTGGGGATTCAATGACCGTTTAACCAATCACAAGTTTGTGATTTTCTTGTAGTTAAACTTTCTCCTAATCCTGTTTTCTATAACTCTCCATCAGACCTTGATGGTTTGTTTCTCCTCCATATCCATATTTTCATAGAATCCTAGAATGGGCTATATCGGGTGACCTTTGTACTTATCTTGCTTTCTTTTAATGTTATATATTTATTAACATTATTTCCGATGTGGGTTTTCCACAAAGGTATTTTCTATTTTCAACCTTTTATTTTCAAAGAAAATTTTCAAATTGTGAGGACGCAATTTATTGAAGGAGGGGAGAATGTAACACCCTGATCTTCCATGATACGCTTCTCATTCAATAATGCAATAGCTTGCATTGTACGCAACTTCGAGTTCTAAAACACTGCGACTAATCAAAGTAGCCATTATGAATAGTAATAACCACTTTTTAAAATTATAGAAATTTTATATTTCAAAATGGACTTCATTTTTGGATTCGGAATATCGAAATTAGCCTATGTTGAATTTTTGGTATTTTTCTGAGAACTTCTATTTTTTATGAATAGTGAAAAATACTTAAAAACAACTTTTTTAATCAAAATAATTTATAGTGATAAATTATACTATTTAGTGGTTTTAAAGTATAATTAGAATATATTTTTACCATTTTATCCAATGGTGGTCATTAGAATTAATTTAACATTGAAATTGGACATAAACAATTGCCAATCTTTTGATATAAATTGTTTCTTAAAAACACGCTATTTGTTGTAACAGCGGGAATTAATTATAAAATTAATTAATGCAACTTATATGTTTGGAATTTTGTAAAATAGACATCATTTTTGAATTCGGAATATCAATTATAGCTTAGGGTGAAATTTTGGCCTTGTTCTGAAAAACTTCAATTTTTAATGAATAGTGAAACCACTAAGTGGTAGTTAAATAACTGATTTTTCGTTTAAATGAAATATTACCACTTCTGTGATTTGATTTTCAAAAATCCGACATACATGGTTGTCATTAAGAATTAAAATGTGGTTCAATGAGATTAAAATAAATTTTTGGTGAATAGTAACTTTTAAGTTCTTAATCGCGATTAGAGGTAATTAGTGTAGTTTAAGGTACAAATAATGTTTTAATAATATGAGATGAGCATGACACTTGTCCTACTCCTATTGGATGAGTCATGGCCGACCAAGACAACCCATGGGTCAACTTGGGGACCCCATGGAGCCACTTTAGTTGGAAAATGACATTAATATATATTTATTTAATGTTAAAATTAAATTGACACAAACATGAGTTGTTTTACTAAAACAGTTTTTAAGTGGGGTTACACAAGTCCAAATTTTGACTATAAATATTCATTAGAAAGCTAAAAAGATTTCCTACATCATATTAGTTTTTTTATAATTTTTAGACATTAAATAAATTAAATTATTTATGACATCATTATGATGCAGCGATGACCTCATTATTTAACGATTTAAATAAAATGAGAAGATAATGCAAAATCCAAGTCTTACACTTGTACAAAGCCTATTGGATGAGGATATTTAGAACCCTTATCACCTTAGCCACGAATTATATAAGTGTGGGACCTTTAGAATCCGAAAAGCATTGTATAATAATGTAACATTTCAATCTTTCCAAAAGAGCCCCTCCTCTCCTCTTATAAAAGGCCCCCACCTCTACCACCTTATTCACACTTTCAAGCCTTTTGGTTCGGCCAACCTCTGCCCAAATACTCTCCCAACTTCTCTCCCTTCATCCTAGAAGCTTTAATTTAGTCAGAAAGCCATCCTAAGGAGTCCTTTTGATCAAATCAAAAGGAAGAACCCGAAGAAGAGGTAACATTTTCAACACCCTCTTTCATGTTTCTTTCTTCTTCCACTCCCTCTTTGTTTATTATTTCAATTATAAAATTATAACTCCAGTATCTTATATATATTTTTATGTTATTATAAATATGGAACAACCATATTCAGTATTCTACCCATCATTTGAATGACATGTCACCATACGTGCGTACGTACGGCTTACCGTCTCCAAGTCGTGGTGTAATTGTTATTCAATGTATTATTATTTTGGTGGGTATAATAATGATATGTAATTCATGTAAATAATAAATATAACATGATAATGATTCTGTATATATGATATACTATCCAATTATATATTATTTTAATATCAAAATAATGATATTGTCGCTCGTGCGTACGTACGGACTACCGTCTCCACGAACGCGATGAGATTCATTCTCAGTCGTATCCATTCAAGTATAATTATCATTTGATGATTTAAAAATAATTTTTAAGGACATGATATCATTCTGGATATGAATAAGATACAACATATCCATGAAAAACACAACTTATGTAACAAAACATATAAAAGAAAACGAGTAAGTTAACACCCGAAACAACGATAAATCTAAGATATTGTTAACAAAGCAATATTAAAAGATCATATATGATATCATATGAATGTATATGATTCTTGTATAATTTAATAACAATTATTTCACCATTATACAGGAGGTTAACCTACCCCAACCAAGAAAAAGTACAAGGTAAGGGTTATTTCACAATCTCTTCATTATCCGAGATTGTTTATACGTAATAATCTACTGGGATCTCTTTATCATCCACATCCATGTTTCTTCAAAATTTATTTCAAAACATTTTTATTATTTACAAGAATATGGGTTAAAGTCATTTATACCCTTTTTTTGACTTTTTATAAGAGGACTCTTTCCGTCATTTTCAAAACAAGGTCCTTTTTAACCTTTTCGACAGAATTAAGGTAAGAATGTTTTTTTTAACTTATACGGCGGGTGCGGTTATTTTCCGCCGTTATAAAATCTTCAAAGGTTTCCTTACAAGATTATAAGAATATTTTCAAGAAAATGTTTTATTTTATATGGCTCTTAAATGATTTCAAAAATAGAAAGAGATATTTCTCTAAAAAGTTTTTTGATTTCATCTATGTCAACATCCTTTGATGGATTTTACGCTTATTTGAAGTTGATTTATTATGATACAAAACTTCTATATTTTATTGAAGGTTGTGTGATATGTTTGACTGTGGATGTGCTATTTTTATACCATTCATAGTTTATGGTAAAATTATTGACATTTCGTATGCTATTTTTAATACGAATGTTTATGTTATGTTTAAACCTTTTCATATGGGAATGCATTGGACTTAATATGTGATGGGTGGATCCCGCTATAGCTCCTCGATGCATCGGTAGGTCTCATGAGACAAACTAGTGTCTTGGCACAAGGCCTTGACAAAATCTTATTTGTAGTCTTGGCACGAGGCCTTGGCTATGTGGTTAGCATTATGCATTCCAACATTATGAAAGTGGTTAGTGATTTTGCATGTGATTATTCGATTAGTAGAATATCCATGTAAATGAGTAAATGGCATTATTTCATTTTACTTTTGCCATATTATGTTGATGTTCAAGTTTAAAAGGCTTTTGTTTTAGTTATACATTGCCTTAAATGTTTATTCTTATTTATGAAAGTTTCCGCTATATTGTTATCCTTACTGGGCATTTGAGCTCACCCCTTTTCTATGTTTTATTTTTCCCAGGAAGTGAAGAAGTAAATTATGAATGACCTGCAGGGATATTATGAGGGGATAATAGTGTGGACTGTGGAGACATTATGTTGTTGTAGTAGTTTTTCATTTTATGATGTAATGTAAAACTTATGAATATATCTGGTGTTTCCAAAGCTACTAAACCAATCGGTCTTTCGAGATTTGATCTTTCTTGTGATCATGCCAATGTTATGTAATAATGCACCGACTCTGGGTAACTAGGGTCAGGGCGTTACAAAAATGGATCTCTCTTTACCTTTAACATTTATATAACT